>WHVA01000031.1:0-441642 GCA_015179125.1 Gautieria morchelliformis
CACAAGATAGACATATGATAATTGAACTAGGGAATATACATGCAAATGTAAATTACTTACACCGAATGCTCATATGATATCAGCGAATAGGAAAGAGGCTGTCATGAGTCAGGGTGGGATAGGGGTGCGCAGTCAGCATACAAATAGATGAAACATATATGATAATCAGCGAATAGGAAAGAGGCCGTGGTGAGTCAGGGTTGGATAGGGGTGTGCAGTCAGGATACTGTACCATTACGACCATAGGTTCAGTCACGCGTCACAAGACCCCTTGAACCTGAACTCCCAGACCCCTAGTCACCCATCACACATAGGTCTGAACTACAGGTTGAGTAAGTCCGAAATAGCAAATTTTTTTCGCACTTTGAGTCCATCCAAGGATGGACCACATATGGTGTTCATTGAACTAATTTAAGTTCAGTCACGTGTCACGGTTACCTCTGAACCAGTGAACTAGGTAAATTTTCATGTCACACCGCCGAGATCTGAACCTATGGTCGTAAAGTACAAATATTTAATGACATTCTTGAGCACTGATTTGTCAGTGCTCAAAGTTACTGATTATTGCTGCTTGTGTGATAGGTACTGACACTGGAAGCATACAAGAATTTTCTGATCTGAAAAACTGCTCAAAAAACTGTAAAGATCTTCCACTTTTTTTTGGTGTTTTTGGTGTAAAAAGACTTGAACAAAATTTAGTGTTTTTAAAAAAACTTTCTCAATCCCAAAAAAGTATGTTAAAATTGTAAAAAAAAAAAGGCCTATAGTCTGCTGGGTCATGATGGAATGCAAAAAAACTCTAAGAATAGTCTAAAAACTGTAAGAAAAGTGTTTTCTTACAGTTTTTTTGCAAGTTTCTATTTACAATTTTATCACCCTTTTTCAGGATTGAGAAAGTTTTAAAAAACACTAAATTTTGTTCAAGTTTTTTCACATAAAAAATTTAACAAAAAATTTGGAAAATCTTCACAGTTTTTTGAACAGTTTTTTCAGACCAGAAAATTCTTCTATGCCTCCAGTGTTGGTACTTGTTGGCTGTAGTGCAATCAGAACTGGAATCTAGCTCCTATTGTTTCTACAGTGGCCAGGGTCAGCACCTCAGCTTCAGCAATAGTTGGAGAAACCTTATTGCAACCACCCTGTAGTATAGGAGACAATGAGATAGAACAGCAATTCTAGTTTGTAATAGCGCTTCTGTACAACGGTCGCCCATGGTCTCCTCCACAATGCAACAGCCCATGGTTGCTCGTGGTATTTGTGACTGTGACCGGGCCCATGAACTATCCCATCAGCGACGGCAAAGCTTAACATAAAACACACGCACAATCTACCTTTCTATCCGGACTGGACAGTGTGGCCCGGTGCCATCACAACGGTTGATCTTCAAGCTGCGGGGTATGTGTAAGCTTCAGGGCATGCGGGTCGGGTGTACATGCTCTTCAAAATTATGTAAAGTAAGTAACTATATATGTAAAAACTCGGTAGCGGTTACTTGGTGACTGTATCATCCTGCTAGCTAGGATTCCGACTCGCATCCGTGTCCGCAATGTGCTTACTCTTCATGCACTTAGTGGAACAATACTTTTCCCTACTTCATTTCGTTCTCCCCGCCCTGTTGTATGCTTACAGTAATAGCATCCCCTGGGACCGCTCACCTTCTTGGCTCGCCAAGACCATTAGTTGCGGTATTCATTCGCTTCCACTCTGTAACCACACAAGTCATCAGGACACCTGAACGGACTCACTTATTGACGCAATGTGGTCTGATAAGTCATCTCACAGCAGTGCAGACATCAATGCAACTTGCGGCCGTTTCCGAAGGCGAAGTCGTGGTTCATTGCAGCTCTACGGTACCGTTAAGTAGCGTCGGCGCAGCTCTGACCTGAGATCTGGATTCCGCTTGTACTGTATGCTTGTCAATCAAAGCTAAGTATGCTCACGGATCAAACCCCGTTTTGCTGATGGTGGGCGCTGGTGGAGAGGTTTCACTCCATAAGTACTTGCCATAGGATCCTCTCGATGTATTTTTCGTGTCCGAATCACTTGCACGATGGCCCTAGACCTTCCCGATTTGGTTGCAGTTTGTGAGTCGTCATTGAAGTAGTTGGAAAGGACTCACACCGTCGCAAGCGTGTAGTAACCACCGCAAAATCCTCCCTCGTCGCGGCATTCACGTACCTATCGTATGATCATGGTGGGTCCTGTTAGACCGTCAAAGAGCTAAATGGCTGAAGACACACGCCTGAAAGTCATCACTTTTGACACCGAGGTACACTCATACTCCTAATAAACTTACAAATTGTGGTCTAACAGAACTGTTTACAGATCGCCTATGTGTGGAAAACACCATGGTCATTTGGCAAAGGGCTCTTCATATTTGTAAATGCCACATTTCCCCTTCGTTGAACAGGGGTGAATACGGAAAGTAATGACGATATTTTTTTGGAACAAGAGTCGTTACTTCGGCTTAATTTGGTTCCTAATCACAGTATACGGTGAGTATATATTTTACATCTGTTCTCGATTTCGCTGACTGTTGGTCAAGTATCATCTCTTAATTCTCTCACAGATAAGGTTGTTTATGATCCATTCGCATCAACTACGCAGTGCAGTCCTGACTTTGTGCATGACAGTTGTAGGTCCAATGCTGTGAAAGAAAGTGATGGCTTCTAATATATAACGAGCTAGCTGTTATCGGTATAACATATGGGCGACGGCATCGTATGTTTATTCTCAGTTGGGCTTAAAATAACTCTTAGACGCAGTGACAGAGGGCTCCTACCTAGTCTCATTACTGGTTGTATGTCTCATACTCATTTGGTTGTCTTCGTGACTTACTAACGTGCAAAGTCATCCTTGTTTCTCGTGTGAGTCAGGCCTCTGATTCCAGCATATAGGGCCTGAATAAACCATTGCAGATCCATGCAGTGTACGACTGCAACTGGAAGATAACATATATAACGGCCGGGACCCTAGCTACCTCCGTGCTCGGCTCATCCCTGCTCAATTTTCTTAACTTTCCTGGTGGTAAAGTTTTCTTTCCTTCCAAGAGTAACCATGTCAGCTGTCTCATGGATGCTTGCAGGAGTCGCAGGGCCTCCTGGTCTATCAGGGTGTTACTTAACGAAGCCAGTGTACTATGTCTGGGTCTCCCCTCTCATATGTCAAACGGTGTTATGCCTTTTCATGCTGCATAGAGCGTGGCGGGCGTACATGCAGAACGGTAACTCGCCCTTGTTTCACTTGATAGTTCGCGACAGGTAAGCAATGAGTATCTTACCAGCCTAACGAACTGACCAGGAAAGTCAGCGTACTCTATTTCTTAACGCAAGTAACCTCATCCTCCGTGGGACTCGTTTAACTCTTCGAACAGGATATTTCCCATTCTACTTTTCAATTGCTTGGTTAATTTTTTGGGCCCGCCGTCTTTGGCAGGCGCCGGGGGTCCGTGAGTGTATATGCACTTTCATTGTGGGTTTAACACAAATATGATATATTTCAGTTGGGCCGGTGCTGTGATCGTCGCAGTGGGGAGCCGACTTCTTCTCAATATGCGCGAAGAGTATTTCAGGAGGCAGGAAAACCTGAGAGGGCCAGATGCATCTTATTCGTTAGCCATATTTAGGACTGATGCATGACGCGGAAAATGCACTTTTAAATTTGCGCTTTTCTCACATACATTTGATCCCTTTTATATTCAAAAATGGATACCGGCGACCTTACAAGCAACCAGCAGGATCATGCATCAGGCAAAATTCTAACTGCTATGTCAAGGTCGTGGCAGGGGCATGAAAGGAACGGTGAGCTATGTACAGTCTTGCCAGGGTCGTTTGTAGACAGAAGTGGGACTCTTAGTCAGCCCTCTTGTAGCGCCCCCGACAGCTCATCATGGGCGCTACTTACAAGTATCCATCTGGATCTGGGTACTTATTAGCGCTTCAGGCCTCAGGCTCTATAAGCTTCAAGCTTCGGGACTAAGCATCGCCAAAATTATGTAAAGTAAGTAACTATGTATGTAACAACTCGGTACCGG
Source organism: Gautieria morchelliformis (assembly GCA_015179125.1). Classification (NCBI taxonomy): domain Eukaryota; kingdom Fungi; phylum Basidiomycota; class Agaricomycetes; order Gomphales; family Gomphaceae; genus Gautieria; species Gautieria morchelliformis. The sequence continues at coordinate 4,034 of WHVA01000031.1, forward strand.
TTACTTGGTGACTGTATCATCCTGCTAGGATTCCGACTCGCATCCGTGTCCGCAGTGCTGACTCTTCATGCAACAAGACTTTCTACTCTCTCGCTCTCTCCACCCCGTTGTATGCTTACAGTAATAGCATCCCCTGGGCCCACTCACCTTCTCGGCTCGCAACAACCATTAGTTGCGGTATTCATTCGCTTCATTTCACACTGTAACCCCACAAGTCATCAGTACACTTGAACGGACTCATATAAGTATTGCGGTCTGACGTGTCATCCGTGGCAGAATCCAACGTTGCTCGAACACCGGCTTCTTAGTTCGCGTACGACCGCACTTACGTCTGTCTTTATATATAACAGCCGTGCAAAACTTGCGGCCGTTGCCGAAGGCGAAGTCGTGGTTAATTGCGGCACAACGGTATGCACCGGTAAGTAGCGTCGGCGCAGCTCTGACCTGAAATCTGGTTTCCGCCTGTACTGTATGCTTGTCAAACAAAGGTAAATCTGCCCACGGATCAAACCACGTTTTGCTATGTTGGGCGCTAGTGGAGGGGTTCCCCTGCATAAATACTTGCCATAGGATCCTCTCAATGCGTCTTTCGTGTCCGAGTCACTTGCACGATGGCCCTAGACCTGCCCAATTTGACCGCAGTTTGTGAGTCGTCATTGAAGTAGTCGGAAAGGACTCACACCGTCGCAAGCGTGTAGTACTCACAGCAAAGTCCTCCCTGGTCGCGGCATTCACGTATCTATCATATGATCATGGTGCGTCCTGTTAGGCCGTCAAAGAGCTAAACGGCTGAAGACACACGCCTGAAAGTCATCACTTTTGACACCGAGGTACTTATGCTCCTAATAAACTTACAAAATGTGGTCTGACAGAACTGTTTACAGATCGCCTATGTCTGGAAAACACCATGGTCATTTGGCAAAGGGCTCTTCATATTTGTAAATGTCACATTTCCCCTTCGCTGGACAGGGGTGAATACGGAAGTAATGACTATATTGTTTTGGAACCAGAATCGTTACTTCGGTTTGATTTACTTCCTGGCCACAGTATACGGTAAGTATATATTTTACACCTGTTCTCGATTTCGCTGACTGTTGGTCAAGTATCATTTCTTAGTTCTCTCACAAATAAGGTTGTTTATGATCAACTACGGAGTGCAGTCACTGACTTTGTGTGTATGACAGTTGTAGGTACAATGCCGTGAAAGAAACTGATGACTTCTAATATATAACGAGCTAGCTGTTATGGGTATAACCTATGGGTGACGACATCGTATGTTTATTCTCAGTTGGGCTTAAAATGACTCTTAGACGCAGTGACAGAGGCATACTACCTAATCTCAGTAGTGGTTGTATGTCTCATACTCATTAGGTCGTCTTCATGACTTACTAATGTGCAAAGTCATCCTTGTTTCTCGTGTGAGTCAGGCCTCTGATTCCAGCATCTATGGCCTGAATAAACCATTGCAGATCCATGCAGTGTACAACTGCAACCGGAAGATAACATATATAGCGACCGGGATCGTAACTATCTCAGAGTTCACCGCATCCCTGCTCAATTTTCTTAACTTTCCTGGCGGTAAAGTTTTCTTTCTTTCTAAGAGTAACCATGCCAGCTATCTCATGGATGCTTGCAGCAGTCGCAGGGCCTGCTGGTCTATCAGGGTGTCTCTTCGGAAGGCCAATGTTCTTTGTCTGGGTCTCCCCTCTCATATGTCAAACGGTGTTATGCCTTTTCATGCTGCATAGAGCGTGGCGGACGTACATGCAGAACGGTAACTCGCCCTTGTTTCACTTGATAGTTCGCGACAGGTAAGCGATGGGTATCTTACCAGCCTAACGAACTGACCAGGAAAGTCAGCATACTCTATTTCTTAACGCAAGTAACCTCGTCCTCCGTGGGACTCGTTTAACTCTTCGAACAGCATGTTTCCCATTCAACTTTTCAATTGCTTGGTTAATTTTTTCGACTCGTCGTCTTTGGCAGGCGCCGGGGGTCCGTGAGTGTATAATCATTTTCATAGTGGGTTTAACACAAATATGGTACATTTCAGTTGGGCCAGTGCCGTAACTATCGCAGTGGCCAGCCGACTTCTTCTCAATATGCGCGAAGAGTATTTCAGGAGGCAGGAAAACCTGAGAGGACCAGATGCATCTTATTCATTAGCGATATTTAGGACTGGTGGACATACCGAGACCGTGGTGAATTAGAGTCAAAGTAAAGAAGTCAAGCATATTCCCCATGGGGACTGGCTGTCGTGCTTGCATAACAATGGTGCTCCAGGACCATCCGACTAGTTGCCTCGTCAACTTTGAATACGCATGCCTTCTCCCTCGGCGGTCCCGATGGGCCATCATCCTTCGAACAAAATCAACACTCGACGAGCCTACACCAGTATTGCATGGCGAGTTGTATGGAAGGGGCATTGGTAATATACGTGTGGCTAAGCCGTCTGTCAGTTGTTTCTCGCCGTCCGCTGGTCCTCTTCTGTAAACTATTTCATGCGTCGTCTGTCGCCAGATCCCATTGCCCTTCTAGATAATTACCTCAAGTATTCGCTGTCAGTTGACATGTCTTCCACCACCTCTAGGTCGTCTGTTCACTGACAACCATACACACTGATGGTCTGAGGCAAGAGCACACTTTCTGATATTACTCGATGCAAGGATGAAGATGCTGTCGAGTGACGAGTCCAGGGTCAGCACTTCGGCTTCAGAAATCGTTGGAGAAACCTTGGCGTAACCCCGGCGCAACCCCCTTGTAGTATAGGAGACAATGGGATAGAACGGCGATTCTAGTTCATAATAGCGCTACTGTACAACGGTTGCCCGTGATCTCCTCCACGATGAAACAGGCATGGGTGCTCGTGTTATTTGTGACGGCGACCGGTACTTTAGCTACCCCATTAACCATAATCAGCGACGGCCAAACTTAACATTAAACACACGCACAGGCTACCTTTCTATCCGGACTGGACAGTGTGGGTACCATCACAGCGGTTAATCTTCAAGCTGTGGGTATGTGTAAGCTTCAGGGCATGTGGGTCGGGTGTGCTCTTGGTGCCAGAAACGACAGTCGCCTGCATCCGACCACGTTGCTGATGTAGACTCGGAAGTCAACGAGGGACAGAACGAAACGTAAAGTTTTGAACGAATCTATCCATCAAAGTGATATCTATGGATACAGAATTCAACGGCCGGTAATTATGCACCCTTCCTTTAGAGGTACCTGCATGAGTACACCAGCCCTGTTGCCAGCTAGCTTGTTCATACCCTGATACCACGAATTTTCCAGAAGGTCGCCTCTCTAGCCTGTCGCAGCTCAGGTAACCGCATGCGTAAGAGTACCACGAGAAGACTCGCCGCTTCCCACAAGTTGAGGGGGCACTGCATGGGAGGCATGGCGCATGGCGCATCGATCCGTGGGCGGAGATCGTTCCAACAGGGATTTCTGGCATGGTATGGATATATTGGAGAGTATGACATATATAAACTGAGCGTGTGACTCGGAGCACACCTGAGAATGGTGGCATATGGGAATTTCGAAACGGTCTTCTTGATATAAAAAAAAAATGCAAGTCTGGTACCTGGCGGCAATTTCAAAAGAAGGAAGATTGAGTGTGTGCAATACTCGTTGAATTGTTGTTGACTGATGAACCTAGGCAGGCGAAGTGCGTGATGCGAATACTTGCCCATTGAATGGTAATGGATATGCTTCGAGGCGCACCGCCACGGAGAGAATGAGATGGCGTACCTAATTCCAGCAACACGAACAGCGAAGATTGACAGACGGTTAGTTTTCCCCAGTGGCCGGTGACCCAAGTACTGCGCACTGGCAGTGCGCGCCCGTCCTCAGGGAGTCCAAAACAGCCGAGAAGATTTACCTTTTGGCGCAAACACCGGAAATTCAAAGGTATGCTCAAGTAACTGACTCAGACTGGTCTCCGCGGTATACCCTCGACATCTTCGGTGGCGTGTGACGAGGAGGGAGGATCTTTGGCTATCTGAATCCGGCCAAAGTTCTATCAGTGAAATTATGTTCTACTCGATCGAGAGGAGCCGAATATATCTGAGTAATTGATAGAAGATTACCCATACGAGGGATAGAACTCTGCCACGCATGACGTTGCCTGGACACGACCACGGCACCACCGTCATCCTCCAGTGCTGCCAGCTCCAACATTCAATGACTTTCTGCAGGCATGTTTCTACACCTGATCCAGGCGCGTTGCCAGCCAAAAGAAAGGAAATCAGCTACAAAAAAAGGCGAGTCAGGCATATTGTCAGGATGATCCTCGTCGTCTGAAAGATGAAGCGCGTCATATTTGGGACCTGCGTAATCTGACTGCGCTCGCTTGCGCAATGGCATCTCGATCAGGTGCTTCCGGCTACCAGTCAGTAACAAGCATCACTTTAACGTTCTACTTGCGGCTTGCGCACGTTCCAGCAAGATTGAGACTCTTTTTCCCCAGCTCCTTATTGACATTGTAGTCGAATTTGATCAAGCCGTGTTCTATTAGATTGGGTTGGTTCAGAAGTTTCAGATCCTTGGTTGCCACTGGGAACAGCAAGGCACCGTGGTTCATGGCTTGGTCACCAAACATCACTTCTGCCTGGTCGCAGGCCAGGAGGTACAGCGCCTTGCAGGGGCCTGGATAGGCGTGTGCCTGCTCCTCAAGAACCTCAAGTTTACCGATCCTCTGCTCATACGACTCGATCTTGTGCTCGATTCTATTTTCTGCTGGTATGTGTTAATACCTGCTTGCACTTTCTGTGCCACTAAGTAATTCGTCTCTCGATAGCCCTCAGTTCCACTCGGACGGCTTTGGAAGCGATTCCATTCGTTCCTAGCGGTGCTGCGCCCCGTCCTGCGCCAGCGTAGCGAAGGGCGGGTGTAGATGGAGCTTAACGCAACTTACGGTCGCGTGGGTTTAGTCAGTCTGTTTCATCGCAAGCAATGTATTTATATTTATATTTTTTTTTGGTATACATCCTGGGGTCACCCGAAAGTGTTTTGCGTTTCAAGTCCTATTCAGGAGACGGACCTCCGCCGCACTTGACAGCTGCACCTAAAGTATATCCCCCGCTCCCTCCAATGCTCCAATATCGCTGCCAATGGTCGGCCAGCGTGTCGAGTCTGTACTTGCCCATTAGAAGTACTGCGTGTAGAGGCTCAGAGCTGCCTGAGCAATATATAATTATATTATTTGCTATATACGTGCTACTAGGGCTATGTGGAATGAAATCATGAATCATGAAATCGAAGCGATCTTGGTGTGATTTCGTACAGATCTTCTTCGTATGGGAGAATCTGAGATCAAAACAAAATCACGGCGAGTACTAGCGGACAACAGCTAGGAGTTTGAACAAATCGGGAGTTTGAAACCCCCTTCCGAACCTAACTACACCTGATGTCAGTCTCAGTAGTAGCTAGAATCGAAGGCCATAAGCGATTATAAAACCAAAAGATGAGAAAATGTGCTTGTGTGGCGAGCAGTAGGCCCGTCAACCACAAGTACTATTTCTGGCAACCTTGATGTATTTAAATTCTGCAGAGCTTAAATCTTATTCAATGTTCATGAAAAATGGTTCAAAAATTTTCTGATGAGGTACTGTAGTCCGCGAGAAGAGAGTGCCACATGTCATGGCCAGATGCGAGCGTATTTGCAAACACCTGGTGATAGCCGATACTACCGCTGCCAAGTGCGGGGTACGGTGGGAATGCCACGATTTCGATGGAAAACGCGCCAAAGCCCATCATCAAAACCAGTTCAAATCCCCATCAAAACCGCGACGCTGATAGACCCTTATATCTAAAACGCTTTCTCAGCACAGCATATACCAGTGGATGAGTCAGCCGATCAGGTGCTGATCTCGGGCACCTACAAGCACCGGCACATAAATTTTTTTCTTCGAATTTTACTCGAGCTTGCTTCAAATAAATACTCTTCCATTATGATTAGCTTTAAGCAATTCCGAAGGTTTATCCATTATTACCTTGTTTTATTATACGTAACTTATACGTCAAGGCTGTTCACTCCCACAGGACAGGTCACGGTAACATTCGGTGAAACCCGAGCACAGCCGTCCCTGACACCAAGCCGGACACGCGTCTTTTTGTGCTTGCAGTTAACAGTATCGCGCCACTTCGTCTTGACTACCACATATGGCTTCGAACGCAAGAGGAGAAGACCAGGCTCACTGTAGCAGCACCGACGACGAGGGCCCAAGCACACACAAGGCAAAGCGAAGAAAGGGCCCTAAGGCTTGCGATGTCTGTCGCCGGAAGAAAAGTACGTTGTCTCAGCTCGAACCTGCATATCCCTAACCTTAATTGTCAGTACGATGTGCTTACGGTTTTTCCTCTTCTGAGACTTATAGTACTGAATGTTGTGTTTGACAAGGCGACCCCGACCCTTCTGGGGATCCACACCAGCCCTGTGTAAATTGCGCCGTGTTCAAAACAGAGTGTGCATTCACCTATGTCGCCAAGGCATGCTATGCCACCATGTATCTCCTCTACCCAGCTCACATTCCGCACAGAAGCGTAGAACCCAGCAGGCGTATGTCCTTGTTCTGCGCCCTATCACGCCATTACTCAATTTCATGCCACAGTTTCATCGATGGCTTACAGACCCGTCTCACCAAGCTCGAGCACATTCTTCACACGGTAGCCATATATTATATACTCGTGTTGGCCTAGATTGAACTGTGCCACAGATCGCACCAGGAATTGACCTTGACAAGGAACTTGACGAGACCACCTCAAGCATTCTTTCTCGCCCTCGGCCCCGCGCGCCTTCTCCGCTTAGAGCCGTAATGCGCCCACCTCATGACCATATAAAACCTAGTGAGGTCGTAGCTGCCTTCACAGACTGGCGAGATTCCAGCAACGACCCCGAGGATGAGAGCGAAGACGACCTGCCGTTCTTCATCCCGGACAGCCAAGATGACGACAAAGGAAGGGAATCATCCCTACCACCCCACCGTTTTCACGGGAACTCGAGCGGTATTTCATTCGTCCGCAAAGTAATAGGAATGAAGCGGGAAACCACCGACGACACTCCTGCTCAATGCGACCCCCATTTTATCAGCGTTCCCGAACCAGTACGTCGGGCACCTGGTCTGCTCCCGAATTCGTACTCATTCCTGCAGTGGGAAAGACGCACGAACAGGATGCCGCCGCCCAAATTTCACTTCCCTCCCGCCTCTCTAATGTCTCCCCTAATCTCCATTTTCTTTCGCTGCGTCCAACCATTTTTTCCCCTGGTTCACCAACCGACGTTCGAGGCTGCCGTGATGGAAGGCCGACATGAAGGAGAAGCGCCGTTCGGTGCAGTTGTTATGTTGGTCTGTGCGGTTGCCTCTCGCTGGTCGGACGACAGGCGGGTGCTGCCGAGAGAAAGCTTGGAAGAGGGTAGAGCGGACGAACAGTCGTGGGTCTCGGCTGGATGGGATTTTTACGCCCAGGTTCATCAACGATATCGAAAAAATATACTGCAGCCGACGACCGTGTATGATTTGCAGCTGATGGCGGTGATTCCAGCAGTCAATTATTCCTTAGGATCATGCTCATATAGTGTTGCCTAGTTGGGATGCATATATCTCCAAGGAACGTCCAATTCGTCTGCGGCCTGGCAGATGGCAGGTCTCGGTCTGCGCCTCGCGCTTGAGGCTGGAGCCCATAGCCGAAAAAGACCAGGGTCGGGCGATTTGCTAGAAACAGAAATGTGGAAAAGAACATTTTGGTTCGTGTTCTATTGTTCGTGTGGCAAGCCCTCTTTTTCTGACACGGGCGACGGTTGCTACAGGTCGCTGGTTGTGCTGGATCGCTTAGGCAGCTCCGGTCTGGGAAGGCCGTGTGCAATCTGGGAAGAAGAGTGGGTCTGATTATCCACAGCACATCTGTGTAATCCACTTACCTTGAAACGTGCCAGTATCGACCTCGACCTTCCCCTTGAAGTCGACGATGAATACCTTACGCCTGAGGCAGGATATTGTCAGCCCCCAGACAAACCTCCGCGGATGGCATACTTTAATTATTACGTAAAGCTCTCGCAGATCCTGATCGGGGCATTGCGCACTATTGTGAGTCACTGGGTCACATGTAACTCCCCACTCGACTCTCACCTCGGTTTTTAGTACGGCGTGAACAGAGCCAAATCGGTGTTCCATATTGGGGGCCCGCAATGGGAACAAGACATGGTCGCCGCACTAGACTCATCCCTTAACAGCTGGATCGACGGAATCCCGGAACATCGTATGTCCCTTCGCTGCTCCCCTCGTCACGCTCACTTACATGTGTTCCTCCCACCCAGTACGCTGGGATGCCAACCGCAACACAGATGACATCACATTTTACCAGTCAGCCCTCATTAACTGCTCTTACAACTACGTCCAAATAGTCGTCCACCGCCCATACATCACGCCTAGTCGCTCGCGAAAGCTCTCCACGGGGACTTTCGGCCTGGCATTCCCTAGTCTCGCGATCTGCACCAACGCCGCGCGCTCGTGTAGCCATGTCCTCGAGGCATGTACGCTGCGCTGGACAATGTATATTCCGCAGATGAACAATAACGCGTTTACGGCGGCGGTCGTGTTGTTGTTCAATGTGTGGGGGATGAACAAACCAGGGATGGCGGTGAAGGTGGATTGGGAGAAGGAGATCCGCGACGTGCATATTTGCATGCGGTTTATCAAGCAAACTATCGGACGGTATGTGACTTTATATATATCGTGAGGTGTATCTGCTGAGTAATATGCGCATCTCCGGGGTGTATGCAGATGGAAACACGCCGGAAAATTATGGTCAGGCCATATGTCGGTCCGTTGCTTATGTTGTTTGACATGTGATTGTTGTCTAGGAGTATGCTGCATGAACTTGTCTCCGTGGGCGCGCTGCCATTGCCACGGGCGTCGCCTCCCTCGAATCCTGGTACAGCACATCAGGGCCAAGGGCAGAAACGCTCAAGAGAGGCGGAGGATCCATCGGTTTTCGGAACAAGAACCGAGATTGCGGCGCCTTCACCCAACACAAGCGGGACAGAAGGCAGGAGCCCAAGTAGTTCCATGTATACACCCAGCATCACCGACGAGCACCTGCTTGGCAGTGTCCACAATCCCGAACTTCCGACCGTGACGGTCAAGCCCGACCCGCTCGTGTTCGACCAGATGCAGCTGCAATTGCAGAGCGACGCCAACTTGTACTTTGGAAGCGGGGAGCCGCCATCTAAGCTGCCGGACGCGCAGCCACCGCAGCCGCCAATAAGGGAGTTCCAGTACGAGCCGGAGGTTGCCCTTCGGAACTTATCATTTGACCAGCGGAGAAACACGACGCTTGTGCCACAAAACCCTGCGCAGGGACACGAGCAAGTGCCGCAGGCAGACGACGTACTGATGGCATTGGAGGCCGTGTACCGCGGGGGATCCTCGGCGCTCGCTCATACGCCTCCTACGGACATTGCACATCAAACGTTTGATGTGTGGGGGGGTGGGTATCCGCAGTACGTGTCTTCGTTTGTTGGCCATAGGCTCTTAGACTGATGAACTGTTTGACCCCTCACCCCTACTGTGACACTGAATTATTTTACCAGGTGGGGTGACTGGCAGCAGTTTTCCAATGTTGTACAACAGACCACGCCTACAGAGGCAGTGGCGGGAACGGGGTTTACTGACCAGCCGCTGTGGATGCAGTATTGAGTGTTGTATTATTATGTGAGTGATCGGTCCGGGTTCGAGGATCTGTAGACTGTTTTGTGGCGTGTATTGGTTATACAGTACGGACTATCAGCTTGATCACTAAATTTAATTGTGGATGTAATCTGGAAAAATGGCAATCTCAAATAGAACCTAGCAAAGTTCCCGAACTGCTCTATTCGTACTTACGATGCTGGCTCGGGATTCTTACGTTCCTTATCTAACGTGCGGCACGGCCGTGTAGCCGGCCTCATTCGAGCTTCCAACCCCCCCCTCATTGTCCAACAAACTCCTGGCAGTATCTGGACGGCTTCGCTGAGCTGGCGGAACTTCATTGCCAAAGTTGTGCGAGCTTTCGTGGTGGCATACAACTTTTATCACGTTCTTCCCTGCACCAGGGGTTCCTTTAGGAAGAGCAGATAGCAGTAGGTCCAAGGCCGTTTCCATCGTGGACACCGTATCTAATCGATTGTTGATTTTTATCACGTTCTTTCCTGCACCAGGGGTTCCTTTAGGAAGAGCAGATAGCACTTGGACGCCTTTTATAATCCCTGGTTGGTTGACGTGCCTAACGGCCGACAGATGAACACATGCAAGCTTGGTAATAGACGCAAAACGTATCCAATACGACCCCAAAGCATTCACCTCCCGCCTTCTCCGTGACTATGCATTGACATGGGCCGTCGCAACGCCTCGAACGTCACCCAGTTCCCCCCCCCCCGGCGTGGGGGTAATGTCCTTCTGTCCTTTGATCATGGCGTATGTGTTGACCGAGGATGCGTTCGGTATCCCGTGGATCGTAGGCTGTCAAGGACAAGGAGACGATAACCAGGTACAAGGCTGAGACCGAATACACCTCCACAGGAAAAACGCATACCCCCAGACCTACTGATAGTGATACAACAAGACTTGGAGAGTGTCAATTACCATCGAGATCTGTCGCGTAAGATGAAGACACCGGTCCCACTTGTCGCTCTTGTAACGAAATCCCACGCAGCTTAGGCGGGCTAGTAGAAATACTTGTTAACATTGGTCCAAACATCCTGTGGACTTCGGTGTCCGAGTTTTTGCTGAGGTTCTGCAGGAATGATCAGCAACAAGGGGGACCTTTTCCCGAGAGCGTCTTGGACGCGCGATGCTTGTGAATATTGTCTGTGGCTTTTATATTTCCACTTCTTAACCCGAACACACACTCCCAGTCATCTTTCGGGAGGTTTGTGTGATGATCCACCGGCCGGAGGATCTCCGCCACAGAAGATATAACGACGACGCGTTGACTGCATGTAGAAACGACCATCAACCACCTGAAACCTAAATAGATGCAGCTCGGGCAGTTAAAGAATCGAGAGAACGGGGAGAATGAGTAAGAAGCCTCCATTACGCATCTGAATCATGAAGACGACATCGGCTTCAATGCATGACCCTTCTACAGGTACGAATTTGGTTTCTCACCGCATTGGCCACCCACTCGCCCCAGGACCTCCCCTTTACAGCTGGAACAATGAGTTCTACAAAATAATACAACGTCAGAAAGGGATCAAGGGAAAAATGATACGAGCCACATGTCAACCGTCGGGGCTAGAGATAAACGCAAACCGCCCAGCGGAATCCCGCTTCTTCAACAACTGATACTTGATCATACCAATCCTCAGCCTTGAAGTGAAACGGTGATGCCATGTGCTCGGCTCAGTTACTGCATGCACACTTTTCACAGCTTCATCAAAAGCACCTTACTACTTAGTTCCTAGTGAAAACGGGAGTAAATCCCACGTCAGGCTTTAGCTGTCGATCGCACTTGTCCTTCTGTCCAGCTTCGACTTGCGCTGGCTCAACGGATGTAATGAAGCTATGCGTGGTCGTAACGCTCAGATCTGCCCAACCAAGAGTACGTGGAGAAAGGGCTCGCCGCTTGGGCCGGGTGGGCGGGACGCCCTCTCTGCGCGGTTTCGCTTCACAATCACTGCAGTCCGCTTTGAGCGTCTGTTGCCGCCACACTTGGTTTGGAGTGAGTTTTGGATGATGCGCTGCTCTGATACGGGTTTCTCTTAGGATCGGTACTGTGGTTCGATTATTCCAAGTGGTATTAAACCAGCGAGTCATGTTACAAAGTTCAATTTGTAAGGGTTATTATGGGGGTGCGGAGTGTTTGTGTTAGGGGTGGGGTGGGTGGGTGTGTGAATGAAAAAGAGTGCTAAGAAAGATCGAGGGTGCTATTCAATGCGTCTGTCCGTGAGATAGATGATGGTGGTGACTAGAGAGCTAGGTGAGATGGAACCGCCGCGCTTGGCGCTCATGAGTCGATCTGGATTGCCGCTTGGATCGCGCGGCACCCCAGCTATATCGTCGATTCATCCAGGAACTCGGTCTGTCAAATAACCTAGCGGGCGCGATCACATGGCACAGTGCCAACACGCGAAAAAAAATGCCGCTTACTTTAGCTTACTCTGCATACAAGTATGATCGTATCCACGAGAAAGTCAGCAAGCGAAGACACTCACATACTTACAAGCAATAGGTTTCTCGGGGTAATATAAAATATTGGTGCCGTAGAAATAGGACACGCCACCACCGGTGCGACAACTATTATGTAAGGAGTCTGCCTGCTGAGAAACCTTTTCTAAACAGTCAGTCGAAGCCGCTTTTTATCGGCGACTCGGAGGATCAAATAGAAGTTACAAAAGTGAAGCCGATAGCAACCATTTCATATTTAGGATCACTCACGCATGCTCCATTCATCATTATAGTCGAAAATTTATTGTATTCTATCCAACGTGGACGATCACGTGACTTACTGATCCAGCGCGTGCTGCGCGCACTTTAGGCAGAACATCGACCTCATGTATACAAATTTCATTGCCTAATGCATGATGCTTCTGGTTGCTTATAAGTGCGCTAGTATCCATTTAATATAAAGTTATTGAATTTATGTGAGAAAGCACAAAATATTACAAGTGCATTTTCCGCGTCATACATTAGTCCTAAATATTGCTAATGAATAGGATGCATCTGGCCCTCTCAGGTTCTCCTGCTTCCTGAAATACTCTTCGCGCATATTGAGAAGAAGTCGGCTCCCCACTGCGCAGGTCACAGCATTCGCCCAACTGAGATATACCATATTTGTGTTAAACCCACTATGAAAACGCGTATATACTCACGGAAACCCAGCGCCTTCCAAAGACGACGGGCCTAAAAGATTAACCAAGCAATTGAAAAGTAGAATAGGAAATAGGCTGTTTGAAGAGTTAATAGAGTCCCACGGAAGACGAGGTTACTTGCGTGAAGAAATAGAGTATGCTGAATTTACTAGTCAGTTCGTTCGGTTGGTGAGATGCCCATCGCTTACCTGTCGCGAACTATCAAGTGAAACAAGGGCGAGTTACCGTTCTGTATGTACGTCCGCCACGCTCTATGCAGCATGAAAAGGCATAACATCGTTTGACAGATGAGAGGGGAGACCCAGACATAGTACACTGGCCTCCCGAAGTAACACCCTGATAGACCATGAGTCCCCGCAACTCCTGCAAGCATCTATGAGACAGCTGATATGGTCACTCTTAGAAAGAAAGAAAACTTTACCACCAGGAAAGTGAAGAAAATTGAGCAGGAATGAAATGAACTCTGTGATAGCTAGGGTCCCGGCCGCTATATATGTTATCTTCCGGTTGCAGTTGTACACTGCATGGATCTGCAATGGTTTATTCAGGACCTATATGCTGGAATCAGAGGCCTGACTCACACGAGAAACAAGGATGACTTTGCACGGTAGTAAGTCACGAAGACAACCAAATGAGTATCAGACATACAACCACTACTGATACTAGGTAGTATGCCTCTGTCACTGCGTCTAAGAGTCACTTCAAGCCCAACTGAGAATAAACATACGACGTCGTCACCCATATGTTATACCCATAACAGCTAGCTCGTTATATATGAGAAGTCATCAGTTTCTTTCACGGCATTGGACCTACAACTGTCATGCACAAAGTCAGTGACTGCACTCCGTAGTTGATCATAAACAACCTTATTTGTGAGAGAACTACGAAATGATACTTGACCAACAGTCAGCGAAATCGAGAACAGATGTAAAATATGTACTCACCGTATGCTGTGATCAGGAACCAAACTAAGCCGAAGTAACGATTCTTGTTCCAAAACAATATAGTCATTACTGGCGTATTCAACCGTTCAGCGAAGGGAGAATGTGACATTTACAAATATGAAGAGCCCTTTGCCAAGTGACCATGGTGTTTTCCACACATAGGTGATCTGTAAACAGTTCTGTTAGACCACATTTTGTAAGTTTATCAGGAGCATGAGTGTACCTCGGTGTCAAAGGTGATGACTTCAGGCGCCCGTGTATTCAGCCATTTAGCTCTTTGACGGCCTAACAGGACGCACCATGATCATACGATAGATACGTCAATGCCGCGACGAGGGAGGATTTTGCTGTGAGTACTACACGCTTGCGACGGTGTGAGTCCTTTCCGACTACTTGAATGACGACTCACAAACTGCAGCCAATTTGGGCAGGTTTAGGGCCATCCTGCAAGTTCGGACACGAAAGACGCATCGAGAGGATCCTATGACAAGTATTTATGCAGGGGAACCCCTCCATCAGCGCCCACGCATCAGCAAAATGGGGTTTGATCCGTGAGCATACTTAGCTTTACGGTTTAACAAAGCATATATGTACAAGCGGAATCCAGATCTCAGGTGCAGAGCTGCGCCGGCGCTACCGGCACCGTGGAGTTGCAATTAACCATGACTTCGCCTTCGGCAAGGGCCGCAAGTTGCATGATGTCTGCACGGCTGTGAGATAACTTATATATAAAGACGTAGCGGTCGTACGCGAATTAAGTTCCCGGTGTTCGAGCAACGTTGGATTCTGCGACGGATCACACATGTGAGTCCGTTCAGGTGTACTACTTGTGCAGGGGTTACAGAAATCACTGGAGCGAATGAATACCGCGACTAATGGTCGTGGCTGAGAAGGTGAGCGGGCCCGGGGATGTTATTACTGTAAGCATACAATCATGTGGAGAGAAGGAGAAGAAGTAGGGAAAAGTATTGTTGCACCATGAAGCCTTAGTCAGCACTGCTGACACGGATGCGAGTCGGAATCCTAGCATGATACAGTCACTAAGGAACCGCTACAGAGTTTTTACATAGTTACTTACTTTACTTAATTTGGGCCATGTTTAGTCCCGAAGCCCGGTGAAAAGAGGTTGTGCTAGGATCGGACGCTGTCGGACGCAAAATCTGCAAACTGCGCTAATCGGGCAGTATCTGCTCTCAAATCTGCGTATTTGGTAAACCCACTCGAAAAACTGAAATCCGGCTACTTGAAATGACTGGGACTGTGACTTGGGGGCTAACATTTGTAAAATTTTGTACAATCTACTTTGCTTTTGCTAGCTTTTGCTAGCTTTTGCTGTGCCCGGACTTTGCTCAGCTTGTAGTCAGCGCAGCAACTATAGATATCAACGAAAAAAATGTTCAGCACCAGAAAAACCCCAAGCAATTGATCATGACAAGTACGGGTACCCCAGCAGAAAGGAAATCACATATATGCAAGGCAAGGGCTCTTTCCTTCTCTCCTCTCGCCACATCCCCCGCTTCTTCCATTGTTAGGGATCGTCCACAAAGTAGCTACCTATTTATGAACATTTACTAGGTAGTTAATTAGTTTCAAATGTCCTCAAGGAAGGTTGTATTACTATTTCTATGCTACACTCACATTGGGTCCACAAGATACTTGATAGTTTAGCTAAGAATCCCCCACGGTCACATGACTATCACATGACCTCAAAACAGCTCAAAGTCACCTAATCATCCACAGTCACCTGACAATCACCTGACCTCAAAGTCACCTGATTATCTACAGTCACCTGACAATCACCTGACCTCAAAGTCACTTGATTATCTACGGTCACCTGACAATCACATGACCTCAATCCAGCATGAAGTCACATGACTTTCCTTCGTCACATGATAATCACATGAGCGTGGGAGTTTCTTACATACTCTTAGCTTTACTGTCACAGAGCTGTGACTTTAACCCAATATAGCAATAGAACCTTCCACAGCCTTCCAATAGTTTCCAAACCTTTCCTGAAGCTTCTCTAAGCTTCCACAAGGTTCTTCACAGTAGTAGAAGCCTCTACAAGGTTCCTGGCAGTAGTTACATAAGCTAGATAGATGCAGTATAAATAGCCTGCAGTTTTAGCAGTGAAGCAATCAATCATCTTTCACCCAAACCACTCATACCTTGAGTAACTGAAGTGTGACTTCAACACAGCCTTGTACTGAAGTACTGGCTCACTGACTTGGCTACAGTCTAAGATTGCAGCAACTCTGATTGGCTCTGAGAAGTACAAGAGTGCTCTATTTTAATTGCAGCAGGCTCTGACTAATCGCGCTGCGAACAGCAACATTACTAAGAGTAACTGATTAGTAATCCTGTACCATTAGACGCCACTCTGAGCAGTGATCTAATAGACTTGGTTATTAGTTATTCAATTCACATAATAGATTATTAACTTAACTCTGAGTTAAGTGGGTTAATAGCCTTTTGAGTAATTGATCTTTCTTGATCAATCAACGCACTGCAGATATTAACCTAACTCAGGGTAAGTGAGTTAATATCCTACGTTTGTTGAGTTGGAAAACCAGAAAAGCCACAAGAATAGTGACATACTTGAACTGAGGAAGAGTTCAAGCGCAGAACTATCTTTTCACGTCTTGGGGATTATTGTTGTCTTTAATTCACTCGACCTGCGGTCCTAAGACTCTAGGTAGCTTTCCCCCTTAAAGTATCTGGACCCTTGGACGCCTATAAACATTCTTTGACCTCACAAAGTATTGCACAATCTAAGAACGACACGTGTTCAGTTAAATCTCTATTGCTACACTTCCTGTACCAATACTGATTCTGATTGTTCACCGGAGTATAATTTCTTAATTGGGTTCTCCGTTAAAATAGTTTCGAAGCTTGCGTGTGCTTGTAAAGTCAAATCTCTGATTGAACTTTAGAATTGTGTTTAACACCACAGTTTTACGTTTAGTTCAACGGGTTCCAAAACAGTGGTGGACGTTCTGGGAATCACTTAGCAGTTGCTTAGCTGATTGCACTAGATAGGTCAAGGTCACTGTGGCTAAATCGATTACCAAATCCGTGCTCAATTTGGTTTCGGGTTCGCTTGCCAAGTCATCAGAAAACATTTCAGAAGAAGGTTACTTACCAAGATCTGAAGCGGTTTCTAATCCATCTTCTCCTCCTCCTTATCTTAAACCTACCTCTACTCCTACTCGTACAAACCCTCGATTCGAAGTTTACCTTCCAAGAGACATACAAACCGGTAAACCAAGACTACAGATGTCTGCTTACAGCACCCCAACGCAAACACCTGTTAAACCCCCCTCACCAATGCCTTCCTCAATGGTTCGTGAGAGGTCAACAAGCCCTACTACTCGTATGGTAGAAGATCCAGCGCTTCTACGCCAAACTGGTAGGCAAGCAAGCTATCGCTCGGAATCACCTGAAGTCCAACCTGCCAACACGGTTGACTGGGATTTCAATGGTCCTTTACTTCCTGGTCCTCTTCCGCCCATGTATCTACTTGATGTGTCATCTCATCCAGTGTTTAAAACCGCTGGTAGCAGAAAGCTAGTCAGAGAAGATGATAAGCTATGGGAAAGAAGGGATGAACTTCTCAGCATTGCGGAAAATGTACTTGACAGAACTGCAGCTCCAGGCTTCAGAGCTCTTGCACCTTGCGCGGACAGATTGTTCCGGCATGAGCTTATGATCCTAGAATCGGCTCTAACTGCTCACCCTGCTCAGTCTTTTGACAAAGGAGTGATAGGGTATCAGTTTGACAAAATCAAGTACCAATATCTGGTTTCTACCTTGACCAGAATTGCTGAACGAAGGCAAGGAACACTAGTTGCACTTTCATTACCAGCACCTAGAATTCCTACATTGCCACAGGAATGGTCCGAGGATTCTATATGGCGCTTACAAGACATTGAAATGCTCTGTGTCACCTTGCGTGAAGATGCAGAAAACTTCATAGCATTTTATTGGGATATTGTAGCAAAAGACAAAGGAACATACAGGCTCGCTTCCAAAGATAATATATCTTCGCCGGTGTTTCGTTGTTTCGTTGTCAACTAGCTCAATGTATTCTGTCCCTAGCAATCCTAATGACATGGATATGTTCTGCAAGAGGTATCATGCAGCTCATGAAGCATATTCAAGAAAATGCCTAGCCGATCAACTGTTTGATGGAGCTAAAACACATTCAGCTGTTGCTGAAAGCTCTATTACTAGAGAGTCTCCTCCGCACATGGCTATGCCTACAGACCCTACACGAGAGCAGATGAGAATACCTAGAACTTCCAAAACTACTATTCCAACAGTGGGATTTAGTACGCATAGTCCAGTAGACCATCAGCAGATCAAACGTAGACAGTCAGTAGCCTACAACAGAGGCCCTCGTCTTTCTTCGGTCATCACTTCACCTTACCATCAGAATCCAACCAAGCTTTCAAATTCTGAAGGTTTAGATGAGATGTTTAATCCCTCCAAGCACACTAGAAGACAAACCATCTTCAGTGTACCAGAGACACCTACTCCTATGGTTCCCACTCATTCCTATCCAGTTTCTAAGTTCGAAGCAATTCTTAGAGACAAGAAACCTCCTGATGATGACAATAGTTCGTCTGACTCGGATACTTCAGAATCACCTAAAGTACCTCGGCCAATGGCTAGACCTTCAGACAACAATGATGGCCAGCCTTCGGGTAACGCAGGTGGAGGTCCACCAGGAGATGACGGGGATGACAGTGACAATGGAGACAGTAGAAAGCCTAGTCCAGGCAGGGGGGATGGCTTTAGAAAGAGACTAGTTGATCATGACACCAGTCACAGACAAAGCAAGACTGAAGCTTACTTTGATAATAAGCTGCGTCCGGAAATCGTTCCAGAATGGGATGGTAATCCAGATACTTTAGCGCAGTGGATTTTGAAAGTAAACCATCTTGCCAACAGATCTGACTTAGTTTTTCAACAATTGGGAGATATCATTCCATTACGTCTGCGTAGAGGAGCTGAAAAATGGTTTTTCTCACTTCCTTTATCCTATCGTCAGGAAGCTTCCAGAAATTGGGAAACAATCAGAGATGTTATCGGAGCCTATTACATGAACCGTGCATGGTTAGACAGGCAGAAAGCAAGAGCAAACCG
Organism: Gautieria morchelliformis; assembly: GCA_015179125.1. Classification (NCBI taxonomy): domain Eukaryota; kingdom Fungi; phylum Basidiomycota; class Agaricomycetes; order Gomphales; family Gomphaceae; genus Gautieria; species Gautieria morchelliformis. Next base: position 22,976 of record WHVA01000031.1, read on the forward strand.
CGCTTCTTTCAGGGAATCTGGCTATTCGTCTGAGACTCTAAGTGAGTATTATGTACGGAAAGCAGAATTGCTGAGGCTTGTTAGCAAGCTCTCAGACTCTGAACTTATCATGGAAGTAATGAACGGTGCACCTGCATTCTGGCATACTGTAATAGATGCTCAGAGATGTGATACAGCTGTCGAATTCCAATCAGCTATCAAGTATCACGAGGAATCACTTTCAAGTGCTCCATTCTCTACTGGAGAAGGAGTTGAGCGCCGTTTGAAGAGTTTAGAATCTGCACTTCAAACTAGAAGCTCACGGATGGATCCTATTGGACATTCAAACAGACCTTACCGTGATGCCAGGTCGCATTTGGTTGGATGGTCACCAAAAATGGACCCTCCTAAATTCCCTCGTGATGACTCTAATGTCTCTCAAAGATCTACACCTGAACAGAAAGGTGCTAGAGGTTGTAGACATTGTGGTAGCAGAAAGCATTGGGACAATGAGTGCAAACATTCCAAGACAGGAACTCGTAGAGCTCGTTCTAATTACGTAGCCCTAACTCCTGAAGGGATGGAAGCTCAGCAAGTGTAAGGGCAACCCTGGCTAGTCGTGGAGATCACACTACCACACAACTGACAAGGGGAAATCCAAAGTATGTATAAATGAACAGAGCATACAAGAGAGGGGGTTCTCACCTGACAAGGGGAAATCCAAAGAGAAAAGTCTAAGGACCCCCAATGTCAGCGAGCCCGTGTTATACTACGCTGCGCAGCCAGGGACAACGCTTGGCACCCGCCATCAACCCTGCATCCCCCTGACCCTTGATCGACCCTTGATGCCACCTATTATGCGAGTCGCTTGATTTCCGACACTGTTCCGGGGCGGAAGTCGGAAATTGGAGTGGAACTGGCAAGGCGAACGGAACTGGTGGAAGTTCTCCCAGAAGCGGAATCGTTCCCGAAAGCGGATGCGGAGATGGAATCGGAACCGGAAGCGGAGTCGGAAATGGAGTCGGAACTGGGTGTGGTGTCGGAACTGGAAATGGAAGACAGGGTGTCCCCTGACAGCAAGCCTATGATGCCCTGTATTATGATACGGACAGTGAGACTGAAGAAGAAAACTTGGACAAAGCTCGTACCAATTTTATGACAGCCTCCACTGAAGCTAGTAATATGACTGATCAAGAAAAACCTGAGGATTCTGAATCTGATTGACCTGATGCTGCACACTGCAACATAGTTCGACCTAACCTGAGTCTCTTAAGGGGTATATCTTGTCAGGGGGGATCAAATCACATAGAGGAAACAACATTACCTGATATTTCGTCTAAGAGTACAACAACTGACTTAAAAGTCACTCCCAAAGGCAGGAAAGAACGTCGCAGGCTCATGCGTGAAGCCAAACATGTTTCTACTTTCCTTGGGGGATCCAAACTGACTAGTTGGGCTCCTAAATCTTTGCTGAAATTGAAACGGTACATGTCCAGGCCAGCAGGATGTGCATTCTTGGGATCAAATGCTACAACTACTAAAGTGTGGCTCAATGAATATGAGAAGAACCAGCAGACATTAGTTGCGGATTCAGGCTCAGACATCACACTTATATCCCAGAAGGCTTTGTCCTCAATGACCAATCCTCCAAAAGTTAAAACAGGCCAAAAAGTCAACCTTATTCAGGTTACTGGTACCTCCAAAATATCAGGCTTTGTCACCTTACCAATATTCTTTGACACTGATTCTGGTCCTGTCCAGATTGAAGTTGAGGCATATGTTGTAAAAGGAATGACTACACCAGTAATCCTTGGGAATGACTTTGCGGATCAATATTCCATCTCAATCCTGAGAGAAGGAACAGAAAGCTACCTTACATTTGGAACTTCTGGTCATCGCACCATCATCCAGAATTCAGTTGGAACATCTTTGCAAGATGAAAATGGGCACACATTTAAAATTAGAACTTTACCTAATTTGCCATCCTTATTAGCTAAGTTCAAAGCTCATCGACGTCTTAAGAAAACCAAGAAACAGATTAGAGCTCGGATTGCCGACTCAAACGTACGTGCACTAGAATCTGTTACAATTCCACCTGAAAGTGCTGCTGCCGTTCCAGTAGCTGTCTACTTTCCTGGCAACTCCAATGAAGTATATGTAGAAAAGGTTTTACACTCCAACAGAGGTGTAGAAGATTTCTATGGAATCTCAGATGCAATTGTTTCCAGGCAACAACCTCAGTTGCATGTGAATAACTTCTCCAAGAGTTCAGTTACCGTTCATCAAGGGCAACTACTTGGACATGCCAGGAATCCTAACTCATGGTTAGACTGCCCTTCAAAGCTTGATTCTGACAAGCTTACCATGCTTGACCAGCACTCTAAGCTGATCAGAGCAGTAGCACATCAATTTTCAGAGGCTACAACTGAGGATACCTCAGACTCCAGTCCTGAAATTGAAGATTTATCAAATGGTGGACCTAAAACCCAAGAACATCCTGCAGAGGAAGTCCCAAAGTCTAAATTACTTGACGAAGTTGATTTCTCACCTGATCTCAATAGCTCACAACTTCTTACCTTGAAAAAACTTGTCAAAAAGCATCACAATGCATTTGGCTTGGACGGAAGGCTTGGAAATTATGATGCTAAGGTAGAAATTCCCTTACGACCGGGAGCAACGGAGGTCTCTCTTCCTCCATACAATGCTTCACCTGCCAAGCGGGAAGTAATTGACAAACAAATGGACGCGTGGCTCCAACTTGAAGTCATTGAACCATCCAAAAGTCCTTGGGGATTTCCTGCTCTGATTTCCTATCGCCATGGGAAGCCTCGTATGTGTATTGACTACAGAAAGCTGAATGAGAAAGCAATACCAGATGAGTTTCCATTGCCCAGACAGGATGCCCTCTTGCAAGCCCTTACTGGTTCGCAATGGCTTACCACCTTAGATGCCTTATCAGGGTTTACCCAGCTAAAATTAGCTGATGATGCCAAGGAGAAAACTGCTTTCAGAACACACCGAGGCCTGTACCAATTCAGACGTTTGCCTTTTGGTTACAGAAACGGCCCGAGTGCCTTCCAACGTGTGATGCAGAATGTCCTTGCACCATTTCTATGGATATTTTCACTAGTCTATATTGATGACATTGTAATCTACTCTAAAACTTTTGATGATCACCTCCAGCATTTGGATCAAGTCTTTAGAGCTATTTCAAAGTCAGGACTCACCTTAGCACCTGCCAAATGTCATATAGCATTTCAGTCTCTAATGCTATTGGGACAAAAAGTGTCAAGGTTAGGACTTTCCACTCATAAAGAAAAGGTGGATGCAATATTAGAACTAGCAGAACCGAAAAATTTGCATGAATTACAAACCTTCCTTGGAATGATGGTTTATTTTTCTGCATACATCCCCTTCTATGCATGGATAGTAGCTCCCTTATTTGAACTATTGAAAAAGGAAGCTCACTGGGAATGGACTCAATCTCAGCAAGAAGCATTTGAACTTGCAAAACTTGCACTAGTGAGCTCCCCCGTTAGAGCTTATGCTATTCCTGGGTTGGGATATAGAGTTTATTCAGACGCATGTGATGTCGGAATTGCAGCTATCTTGCAGCAAGTCCAGCCAATAAAAATTCGTGATTTAAAGGGCACCAAGGCCTATGATAAATTACAAGCGGCATTCATGTCTAAGAAACCTGTCCCACAACTCGTAATCTCTGTCTCTAATACAGAAGAACTGGTACCTAACAAAAATTGGAATCAGAACTTTGAAGATACAGTGGTCAATGTAGAAAGAGTGATAGCCTACTGGTCTAGAACACTTAAACCAGCAGAACGAAACTACTCACCAACAGAACGAGAAGCATTGGCACTAAGAGATGGATTAGTGAAGTTCCAGCCCTACATTGAAGGAGAAAGGATTATGGCTATCACAGACCACGCAGCATTAGTTTGGAGTCGAACATTTCAAAACGTGAACAGAAGACTGCTCACATGGGGAACTGTATTTGCAGCCTACCCTGACCTCAAGATAGTACATCGTGCTGGACGAGTACACTCAAACGTAGACCCTATTTCACGACTTCGACGAAACGTACCACATCAAGATGGTCCTGTGGTAGATAAATCAACGCACACAGTCTTGAGTCCAGAACAAGACTCACTCACCGATCTCTACTCGGAAATAGCTCCTGATTTCGAAGCCAGAACACTTCGATTAGTAGCAGAATTTGAAGATGAAAATGCACGAGCCTTACCTTCAATTTTCGAGACAGAAGTCAGCTTGCAATCGGCTGAACCTGTAAAAAATAAAAATCTAAACATCAGCTACACAGGCTCACGATCTTTCAACTTACAAGCTGCTCTGGCATCAGAAGAGATCAGTAAGTTCACAACAGGATATGATTCCGATCCTTACTTCAGTAGGATCAGAAAGGAATTGCGCGGAACAGAGAACTGGAACACACCTAGCCAGCCATTATTTTCTGAAGACGACAATGGACTGTTATTCTTCGAAGATTGGAATGGAAATCGAAGGCTATGTGTACCAAAAAATCAGCAAGTGGAAATCATGAGCGAAACACATGACAAACTTATGGAAGCGGCGCATGCTGGGTATCACAAGACCTACAATCGATTAGCAAGCGTGTACTACTGGCCTAAAATGAGTAGACACTTGAAACGATTCATTGTTAGCTGTGATATCTGTCAGAAGGCTAAACCACAGAAACACGCACCCATAGGACTGCTCCAACCAATACCGATTCCAGAACGACCCTTTGAAGTCGTGAGCATGGACTTTATTCCTGAGCTCCCCTCAGTGATGGTTTCGATAACATACTTGTAGTAGTGGATAAACTCACCAAATACGCCATCTTTATCCCTACAAAGAGTACGGTCAATGAGGAGCAAACGGCCCTATTATTTTTCACGCATGTAGTCACCAAGTATGGCTTACCCAGACAGATCATAACTGATCGTGATTCCAAATGGACCGGATCATTCTGGAAGGTCATCTGTGAGAAATTACAAATGAAAAGGGCACTCACTACGGCTCACCATCCCCAGGCGGACGGTCAAACTGAGGTTATGAACCAAATCCTCGAAGTTGGGTTGCGAACATATGTCAATTCCAGCTTGAATGACTGGTCTACCCTACTTAACGGATTTAGCCTTGCATACAACACCACTCCACATTCAGCAACAAATTTCTCACCTGCATTCCTACTCTACGGATACCAGCCCCTGACTGAGTCGACCTTGTTGCACCAGCCGATCGAAGCAGTCGCACGTCCGGAGTTTAGCAAACAGGACCCCTCGTCTGAAACAGAGATGTTTGAGAGCAAGAAAGCCAAGGAATTCATGGAAAAATTTGATACTCACAGGTCACAAGCCAAGGAGGCTATACAATTTTCTCAAGTTGCGCAGCAAAAGAATTACAACCGAAACCGGCTTATCAGCGAATTTGAAGTTGGAGATCAAGTTGTAATAAATCCACACACCTTAGCCTTATTGAAAAATAAGCGTGAGCTAGGACGAAAGCTCCAGATGCGCTATGATGGACCTTTCGAAGTTCTAGAAAAAATTAGTCCTATCACGTACCGGCTGAGGATGCCTGCATCATACGGACTACATCCTGTGCTAAACGTGGCACATCTTGAGAAATACAATGACTCACCGGTAGAATTTGGAGATCGTCCCAGGAAGCATCTCGATAGGGCTGATTTCTCCGAAGTATCTGAGTATGAAGTAGAGAAAATCATCAAGTCTCGCTGGAGAGCTGCGAGAAACGGAAGACGTACCGAAGAATTATTGACCAGATTCGTTGGATATGGACCTCAATTCGATGAATGGTTAACATGAAAACATTTGAAAAACGCACCGGACGTCGTGCGAGAATGGGACGAATGTCAAGGAAGGAAACGAAGACTCTAGAGCTGCTCAGACTCACCTAGAACCTTCTCTCAGTTTTCGTGTCTTGAAAAAACAGTGTACGAATATAATTATCTAGTCCAAGAAAACACATAAAAATCAGAAAGAACTCTTGAAAAATCCAAAAAACAGTCTCTCAACTTATCTAGCGTCGCTCAATCGAAATCTTATCCATCTCTCTCCATGTCTCTTTTCCCACCTGTAACATCAATCGACTACCAACTCTCACACGATGGAAACAAAGTTGTTCAAGCCGCAGTGTCCATGCCTCAGTTCGAGTTCCAGCACACCGACAACTTTGAATACTACAAACCTGGACATCACGACTGGACGACTGTCTTCCTATTCGGAAAGACTTACGTCTACCTCCGTCCTGAACTAGCAGACAGCATCTGGGAAGCCGTGCGCATGAAGTGTCGATACATCCTTGCCGCCGCCGCAGGCTGGAAAGGAGATGTTGATTCCAATACACTCCCGCTCACCATTCCTGACGAAAAATATCACGAAATCAGCATGATACGCGCTCCCATTCCACCCAACAATTACCTCGCTTTCAATTTCTTGAAAATCCCTGGAGAGAAAAGCGAAATAGAGTCGTGGATTGAAAGGTGGCAGCAGACGAGCCATCAACTCACTGCGTGGACTGCGAAAGCAAAAGAAAACTGCGTCGATCTCGAGGAATGCACCTGGAAGTGGCCTCTCGAACCTGGCAAGACCTTGCTCAGCATCAAGGACGACAAAGATGACGCATACATGGACCTCACCACAAAGTTTCCCTTCTATGAGGCCCTCAGACGTCGTTACAGTGAAGATATGAGTTTCAACACTCGTACTCGTTATACTACGACTATTTCCAATGAAGCCGAACGTGAGCATTGGCTTGAACCAAAAGCTTACAGTCTTGGAGTCCGTACGGAGCGACAGAGCCGCAAGAGAACTCGCGACTCATCTCCTAGCAATTCGACTCTTAATGGAGAATCTTCTAACAAAGCTCACTGTTCCTCTATCCATCCTATCATCGACACCGAGCATAACGACCATAACAAGCAAGTCATTAAATGGCAGCCTTCCTTTGCGCAGCTATTCGAAGAACAGGCCGCCCTCGGTTATCCCTATTTTATTCATCCTTCTACTATTGACTACTTGTCTCCAAAACCATCTTTCAATACTCGCATCAACTCTGACCAGTACCCTGCGACACCTGCACCTTCCAGGAATTCTTCAGTGAATTTTGAAGAAGTAGAATTGGTCTAAAGCGAACATTTGAAAGGGGGGATAGTGTTAGGGATCGTCCACAAAGTAGCTACCTATTTATGAACATTTACTAGGTAGTTAATTAGTTTCAAATGTCCTCAAGGAAGGTTGTATTACTATTTCTATGCTACACTCACATTGGGTCCACAAGATACTTGATAGTTTAGCTAAGAATCCCCCACGGTCACATGACTATCACATGACCTCAAAACAGCTCAAAGTCACCTGATCATCCACAGTCACCTGACAATCACCTGACCTCAAAGTCACCTGATTATCTACAGTCACCTGACAATCACCTGACCTCAAAGTCACTTGATTATCTACGGTCACCTGACAATCACATGACCTCAATCCAGCATGAAGTCACATGACTTTCCTTCGTCACATGATAATCACATGAGCGTGGGAGTTTCTTACATACTCTTAGCTTTACTGTCACAGAGCTGTGACTTTAACCCAATATAGCAATAGAACCTTCCACAGCCTTCCAATAGTTTCCAAACCTTTCCTGAAGCTTCTCTAAGCTTCCACAAGGTTCTTCACAGTAGTAGAAGCCTCTACAAGGTTCCTGGCAGTAGTTACATAAGCTAGATAGATGCAGTATAAATAGCCTGCAGTTTTAGCAGTGAAGCAATCAATCATCTTTCACCCAAACCACTCATACCTTGAGTAACTGAAGTGTGACTTCAACACAGCCTTGTACTGAAGTACTGGCTCACTGACTTGGCTACAGTCTAAGATTGCAGCAACTCTGATTGGCTCTGAGAAGTACAAGAGTGCTCTATTTTAATTGCAGCAGGCTCTGACTAATCGCGCTGCGAACAGCAACATTACTAAGAGTAACTGATTAGTAATCCTGTACCATTAGACGCCACTCTGAGCAGTGATCTAATAGACTTGGTTATTAGTTATTCAATTCACATAATAGATTATTAACTTAACTCTGAGTTAAGTGGGTTAATAGCCTTTTGAGTAATTGATCTTTCTTGATCAATCAACGCACTGCAGATATTAACCTAACTCAGGGTAAGTGAGTTAATATCCTACGTTTGTTGAGTTGGAAAACCAGAAAAGCCACAAGAATAGTGACATACTTGAACTGAGGAAGAGTTCAAGCGCAGAACTATCTTTTCACGTCTTGGGGATTATTGTTGTCTTTAATTCACTCGACCTGCGGTCCTAAGACTCTAGGTAGCTTTCCCCCTTAAAGTATCTGGACCCTTGGACGCCTATAAACATTCTTTGACCTCACAAAGTATTGCACAATCTAAGAACGACACGTGTTCAGTTAAATCTCTATTGCTACACTTCCTGTACCAATACTGATTCTGATTGTTCACCGGAGTATAATTTCTTAATTGGGTTCTCCGTTAAAATAGTTTCGAAGCTTGCGTGTGCTTGTAAAGTCAAATCTCTGATTGAACTTTAGAATTGTGTTTAACACCACAGTTTTACGTTTAGTTCAATGGGTTCCAAAACATCCATCCCCCCATCAACGTTCAACCATGGTCTTGCCCACCACCCTCCTCCGTATCCCCCCATTAGAGCTGCCTACAATATATCCATCCAGCTGAGAGCCCGGTCCAGCGCTCCCCACACATGTTCACATTGACATCGCCGTCCTCCCTCCATGCACCGTCACCCAGGAGCACCTGCACAGCTGCAGCCGAGGATGCAGCCCGCCCATCGCGCCCGCTGCGCCGTGCGATCTTCCCGACAGTGGCCTTGTTTCTTCGCTTGCCAGGCTGACTCATCCAACTCAAAAACTTCTTTAATATCTTCCATTGTTAAATGGAAGATGTTAAAGAAGTTTTTGAGTTGGCTCCCCGATATCCCAATGTGCGCGCAATGAGCTGGTAGCCAGTCGTGGCGTTGACGTGCCCGCCTGCACCCGCACCCATGCACAGGTCAGGTTTGGATATGGACACACGTCTGGGGCCGCAGGGTGATTGGGCACTTCCCGTACACATACAGCCCACTGATACCACACCACTGATGGTGACTCCTCCCAGACATACCGTAGGGACAAAGTCAAGCATCGGTGAACGTCGAGGGGTGAGCATTTTTCCTCGACATAATTAGCTTGACCATATCGTAGTTAACACTATGGTTCAGCTTGCGATCAGTGCAGAAAGATCAAAGGTGCGACCATTCAGGTAACAACTCTGTGCCGTATCGCAGCTGCGTTCTGTCTGGCTATGGTGAGTGGTCAGGTTAACAGCCCTTGCGTAGACTGCATGTTTTTCGGTGATTATGGCTATTTGTCATATTCGATGATGAGCGGCGGATAGACACTGCTAGAATCTGTTTTGTAGCCAGTTGCTATTAATAGATATATTTTCTAATGTGCTCTAATATGCTTTCAGTAAAATTTCTAAATATGGTCTGCTTTTTTCAAAAGCCTATTCTAACTGATTTATGCAGACTACGGCAGATTGAGCTACTCGAAATGGTACGTTCCCGGTGCTCGCACTCTGCTCTCAGCTGCTATTGTCTCACTTATCTGCTCTGGCCGGACTTTTTTTGAGGGAGCAGATTTTTCCTGATCCTGACAGATGCCAGCACAACCGCTTTTCACCGGGCCCGAAGCTTGGAGCTTACTGTAGAGCTTGAAGCGCGAATAAGTACCGAGATCGTCAGTGTAGCGCCCACGATGATCAAGAGGGCTGATTAAGAGTCCCACTCCCCCGACCTATAAAGCCCTGCGGGAACCAACTCCATGATAAATCAGTGGGATGTCCATACCCGGTTTTGGTGGATGGTCCACTACCAGTTGATGGAAACTCCACTGGTCCGGTGGTGGACCATCCACCATATACTTCTCATGATAAGTCCACCCGCCGCTCAGGGATCCACTTACAGTACATGGGCTATCTGCTCACAATAAGGCCTTTTTTTGGTGGATTTCATTTCCATTGACATATGTGTAGGTTATTCACTGTGTAATTCTCCTAAGGGATATGCCGGTAATAATCATTAGATTACAAAAAAATAAAGTAAAAATACCAAGAACTACACATATTGTATTTGCCACTTACTCTCCACAAACCCCACTACCATAAAACACAGTAGATAAACTAGGAATAGATGAATGTCTCTGTGTGGAAAATTATACTTGCAAAGAGATTCAAACCAGAAACCTTACAGTATGGATACTTACACCCCTGTTCGAGTTTGGAGTATCTAAAAGGTAAGCACTTGATGTGTTTGTAGCCTTGACTACTCAGCTCATGTAGGAGGGTCTGTTGAACGTAAACTGTGTAGGGTCAGTACAATCTCCGAAACTGCCTGTCAGGCATCTCTGTCATGCCTTTGCCACACATCTGCGGTTTGGCCTGTTCAAAACCCTAGCCACAGCTTCGCTCCAGCTTCTCCTTTTTCCTCTATTCCTTGTTCTTCAGGCTTGTAGCTAGCTTCAACAGAGCCCTATATAACCTCAGCATGAACCTCTAAGAAATAATGCGATGGACAAGGGGCACCTTGTTCAAGGGTCAACAAGTCACCTAGTTATAGTATATATAACATCCCTTCCATATTTCCCTCTTATTCATGTCCTTCTCGCTCATCTTACTCTCTGAGTTTGTGTCCTTCTCACTCATCTCATGCATCTACCTCGATGCATACATGTGCATGCGACACCGCCATGCTCTACTTCCACGCATACGCGCATGCAATGCTGCCATGCTCTACTTCCATGTGTACATGCATGTGACACCGCCACGCTCTACCTTCTCGCATACACATGCACATGATTCAACCTCTGAGCTACTCTCCAAACACATCATCTGGTACAGTGTTGACGAACACTGCAGTCAGTGGAAAGACATCCTCTGAGGATCTGAGGGGTACTGAAGATGAGGCTCCAGCTGATGCTGCCCCACAGCGATTTCATTGCCATCTTTCGAGTGCATTCTTTCTCTACTTTGTAAGTCTTTGACTTTTATGTTTTGGCAAATTTTTATAATGCTGTCCTGCAGTTATGTGGGTGAGGTGTAGCGGTTATGCGCAGTAGCTAGATATAGAAGCTCAGTGAACGAGGTAGTTCACTGAGTGTGTATTAGTACTGTACCTAGATATAGAAGCTATCAACATAGTGAGTAACTCTATATCTAGATGTCAATAGAAAAGAGTACACACCTCAGTGAACTAGGTAGTTCACTGAGGTGCCGCTAACTACGGTGTTGCACTATATATGTGATAAGAGTTGTTCTAAATGTGTTTGGTTTTCGTATAGAGATTTGATTCAAGCTTTGGGAGAAACTGAATCGAATAGAGGTCTGAATGTTGAGAGAACTTCGTATGCTACGGGAACGGTTCGGTCGGGAATCTCAAAACGGTGGAGAGGTAAAACTATTGTTATTCTTATTTGTTCGACAGTTACATTTGATACTATTTAACTACTGGAAAGGACTCGGCGTCGATACAATACGTACGGTATGTGATGCAGAAATACAGGGGGATGTGGAGTGTGGTCTGGGGCGAACTCTCGAGTGAATGTTACAAGGTAATGCTAAGAGTTTGTTATGCATAAGGCGGTGGTGTGGAGGGACATGTGCGTGATGTATGAGAGGAATTGTGGAGCTGCGGTCGAGACCGCTCAGGGACGATCGAATGTGTATCGTGTCTTGATTGCGATTGAATTGGTGCCTAAGCAGGGATCTGTGTCTCGGGTCGGTCCCTCGGTCGAGATTGATGGGATCAGCATATGTAATATGATGACGTTGGCTTGGCGTGCCCTGTGCGCGTGCGTGGAAATGTATTGGTCCGGCGTCACGTGTATGCGAGTCAGGGGATTCGGGGATATTTCTGTGTATCTGTGTATGGACGCGGGCATGGATTTTGGGGATCGTGTCGTTCGGTGATGTCAGTATATTTTAGATTCAGGTCTGGGTGATGTCGTTAATGTCGTAACTTGAATATCATAACACTCCCCCTCAAACTCGACGCACTCCTAGCATCGCTAGGATGTTGAGATGTTTGCGAGGAGACAGTGGTTTCGTGAGGATGTCGGCGGGGTTATCGAGTGTCTTTACATAGTGTAGTTTGATATTTCCCGCGTCGATTTGTTCCTTCGTGTAATGATAATGTACGTCGATGTGTTTCGTTCGGCTGCTATTGGCATTGTTAGTTAAGAAAGCGATGGCCGATTGATTATCCGTGAATATTGGAATAGGTGTGAAGTCATGTTGGAAATCTTTCCCCAGTTTGAAGAGCCATATCCCTTCCGCTGATGCAAACGATCCTGCCACCACCTCGGACTCCATGGTCGATCGACTGACGAGACCCTGTTTCTTCGAGGCCCAGGATATGGGTGCGCCATTGAAGGTGAATACCCATCCCGTAGTTGGCTTTCGATCATTTCGATCGCCCACGAAATCCGCATCGGTGTATCCAGCTAGATTGTGAGCGTATCCCACAGCTCCTTCCCCTTCTCTGACGTACAGTATTCCGTACTCTCTTGTGTTCAACAGGTAACGCAATATTCTCTTGGCGGCTTCCCAGTGAGTGACATTTGGCTTTGATGAATATTGTGCGCATTTATTGACAGCGTATGCGATGTCGGGTCGAGTGGCAACGGCGCAGTAATTGAGGCTGCCTACGATGGATGCGTATGTGTAATCAATGATGTCGTTGGGGATGGTGGAGACTTGTAACTCAATGTTGGGGTCCATTGGTGAGTTTACGGCGCATCCGGATGTTATTTCGAATCGTTTTGACACCGTATTGATGAATGCTGGCTGTGAGATGTGGATTGTGCCGCGTTCACGTTCCCTGACGATCTGTATCCCGAGTAGCCGCGTCGGATCCCCCAAATCCTGGATATCGAAGCTCCCCCTGATTGCGGTGACCATCCCCTCCATAGCGGTTAATGAATTCAACGCTAGGAGTCCGTCATCCACGTACCATCCAGTGATTTCGACTGTGTTTCCCTCTCCAAACTTGAAGAATACTGTGTTATCCGCCTCCCCTGCTTTAAATCCTATCCTCTCCATCTCTTTTCTCAGAGTCTCGTGCCAAACCCTTCCTGACTGCTTGAGGCCATATATTCCTTTGTTGAGTTTACACACTAGATTTTCCTCCCCCGACTTGGCGAAACCTTCCGGCTGTCACATGTATACCATGTCCTCGAGCTTTCCGTTGAGGTATGCTCCCTTCACATCTATGTGTCGTAGTTCCAGGTCGAACTTGCATGCGAGTGCTAGGATGAGTCTGATAGAGGTGAGTCTGATCGTAGGAGAATAGGTTTCTTGGAAGTCGATTCCTGGTACTTGTGAGTAGCCTTGAGCGACGAATCTGTATTTGAACTTATCAACCTCCCCCTGTTGTCCCTCTTTACTCGAAATGTCCATCGGCTTCCTACGACGTTCGCCTCGGCTGGTTTCTCGACTAGCTTCCACGTGTTGTACCCCATCAGTAGGTCGTACTCATCTTGGCATGCTTTCCTCCATCTCTCTGCATTCTCTGACTTCATTGCCTCTTTGTAGCTCGCTGGCTCGTCCTCCGCTAATACCACGAATCCTGCCTCTGTCTCCTCAAGTTCTCTCCTCCCGTATGCCATCGCTGCTACTTCGGTGAGTAGTGCGGCGTGTCTTCTGCCTCTTCCGTAGTTCGTGTTTGACGGATTCATCCAGGGTCCCTTCAGGAATTCCTTCGGTGCTATGTCCTCACCCTTTCCTCTTCCTGTGCTCGCTTCTGACTCCTCCGCTTGCTCCTCCGGTTCGGCTTCTGTGTCGAGACTCTCCGCGCGTAACTCCCCCCTCTCCTACATTCAGCCTCGCCTCTATCGTCTCTTCCTCTCCTTCTTCGTCGGTGTCCATCGTGTCGTCGTATGTCAGGGGTGGCATCTCATCATCGTTTTCGTCGATCAGTGGGTTGGTCTTGGGTTGTGATGGGTGGGAGAATGTGGGGAGCTTTCCGTCGACTACCCAGAGCTGTGGGGTTTCGTCTTCATCGGTGATGTGTAGTGTGGTACGTTCGATTTGTTTTAGTTCATCGAAAACTACATCCCGAGCCTTCATTAGTGTTTGGGTGCGTGGTATCCACACCTTGTACGCTTTTGAGTCATCAAAATATCCGACGAAAATCCCCTCAGTTGATTTGTAGTCTCCTTTCCTCCTTGTGTCCTTCGGGATCAATGCCCAGCATTTGGAGCCGTATATGCGCACCCAATCGAGTCTGGGCTTTGTTTTCCATAAGGCCTCGTAAGGTGACATATCGATTTTGCTGTGTAGCATTCGGTTTTTCACAAAGTTCATTGTGTGAATACCGGATACCCAGAATCGACTTGTGAGGCCGGTGTCGTGCTGCAACGTGAGTGCGCCTTCCTGGAGTGTCCTGTTGTATCTCTCTGCGACTCCATTATGTTCAGGTGTGTGAGGAGTTGTTGTTTCATGAACGATTCCAAGCTCACTGCACAGTTCCTTGAACTCTCCCCCCATGTATTCCCCCCCGTTATCCGTTCTGATTCTCTTCACATCAACTCCCCTCTGCTTCTTCAACCATGCCAGGTATTCCTTGAACGAATTGGTAACTGTTTTGCATTCCTTGTTCTTCAGGAAGTCCACTTTGATGTATCTAGTGGCGTGATCAATCCAGATGACGAAATATTTGAAACCGCCGACTGAGGTTTCGAAGGGGCCGCATAGATCTGAGGAAATGATGTCACCGATCGATTCTGGTAGGTCTTCGACATTTTTGAATGGTAAGCGGGTCTGTTTTCTGAAAGGACAATCGGTACAGGGACTCAGCTCCTGTCCTGCACTCAACTCTGGTAACCCGACCCCAGTCTTTCGCTTTGACATCTTCTCGATTATCGAGATTCCGGTATGTGCTAGTCTTCGGTGCCACAGATACATCGGGTCGTGTTCCTTTGAATAAACGACAGCTTCCGGTTCCGGTTTCATGGATGGCTGTGCGATGTAGGCATACAGATCGTTTATTCTTGTCCCTTTAACGATCGTCTCATCGCCTAGCAGTAGTGAAGTGTCGGATTTACTGAATATAACATCCACGTTGGCGTTCGTCATCCTTGCGACCGATAATAGGTTTGCATTGAGTTTTGGAACATATATGACGTCCTTTAGAGTCAATGCCAGCGGGGATAGCTGTGCGTGTGAGTCATTCTGTATGGTGATGTGGATCGTACCACGTTGGTCCACATTGAATGAGTCCCCACTAGATGTTTCTATTGAGATAGGGGGTGTGGGGTGTATCTCTTCGAACAGCTCGAGGGTTCCGCATAGGTGGCTAGACGCCCTGGAATCGATCAACCAGATATGGACGTTATCTTGTATTGCGGATAGGGCTGTCGAGTTAGCTGTCAACGTGATGTTATTTGAATCAAATTGTTTCTCAATGATTTGTGCCAGCATAACGATGTTTTTCTTTGGTATATTGGCGAATCGAGCTATGTCGGGATTTGCCGACTGATGACGCTGTGGGGGTGGCGCTGCCCTGATGATGTCATTTTGATCATTGCCGGTGAGACCTCCTCCCTGAGCGCTGTTTCCTCCCTGAGCGCCGCCTCCTCCCTGCACACCTCCTCCCTGCATGCCGCTTCCTCCTTGTACACTGTACGCTCGTTTCCACAGCTCCTGACCTGCCAGTCCCCCACCAGGTGTGTAACACCTCGCTGCAGAGTGGTTCGGCTTACCACAATTATTGCAGGAGAATGCAGGCGTTCCGTTGTTGACTTGTTGTGGAATACGGTTTTGGTAGGGATAGGTGAGACTGTTGTTTGTTCTTGGTGTTGGGTTGTTGAATCGTTTTTGTGTCCTGCCCTGTGCTATGAACGCCGTAGCCGCTTGTGTCGACATCTCCACCGCGTTGAGATCAGCCTCATGTGCCTCCAACCTCTCCTCGATCTCGTCCGGTATCCTCGTGATCATCCTTATGGTCTGCGCTATAGGTCTCCATGACTCGGGGACATTCCTAAGTATGGTAGCCGCGTGAGTGGAATCAGCGATTACTTCACCCATCTTGGCGAGCTGATTCCTGAATTCCTTCATCACGGTGAGATACGCCGAGACTGACTGTCCCTCGATCATGTGGTAGTTTTCATATTTTGTCCTGATTATACTGATTTTGCTAGGGTCGGTGGATTCGAACTTCCTAGTCAGTATGGTCCATGCCTCTGTGCATTGGTCTGTCGTGTCGATTGCGGTCTGTAGTTCGGGGGAAATGCATAAGAGGATCTGACTGTAAGCTGCGTTATTTCTATTGTCCCATTCGTCCTGAAGCTGGGTTAGAGCCGTGCTGCCAACCATGTTAATTCCGGCGACGGTAATCTGCTGGTTAGCTGTGACCGGGTAGGGATCCACACCGGTGATCGTTTTGAAAATCCCTCTGTCCCTCATCGTCGCTAACAGTTCCCTCTTCCACGACATCCAGTTCTCTTTGTCCAGTTTGGGTTTGATGTCACGGAATTTGTGTATATCGTGTTTCGGATGTGCTGTGGTTTGAGCCATGGTGAGTGTCGTGAGACTCTTAATCTGATAAGAGTTGTTCTAAATGCGTTTGGTTTTCGTATAGAGATTTGATTCAAGCTTCGGGAGAAACTGAATCGAATAGAGGTCTGAATGTTGAGAGAACTTCGTATGCTACGGGAACGGTTCGGTCGGGAATCTCAAAACGGTGGAGAGGTAAGACTATTGTTATTCTTATTTGTTCGACAGTTACATTTGATACTATTTAACTACTGGAAAGGACTCGGCGTCGATACAATACGTACGGTATGTGATGCAGAAACACAGGGGGATGTGGAGTGTGGTCTGGGGCGAACTCTCGAGTGAATGTTACAAGGTAATGCTAAGAGTTTGTTATGCATAAGGCGGTGGTGTGGAGGGACATGTGCGTGATGTATGAGAGGAATTGTGGAGCTGCGGTCGAGACCGCTCAGGGACGATCGAATGTGTATCGTGTCTTGATTGCGATTGAATTGGTGCCTAAGCAGGGATCTGTATCTCGGGTCGGTCCCTCGGTCGAGATTGAGGGGATCAGCATATGTAATATGATGACGTTGGCTTGGCATGCCCTGTGCGCGTGCGTGGAAATGTATTGGTCCGGCGTCGCGTGTATGCGAGTCAGGGGATTCGGGGATATTTCTGTGTATCTGTGTATGGACGCGGGCATGGATTTTGGGGATCGTGTCGTTCGGTGACATCAGTATATTTTAGATTCAGGTCTGGGTGATGTCGTTAATGTCGTAACTTGAATATCATAACAATATGGCCTCGGGCATATGCCCGAGGCTGCTGACTCGAAACAATACCCTGCCCGACCTCCCCTCCACCCTGACTGTGTTCTAGCTTATCCCCGATAACCCCAACACTCCCCCTTAAGCGGAACGCATCCCTACCAGTGCGTTCAGGTACTCTACCTTGTGCCGGGCTAGGGATTTGGTGAACATGTCCGCCGCCATGTCAGCAGTAGGGCCGTAGTCGACCTGTATGAGCTTCCTGCGAACGGCGTCCCGTATGAAGTGGTAGCGAATGTCGATATGTTTGGTGCGGGGGTGGTACGCGTCATTCTTCGTGATAGAGATGGCAGAAATATTGTCTAAGTGAATGGTGACGGGCTCCTTGAGTGGTCGTGCTATTTCCGCGATAAAAGTCCGAATCCAAAGAGCCTCCTTCGCAGCGTGCGTCGCCGTGATGTACTCAGCCTCCGTCATCGAGAGTGCGACGATGTCAGGGGACACCCTGTTTTCCATTTCCAGTTCCGACACCACACCCAGTCCGACTCCATTTCCGACTCCGCTTCCAGTTCCGATTCCATCTCCGCCTCCGCTTTCGGAACGATTCCGCTTCTGGGAGAACTTCCACCAGTTCTGTTCGCCTTGCCAGTTCCACTCCAATTTCCGACTTCCACTCTCAGAACAGTGTCGGAAATCAAGCGACTCGCGTAATAGGTGGCATCAAGGGTCGATCAAGGGTCAGGGAGGTCAGGAGGATGCAGGGTTGATGGCGGGTGCCAAGTGTTGTCCCTGGCTACGCAGCGTAGTATAATATGGGCTCGCTGACATTGGGGGTCCTTAGACTTTTCTCTTTGGATTTCCCCTTGTGAGGTGAGAATCCCCTCTCTTGTATACTCTGTTCATTTATACATACTTTGGATTTCCCCTTGTCAGTTGTGTGGTAGTGTGAACTCCACAACCAGCCAGGGTTGCCCTTACAGCAGAAAAGTCTCTCCCCTAGAGGACCGGCGGTTGTACTGCGCGTTGCATTCGCCATAGGTGCGTTCGGAATCGGAGACAGCGACTCGGAGATCGCAACCTCTTCCGTGCACACGGTATACGACAGCCCCTCTTCTTACGTCGATCTCCCAACCCTGGAAATCCTGTCCCATATTTCCCCTTCTGACATGGATCCGGATGATCACCTTCGGAATATGGAGGAGGAATTGACGCGGAACCGGATGAAGACCGACGCGATTGAAACAGCCTTACAAACGATTTTGGCTAAGTTAGATATTCCACAAGGTGGTGGAAATGCAATGCTGGATGAGCCGGATTTCGGACAAGTGGAACTGGCGGAAGAGAGGATGTCCGCGAAGTTGGCAAAGGTCAAACCCGCAACTCCGGCAGACTTTGACGGAGATCGGGAGAAGGGACGTGCATTCTTCAACACATGCAGCATCTACTTCGCAATTGTCAGAGACCTCTTTCCGAACGACCAGGCTCAGATTCACTGGGCATTGTCCTTTTTCAAGTCGGATCGTGCAGCCCGTTTTGCAAACAAGGTGATCCAACATGAAGCAAAGGGCAAGGGGAACTACTTCCGGGACTGGGACACCTTCGAGAAAACATTTTCCGACCAGTTCTGCCCGAAAAATGAGCAGCTCACAGCCCTTATGAAGCTCGAGGGGGCCAGCTGGTACCAGGCCAAGGATCCGGTCGATGACTACATTGACCACTTCCAGGAGCTCATCAACCTTGCGGAGTACGACGACGATAAGACGATCATCATCAAATTCCGACAAGGGCTTGATCCGACACTCCAGAACCAAGTGGCGCTGCTTGGGGATGGAGCTCCAGATTTCGATGACCCGGAAGGGTGGTACCAAGCTGCGCAGAGGGTGTCCCGAAACAGGGAAGCAAAGGAGGCCTTTGTGGAGACAAACCGGAACATGACACGCAGTTCCATTCGTCATACTCCACCCGTGCCAAAACCCGGAAGTGCATTCATTCCCACACGGAAAATATTTCCGATGGTTGTTCCGCCTGCTCCTATTAGGAACCCTAGCCCCCCTCCCTCAAAGAGTGGCCCTGCCCTGATGGATGTTGACCGCATGTGTGGAAAAGGCCACGGAACCATCACCCGCTTCTGATGTCGACAACCAGGCCACTATGCTCGTGAGTGCCCCCAAGCCTTCGACATCCGGCTTATGACCACAGAGGAGAAGCTTGAGCTCCTTCCAGAGTTCCTCGCACTCGCAGACATAAGTGGAGTGCCCACTGCGGAAGGAATTTCCAAAAATGCAGAACATGGTGCATCGGAAATGGAAGATGCGTCGGATTTTGTGATGCGCAGTGGGTGAGATGTGTGCCCCTGCTGCCTGTACATAACCAGTTTGCCTGTCTTGAAGTAGAGAATGAAAAGCCCCCACACCCCTCACTTCGTACAGACCCGCCGGATAAAGTCACACAAAAACCAAATCCGACACCCCATCCATCCCGCATCCGCCCTTGGGAGAGACGCCTCCCGAAGCGCTATGTTGTTGCTGCCACCCCTGGCCCGAAGTCACTAGTCATTAAGGTGGAGATCCAGACAACAGATACGGCGGAAGTCAAATCCGGACCTGCCCTTGTCGATTGCGGGGCCACTGGTCAGTTTATAGACCGGGACTATGTGGAACGGAACCAACTGACCACGCGGAAGTTGCAACGTGCAATCCCGGTGTTCAATGTGGATGGAAGCCCCAATGAGGCAGGGTCCATCACGGAGATAGTAGACACAATTCTCCACTACGATGGACACTCAGAACGTACTTCCTTTGCAGTCACCAGCCTGGGGAAGCAAGACGTCATCCTCGGATTTACCTGGCTTCAGGAGCACAACCCGGAGATCAATTGGCAGACTCAGAAGGTACTGATGAGTCAATTCCCAGCCAAGTGTCACATGTGTCGGTCGGAAGTGCGGAAGGAGCGCCAGGAGCAGCGGAAGACCGAATGGCTTATACAGACATGTTGTTCGGGCCCCCATCCACTGCTTGCGGAAGAAGACTCAGAAGCGGAATTTGACCCGGATCCCACTTCCCCTTCCGATTCCGGTTCCGGTTCCGATTCCGACTCCGACGTCATCCGACTTGGCCCGGAAGACACTCTGGCAGAAGGGGAGTGCTTGCTGTACGTAAACCTTCCGCCGGAAGCGGAACACATCCGCGCCACCGGAAATATTTCGCAACGCCTTGCTGAAGCCTCCAAGAAGCATGATAGGGTGGGGGCGGAAATTCCGGAGTACCTGCGGGAGTTCGAGGACGTCTTTTCCAAGGAGTCGTTTGATGCCTTGCCTCCACGGAAGCTGTGGGACCACACCATCAAGTTGGAGCCTGGGTCAAAGCCCACCAACTGCAAAGTCTACCCGCTGTCATCCAAGGAGCAGGTAGAGCTTGATGCATTCCTTGCGGAAAACCTCCGTACAGGGAGGATCTGCCCCTCCAAGTCACCCATGGCATCTCCGGTGTTCTTCATCAAGAAGAAGGACGGCTCGCTCAGGCTTGTGCAGGATTACCGGGCCTTGAATGCGATCACGATCAAGAACCGGTACCCCATTCCACTCATTTCCGAACTGATCACACAACTCCACGGGGCAAGGTACTTCACTAAGCTGGATGTCCGCTGGGGCTTCAATAATGTTCGGATCCGGGAGGGAGACGAGTGGAAGGCTGCATTCTGCACCAACCGAGGACTCTTTGAGCCACAGGTCATGTTCTTCGGCCTCACCAACAGTCCCGCCACATTCCAGACGATGATGAATGACATTTTCCATGGCATGATAGCAGAAGGGGTTGTCTGTGTCTACCTCGATGACATCCTCATCTTCACAAAAACAATGTCGGAACATCGGGAAGTCATGCGGAGAGTGCTGGAACGGCTCCGGGAATACAACCTGTCTCAAGCCGGAAAGGTGCGAATTTGAGCGGACGCGGATAGAGTATCTTGGGGTGATTGTGTCGGAAGGAAAGGTGGAAATGGACCCAGTCAAGGTTTCCGGTGTATCAGATTGGCCTGTGCCGCGGAACAAGAAGGAGGTCCAGTCCTTCATTGAGTTTGTCAATTTCTACTGGCGGTTCATCAAGGACTTCTCCTGCCACGCTCGTGCCCTCTTCAACCTCACCAAGAAGGAGGTTGGGTGGCAGTGGGGAGAGCCGGAACAGGCCTCCTTTGACAAACTCAAAGAGCTGATCACTTCCACCCCGGTCCTGATCTTTCCCAATGACTCTCGCCCTTATCGAGTTGAGGCGGATTCTTCCGACACAGCTACCGGAGCGGTCTTGTCACAACAGTCATCAGAAGATGATGGGGGATGGCATCCGATTGCCTTCTTCTCTAAAAGCCTTAGTCCGGTCAAGCGGAACTATGAGATCCACGACAAGGAGATGCTGGCAATCATCCGAGCGCTGGAGGAGTGGCGACACTTCCTCAAGGGTGCTCTATGCCCGTTTGAGATCTGGACAGACCACAAGAACCTCGAGTATTTCCGCACATCTAAGAAGTTGAACCGACGACAAGCACGGTGGTCACTACACCTGTCCCGGTTCGACTTCATGCTCCACCACCGCCCCGGCCGCACCATGGGCAAGCCCGATGCCCTATCCCGCCATGCGGATCATGGAAGCGGAAGTGGAGACAATGCGGATATGACACTGCTCCGCCCTAGCCTCTTTGAAATCCGCGCCCTCGAAGGAGTGACTGCAGTTGGGGCGGAAGCGCAAATGCTCCAGGACATCCGAAGGCAGTACCGGAATGGAGAGAAGGAGGAGTCGGTGGTGAAGGCAGTGGAGGAACTTCGGAAAGGGCACTCATGGTCTGTACGGGCAGCGGAATGGTCGGAACGTGATGGACTGCTCCACTTCAGAGGCAAGGCCTATGTTCCAGGTGGGGCGGACCTCCGCCGCCGCATCGTGTCCCAGCACCATGACACACGGGTCGCTGGGCATGCTGGCAGGTGGAAGACGCTGGAGTTAGTGGCTCGGAATTACTGGTGGCCTCAGATGTCCCACTACATTGGACAGTACGTGAAGACGTGTGACCTTTGTCTCCGAACCAAAGCGCAACGACGTCCGCCCGTCGGAGAACTTGTTCCGCTCCCGATTCCCGAATCCCGCTGGGACACCATCAGTGTCGACTTCATCGTTGAACTCCCAGAGTCTCATGGCTACGACGCGATCATGAACGTCGTGGATTCGGTGAGCAAGGTGTCCCACTTCATTCCGACGCACACGACGATCACAGCCCTCGGAGCGGCCTGCCTGTTCCTTGCACATGTCTGGAAGTTGCATGGGCTCCCGAAGCAAGTTGTTTCCGACCGAGGTCCGCAGTTTGTCACGGAACTGACTTGGGAGCTCTACCGCCTGCTCGGCATAAAGCTGGCTACCACCACAGCGTACCATCCGCAGGGTGACGGACAGACAGAACGGGTCAATAAGGAGTTGGAGCAATATCTCCGCCTCTTTGTCAATGAGAGGCAGGATGACTGGGATGAGTTACTTTCACTGGCGGAATTCCAATACAACAACCATGTACATTCCGCCACACAACAGACTCCCTTCATGCTTGACTCCGGACGACACCCGCGGATGGGCTTCGAACCACGCCAGGCTGAGTCCCGACTCGAGACAGTCAATGAGTTCCGAGACCGCATGGACTCCACCCTTTCGGAAGCCAAGTCGGCCCTTGCGAAGGCCAAGGATGACATGGCAAGGTACTACAACCAACACCGGGTTCCTGCCCCGGAGTACCAAGTTGGAGACAAGGTGTATCTAGATGCAAGTGACATCCGCACCACACGCCCTTCGCAGAAGCTTGCCCACCACTACCTTGGGCCATTCAGTGATGCGGAGGGTTAGACGGAATGCATACCGCCTCCAACTTCCGATGTCCATGTCCCGCCTCCACCCCGTCTTCAACTTGGTGAAGTTACTCCCTATGCCTGAGGACCCAATTCCAGGTCGGAGGCTCGTCCGCCACCTCCACCGGAAATTGTAGATGGGCAAGAGCACTACGTGGTGGAACAGATCCTGGACAGCCGGTTTGTGCGAGGACGACTCCAATTCCTCGTGAAATGGGAAGGGTATGGGTATGAGGAGAATTTGTGGGTCCCGGAGCAAGATGTTTCCGCTCCAGACAAACTCCGTGAGTTCTATAGGACACACCCCGGTGCCCCTCGCCAAATCCGCTTGCTGGCATTTCAATCCCTCGTGTCCCGTGCTTCGAGGACGCAGCACGCTAGAGGGGGGGTGATGTCAGGGGACACCCTGTTTTCCATTTCCAGTTCCGACACCACACCCAGTCCGACTCCATTTCCGACTCCGCTTCCAGTTCCGATTCCATCTCCGCCTCCGCTTTCGGAAATGATTCCGCTTCTGGGAGAACTTCCACCAGTTCTGTTCGCCTTGCCAGTTCCACTCCAATTTCCAACTTCCACTCTCGGAACAGTGTCGGAAATCAAGCGACTCGCGTCATAGGTGGCATCAAGGGTCGATCAAGGGTCAGGGAGGTCAGGAGGATGCAGGGTTGATGGCGGGTGCCAAGTGTTGTCCCTGGCTACGCAGCGTAGTATAATACAGGCTCACTGACATTGGGGGTCCTTAGACTTTTCTCTTTGGATTTCCCCTTGTCAGGTGAGAACCCCCTCTCTTGTATATTCTGTTCATTTATACATACTTTGGATTTCCCCTTGTCAGTTGTGTGGTAGTGTGATCTCCACAACCAGCCAGGGTTGCCCTTACAGACGATAGGCTGCTTCTTCGAGAGTGCGACGATAGGCTGCTTCTTCAAGAGTGCGACGATAGGCTGCTTCTTCAAGAGTGCGACGATAGGCTGCTTCTTCAAGAGTGCGACGATAGGCTGCTTCTTCAAGAGTGCGACGATAGGCTGCTTCTTCAAGAGTGCGACGATAGGCTGCTTCTTCAAGAGTGTGACGATAGGCTGCTTCTTCAAGAGTGCGACGATAGGCTGCTTCTTCAAGCTCCAGGAGACCACTCCTCCATCGGTCGTGAACACGTAACCAGAAATAGAGTGTCTGTGTTCTTGTGAGGCCCAATCTGCATCTGAGAACGCCTCTAGGCCTTGTCCTGTCCCTCCAATGACGAGGCACGTGTCTTTCGTTCCCTTCAGGTAACGAAAGACTCTTTTTACCGCCTCCCAATGTGCCCTCCCCGGATTCTGCATGAACTGCGCGAGGAAGGAGACGGCAAATGATATGTCTGGGCGCGTGCCCAGCACCACGTACATCAGGGAGCCGATGGCCTCCCTGTAGGGGATATTGTGCATGTCGTCGTATTGTCGAGGTGTGGACGGGGATTGCGATAGGGACAGCTTATGGTGGGGGTCAAGTGGCGTGGTCAAGGGATTGGCGTCCTGTAGGCTGAACCGCTCGAGGATCCTCTCGATGTAAGCTCGCTGTGAGAGAGAGAGCGTGCACTGCTTACGGTCCCGTTTGACTTCTATCCCTAGTAACCAATGTAAATCCCCCATATCCTTGATTTTGAGGACGGTGTGCAACTCGTCCTTGAATCTTCAGATCGCAGCCTTTGAGTTGCCTGCCATGGTGAGGTCGTCGACATCAACGGCGACGATGAGCGCGTCCTGGTCAGCGTATCAGTGGAACACAGCGTGTTCCGCCTTGCATCGCGTGAAACCGAACCTGTACATGATTCCACACAACATGTCGTACCATTCCCTCCCCGACTGCTTTAACCCATAGATCGCACGGTTAAGGTGGCAGACGTGGTTTTCACTGCCAGCGACTTCATAACCCTTGGGTTGATGCATGTAAACTGTCTCGGTGACCGGCGCGTTGAGGTATGCGCCGTCGATATCGGTTTGCTCCAGCTCCCAGTCGTTCCTGACTGCTATGGTGGCTATAATATGGTTGGCGGAGAGTTTGGCAGTGGGGGAAAAGGTCTCGTTGTAATCAATCCCTTCGGTTTGTGAGAACCCTTGCGCGACAAGTCTGGTCTTGTGTGCCACGACCTGACCGCTTGCGTCGCGCTTATAGTGGAAAACAAGCCTACTCCCCACGATGCTCGCGCCATCCAGTGGTTCCACCAGGTCCCAAGTGCCTAGATCCGTGTGCTGGCGCAGCTCGCGCTTGATCAACGCGTCCCACAGCGGCCAGTCATCGCCGGAATGCGCATCAGCCACGTTGATCGGGTCGTCCCCTACGTCGTGTGCTGCTGCTGCCATTGAGTACTCGAGGGGGCGGCATGTCTCCCCCTTGGGCTCGGCGGCGATGCGACTGTCCAGCTCTGCCAGAGCAGCCAACGCCGTGCCGTCCGTGGGTAGCGGCAATCCTCGCGGGTAGGCAGGCGCGTTTGCGTGGCCCGTACTGCTGCCTGCACCGTCCGCGATCCCTCGCACATACACAGAGGGTTTTCGCGTGCGCTGGCCCCTACCCTGCGGTGGGTCTGGCGGTGCGTCCACCCTCTCGAACCCCTCGAGCGGGTCAATCCACATGATCTGTTCTGGTGGTGCTGGCGGTAGCGGCGGTGGTCTTTGGGCCTGATGGATGCTGCTGGCGCCCTGGCTGCCCTGAGGGTCAGACTCCCCCTCAGCCAGTGCATCAGCAGGAGTCACAAGGATAGGGGCGTCGAACGTGACATTACGTTCGACCGTGACGCGGTGTTTTCCGGGCCAGTAAACCCTGTGCCCTTTACTCTCATCGCTGTACCCCATCCACCTGCCCTCGTCAGACTTTGCATCCAGCTTGCTGGAATGTTCTTTCAGCACAAAGACTGTTGTGCCCCACTCAGGTAGGTCCGTGAGATCAGGCTTCGCGCCGTGTACCAGCTCGTACGGCGTTCTGCTGTCGAGCGTGCACGTCGAGGTACAATTTTTTAACCAGACCGCGTGTTGCACTGACTCAGTCCACAGGAACTTGGGCAAGTCCACTGTCAGGAGCATGGCTCACACGTGCTCTAACAGTGTTCTGTTCAGACGTTCCGACACCCCATTCTCCTCTGGCGTGTCATGTACAGTAAGACTCCGTACCGTCCCCTCTGACTTAAGGTGCGTGGTAAATTCCTGCGAAAGATACTCACCGCCACGATCCGTTTGCAGGCGTTTTATTTTCGTGTCGTGCTGGGTCTCTACCCACGCCTCGTATTGCCTATAGCAGCCGAACGCTTCGGCCTTCCTTGCCATGGGGATGAGACAGTGCGATGATGGTTCCCCTGACAATGTTAAAAGCCTTGTCGGCGGGTTGCGTACGCAGTGAGGGTTCGTGAGGTCGTAAGAGCATATAGAGAGAATAAGATGAGAACAACTTCGGTTGTTTGCACTAACACCGCGTGCAGTGACAACTATGCTAGACACCGACTGATATTGCTCCATCCAGTCAAAGGAAAAACTAGCCTCTGTGGGCTTCAATCAATAGCGCAAAGTTGGAGTTTGACTGCCTGAGGTCTTCTACATGCGCTACTAACTATTTAACTAGTTTCGCCTTCTGAGGTTCACAGAGATAAGATTGCTGCTAAGGCATAATCTGAGGCATCAGTCGTGCTGGGTCTCTACCCACGCCTCGTATTGCCTATAGCAGCTGAAAGCTTCGGCCTTCCTTGCCATGGGGACGAGGTAAGTCCACCTATTGTGGTCATCAGTAAAACTGACAAAATATTCCTTGCCATCGTAGCTCTGGGGGTTTGCCGGCCCCCAGACATCTGAGTGGACCTTGTCACCAAAAGTGGAGGCTCGCGGTCCATCCCGCACCTGCAGGACCGGCTTGCGCGTAGGCTTAGCTTGCACGCATGCCTCACAAAAGTTCGGCTGACTTGAAGCATCCAAGTCTAGCCCTGTTATGGTACCATCCCAGACGAGTTTCCAGGCAATCAGCGGGGATATGTGGCCCATGCACTGGTGCAGCTCGTCGAGGGTGAGTGTTTTCCTTACTGCATTTGCCGGTGCAGCCACGGACTTATGCTCTACCTTGTAGAGCCCGTTCGAGAGTGGGACCTGCCCCAGCAGTGCCCCTCTCGAGTCTCGGATCAGACATTGTCGGTCCTACAGGAGGACCAAGTAACCGGCCGTGTCACAGCGTGTGAGGGATATCAACGTGAATGCCAGATCCGGGCAATACAACACGTCTCGCAAGGTAACGTGCGTCGTTGTTTTCCCGTTGGGGATGCCTATCCTCATGTTCCCTATCCCAGTATCCTGGAATATCGTCTTGTCCGCGGCGTTGATCGCGCGCGGCGCGATCTCTTTGAAGGTAATGAACCAGTGCCGGTCTGGTGACATGTGCCCTGACGCTCCTGAGTCGTAGACGTTGACCTCGCGGCCCGTTATCGGACTCGTTCCTAGAGCAAGTGCGGTCCTGGCGAACATCGTTGTGAAGGCGAATTCCTCACCTCCCGTCGCTGTGTTTGCCAAGTCGGTGCCCTTCTTGTCAGTGTCACCCTCTTTTTTGTCCTTCTTCTTGGCCTTAGAACGGCAATCTGCCTTCTTATTCCCCTTTTTTCTGCAGTTCCAACATTCAACATCAGTCCTAGCGCTGCTGGAGGTACCGCTGCGTGGCTGTGGTTTTCCGCGGCCCTTCACTGCTACAAGTGCGTTCTCGCCGGCCTTGAGTTGACGTTCTTCGATGGTAAGTCATTCGAACTCGTCAATCAGCGTTTCCACCACCTGATCGGGTTCCAATCTGGCCTTCGCATGCGTTGCAGACATCATGATGGCATTTATCAGTGGGCGGTAGGACTTCGGGAGCAAGCCGAGGATGATGGTTACTAGATCGTCATCGGTGAGTGCCACGTTCATGCTCGCAAGTTGTTTGTGCATTTTCATGAGCGACTCTAGGTGAGTGCAGACTGTCAAGATTGGGTTTTAGGTGTTAATATCGTGTATTAGTGAACACAGTGAATGCCCGAATAACTTGTGCGAATAAGTATGCCGTTAGGCGAATAGGTGAACCAATGAATGTTCACAAGATAAGAGGGTTTGCCTAACCGGGGCTCACCCTATCTACAGTCGTAGCGAAATAGCTTGCAGCACTTGACGACGTAACGTGCAAGATATCGCGGAAGGGCTGTCTAAGTTTCGACAGTCCCTTCGCTGGCGAAGGTGCTCCTTCAGAGCCCTTCGCCAACAGCACAGAAAATAGTTCGAAGGCTAAGGTAACGAGATGAAGTATGAGAACTCACCAGTGATGCCTAAGTCCTTGGCTGGTTGAAGATAGAAATCTTCAAGGAGAGGCTCAAGACGATGATCACAGCGAGGTCAAGTTTGCACAAGATGGACGACGTATGATAATTGAACTGGGGAATATACATGCGAATGTAAACTACATAAGGTATCAGCGAATAGGAAAGAGGCCGTCACAAGTCAGGGTTGGATAGGGGTGCGCAGCCATGATACAACATAGATGAAATAAACATACAATAGAATGTAAGAAGAGGGAGAACATGAAACGACGGAGAGTAGAGGTGGCGAAGGCACTTATGGACAAAACCATGTCTTGGGACCCGCGTACATGCTACCCTGCACGGACTCTTGGTCTACTGGGTTGATTCCGCACGGCTTATGGGGGGGATGTCCTGCGAACATACTTTGACCATACGAACGCCCAATGGTGTTGGATTAAGAAGATGATGGGGTTAATGATGAACCATCATGCAGGGTGAATGGTATCGATCGTTCTTGATGGTGTGCCTGCTGGCGAATGATGCGAGCAGCGAATAGCCGTTCGGCGAAATGCAAGGAAGGGCGAACAGAGGTGACATAGGGGAGGAGAGGTCGAGGTGGAGGGCGAAGCCGAGCGAATACTGAGGAGGAGTAGCGAAAGGGAAAATGGGGATACCAAGGTGCAGGAAATGCACAGGTCATGACAACCCAACTATTAGGACACCATCGGAAGAGGGTCGAGCAGAGGATGTGGTAGGCCCAGTGATGACTGCCGAGTCAGTCCCAGGACGTCGATAGTGCGTTTGACGGCGCGGCTATGGTAGTTGGTGCGAACAGCGAGAGTTGGTTGCCGAACATAACAATGGTGATCGGAACGAACACGAAGGTGGGGTGAGAAAATAGGAAAAACTGAGCTTCTAAGTATGGGAGATAAACGCGTCATGACACAGACATTCAAGTCATCCTCACATTTCATTTCGTACATGCGTCGGCACATGTCGACTTTGACGGTGAGGGCCTTCGCCTCGTGCTTCGCGCACATGGCGTCCCAGACCTCCTTCGCGGTGTCCAGGTTCTGTACCTCTATGAGGATGCTGTTGGGTACAGTAGTGAAAATCTGCGCCTTGATAGTCGCCTCGCGCTGATGATAGTCGTCCCAGCGTTTTTCCAGCTCTTCTAACTCCTCCTCTTCCTTCTCTGTCAAGGTGTGGCTGGTCGGGTAAGCAGGGAGCATTGGGGGGATCCTGGTGGTTCCCTCTAGGTGCCGTCTGGCACCTCGAGTCGTCGCTAGCGTATCTAGCATCTGACTCTTCCAAGTTACCCAGTTCGTGCCATCCCGAGCCAGCTTTGGGATGGCAAACGACTTCGAGGTGGAGGATGGCATGGTGGGCTCTGCGGGGCCCATAACCTGTAGCGATTATGCGCAGTAGCTAGATATAGAAGCTCAGTGAACGAGGTAGTTCACTGAGTGTGTATTAGTACTGTACCTAGATATAGAAGCTATCAACATAGTGAGTAACTCTATATATAGACGTCGATAGAAAAGAGTACGCACCTCAGTGAACGAGGTAGTTCACTGAGGTGCCACTAACTACGGTGTTGCACTATATACGGCCTCAAGCGTATGCCCGAGGCTGCTGACTCGAAACAATACCCTGCCCGACCTCCCCTCCACCCTGACTACATTCTAGCTTATCCCTGATAACCCCAACATGAGGAGACGGCAGTGAGTCAGTATTGTTCAACAAGCACAATGCCCATTCCATGGACCTGTAGTTTCTTCTTCGGAATGCTTATGATCAAGACACTCCTGAGGTTAATAGGTTGTTTTGATATCTCATCTCAGAAAATGAAGTTTTATTCCATACATCCATGTCAGCTGCAGGTTTCAAGTGGCTGGTCATCCCAAGATGTTGTGAATGTACATTATTTATATGTTATACAAGTATTTATGAACAGTCTGCCAATCCTGAAAAGCAGGTTTTTGAAGCTTACACCATCCTGTTGAAAGGCAACGGAAAGGCATTGACAAGCTGTGCTAATAGATATTATATATGGGTGTGGAATCCTACACAGGAGGTAAATTCAGATGTGCTGTACAGCTTGCATTGTTCATGGCTACAAGCTTTCCTACAGAGGTTGAGAAAAGGTCGCACCTTGAGAAAGCCTCCTCTAACTTTCATGTGTACCACCTGCAGAGCTCAGAGCTCAGTCTTGAGGGGACACTGGAGAACTCCTGCTAAGACCCTCACTCATGTGCATGCATGGCCTCGAAGCCAAACAGGAGTGTTGTCTGTTATGAATGGAGTAGTGTCAGTTCTGATGTAATACCGGATCCTAGTTAGTTCTGGACCCAGTACCACATGCACGCACATTATCACGCACGTACACATGCCCGACCCCGAGTTGAGATCCGAGTCGAGCCCCTGACCGGGACTTGCTTGCACCGTATTCTAGCATACTAGTTAAATAGTTAGTAGCGCATGTAGAAGACCTCAGGCAGTCAAACTCCAACTTTGCGCTATTGATTGAAGCCCACAGAGGCTAGTTTTTCCTTTGACTGGATGGAGCAATATCAGTCGGTGTCTAGCGTAGTTGTCACTGCACGCGGTGTTAGTGCAAACAACCGAAGTTGTTCTCATCTTATTCTCTCTATATGCTCTTACGACCTCACGAACCCTCACTGCGTATGCAACCCGCCGACAAGGCTTTTAACATTGTCAGGGGAACCATCATCGCACTGTATGCACCCCAGTGTGATGTGCGATCAAGGCCTCCAAACCTCCTGCTGCCTTGTGTTCCGGTCCATTCCCTTCCTGTTCTGACCATCTCTGACATCATTCCTTTCTTATCTGCCCGGTCCCTGTTACCACTGGTGTGATAGCTTATGTAATTTGGGCATTGGGAAATCGAGAGTAGATCACCGAGCTTATATAGTCGTAGCAGAGTTCCTTAGAGAGTTTTCTCTTTGGATCCCCTTTTGCCAGGTATGTCTGTGTTGTATATATAGTTCTCTATCTTACTTTGGATCCCCTTTTGCCAGGTATGTCTGTGTTGTATATATAGTTCTCTATCTTACTTTGGATCCCCCTCACCAGTTTTCCACTTGAGTGTAGAGCGTCTGCCTAGGTTGCCCCTATAAGTGTACTCATCAACAAGGCTTCTGATGAGAAGTGGAGTGAGATGGCATAAGTTAGTGTATGCTGCAGTGATGGCTTAGCTGGCATGCTGGGTGGTTGAAAAGGTGCACATGAAAATCCACCTGCAGATTATACTCACAGCTAAGTATATCAGGCAAGAGTCTTACATGGAGGAACCTGTCATTTCCTGATCAATTTGAACAAGCTGGGACGGATACAGTGCCAAGTGGTGCTAGACATAACGGGAGCTCTCAAACCCACAGCCACCGACATGCTAGATGCACATGCAAACCTTCTCCCATTCCCGTTGTTGGTGGCCAAGCTAGTACACAGGGCAGCGGTAAGACTTGTGTGCCTACCCCAGAGCCATCCACTTGCAAAGAGAGTCAGCAGGGTCACAAAGAGAAACGTCAAGCGCCACCAATCGCCACTACATGAAATCGTGCATGCCTTCAACTTAAACCCAAACAGAATGGAGAAAATCCAAACTGTCGTGTATGGGGTGAAGTGGGCCCCTGCGTTCAGTGTGAGGATCCCACAGAGCAAGGAAAGAGCGGTCACTGAGATCGACACAGAGAGAGTGGAGGTGGTTGTCTACTCCGACAGATCGAGCATAGAGGGTGGCAGAGGAGTGGCAGCGGTCCTATACAAGGATGGGAGAGAGATGAGGACGGTAAGGCTGTATATGGGACCAGACACTGAGCACACAGTCTTCAAGGCAGAGTTGGCCAGGGTGGCCTGGAGTGAAGATGCTGAATCAAGAAAGGTGTGAGAGATATGTGATTGTCATAGATGACCAGAAGGGAGAGAGCAATCCCTGGGCAGTACCTCATCAATGCCCTGCACAGGCAGATACAGGTATCATTGAACAGCAGGCAGGGGCTGAAGTGATCATGAGGTGGGTACCAGGACATCAGGGGGTGGAAGGGAATGAGAGGGCAGACAAAAAGGCGAAAAAGGCAGCAAGAGGAGAAACCAGCGAGGAGTGGGAGATACTGATCAAGTGCCGGGGGGCACTCCCAATAAGCAGAGCAGCCAAATCCAGAGACACAATGCTGAGCTGAAGCTGGAAGCACAAAGGATGTTTGCTAAGTCACCCAGGGCCCCTTTTGCATATGAGATTGACCCTACAATGCTGTCAGCAGTGTTCTCGAAGATCACAAAGAATATGCCACGCAAACATGTGAGCCTGCTTGTGCAGCTCAGAACAGGGCATATAGCACTAAACAAGTACCTGTATAAAATAGGCAAGATGGACACACCCATCTGCCTGGCCGCAGAAACACACATGAGGCCCTACACCCTTATTTGTTCCGATGCCCAGCTTACAGTGAACAGAGGAAGAGGCTGAGGAAAAAGCTTGGGAGAGGGGCGGACTCCATCAGAATGCTTCTGGGAGGGCATAAGACCATGGGACACCTATTCAGGTACATACACAACACAAGGCAGTTCAAAAAGCAATACAGGGATACCCTGCTCCCATCAGAAGGGAAGAACAGTGGAAGGAAATGAAGTAGAGAGATGCAGGGGCATAGAGAATGCAAGAATGCATACACCTTGCCGACACAGGCATGGATATACTAGGGGCATTGCCCAAGGAGTACAAGTGGAGATAGAGATTTAAAGGTGAGGATGAAAAGATGTGGGGAGGAAGATGTATCTGCCATCTTGCATAGGTGTAAGAACCAGGCCTTTGGCCGGTTACTTACCGGTATAACTTTCTTCCGAGCCTGAGCCTTGTGATACTCGTGCCCGAGTACATATGATTCTTATCCTGCGCCCGAGCTAGAGCTCATATCTGACCTTGATCCCATGCCCGTATCCCCTTAGTTACTGATTCCGCTCCATCACGCATCATTCATATATTACCTCGCCCTGACCTCGCTCCCCTGACCTCGCCCTGACATCCACTAATATGTTCACCCCTGACTCGTACCCTCGCTCGTATATAAACCCACCTGTATGCATTCCTACTCCTCAGTCTGAAAATCAACTATCATATAACTTCGATCCCAAGTTAGTTTCTAAGCCTTGCCTCTTAAAGCCCAAACCTCGCCTCTTATTCGTTTGCCTCCGAAGTTGGGACTCATGCGTAGGGTCGGCGCAGCACATAAGCTGAAGCCTAGTCCCTCTCTGACTTCCCCATCCAAACCTCGCTCCGTAACCTCGGACCTTACCTCGGGTTTCGCTCCCGACCTCAGTCAACCTTACGAAGGATTGTATCGTAACAATAGGGTGATGCCCCAAAAGACGTTAACTTGGAAATAAAATAAAAAATAAAATAAAAAATAAAAAAGTGGAATAGTTATGGTATAGATGTGGGTCTGCCCTTCGAAACTATTTTAACAGAGAACCCAATTAAGAAATTATACTCCAGTGAACAATCAGAATCAGTATTGGTACAGGAAGTGTAACAATAGAGATTTAACTGAACACGTGTAGTTCTTAGATTGTGCAATACTTTGTGAGGTCAAAGAAAGATATTAGGTGTTCAAGGGTCCAGATACTTTAAGGGGGAAAGCTACCTAGAGTCTTAGGACCGCGGGTCGAGTGAATTAAAGACAACAATAATCCCCAAGACGTGAAAAGATAGTTCTGCGCTTGAACTCTTCCTCAGTTCAAGTATGTCACTATTCTTGTGGCTTTTCTGGTTTTCCAACTCAACAAACGTAGGATATTAACTCACTTACCCTGAGTTAGGTTAATATCTGCAGTGTGTTGATTGATCAAGAAAGATCAATTACTCAAAAGGCTATTAACCCACTTAACTCAGAGTTAAGTTAATAATCTATTGTGTGAATTGAATAACTAATAACCAAGTCTATTAGATCACTGCTCAGAGTGGCATCTAATGGTACAGGATTACTAATCAGTTACTCTTAGTAATGTTGCTGTTCGCAGCGCGATTATTCAGAGCCTGTTTTGGAACCCTTCAAGACTTTGGTGTTACTTCAACCCACCAGAACGTGTCGTTTACGAGACTCAAAGAATATTAAACAATGCTGCAGCACAACTCCGGAAATAATTTAATATTTGTACCTTGGTTGCAATCCGTGTAAAAACTAGTCCAAGTTAACACAGATGGAAGGCAATACGTTTCTTAGCAGCACTGAACAATAAACTAAAAGAATGTAGGTTCAAGGACACTATCGGGGTCCAAGCGTATTCCAAAATATAAAGGAATATACTTAGCAGGCGAGTTTATAAAGGGACTGCCCTGATAATCTGCCAGCGCACAGCAATAAAACGAGGGATGAGCGAGTTTTAGAAGTGACTTGTGAAAGTCTCTAATCAGGAAAATCGACTGATCAGATCGTCTCGGGTATTGGAGTGCGAATGGCAAGACTATCAATTGACAGACTCACTCTGTAGAATTACACCCGGAGGATTAGTCCAAGTGGCTAAGCAGTAAAGTAACTACTTAACAAGGAATTAGACGCTAAAGTAAGTGAATAACCCGAGCTGGGATTAGCAGCTTAGTAAGATGCAAGTCACACGAGGTCACATGGATAGAAGATGTTAGATTGCTAGAATGATGATTCAAGGAGGTCAGAATGGCCTCCTTTTATATTGTAAAATACACAGGATTATGTAAAATGGGGTTCTTCTATCTATTAGGCGAGTGATGTCATAAGTAAATATTTGCACTGCTGAAACACACCCTCGTAACTATTGCGGCGTGTTTGTGCAAAGAAATTGGAAATAGATAGCCAATCACCTTCCCTGGTTTGCACAGCCTTGCACAGCCCTACACAGCCACTATGACATCAAGGGGCTATTTGGTGTCGTAGCGTTGCGTTTGGAGGATCCATTCATCCAATAGGCTTTATCAAACCTGCACCCTAGTTTTGGCTTTGTACATCTTTGTGTGACTTTGTACGCAGCCTTGCACAGCTGTGGTTGCTATGATGCAAGTCATGTGCCAGCTGGGTTTGAATTGCACAGGCTTGTGTAAGTGGTAGAGGACACATTCAGTCTCAGCGGCTGAGTTTGAGTGAGCCAAGGTACCAGAGTTGTAGGTGCTTGAGTGCCTGCAACTCCGAGTTTATGGTTCGTGGGAAGCTCCGGTCGGAGTTTGAAACTGAGCAGCTGTGGCAGAGTTGTGGACGTGCGTGGGTTCATAACTCTGCCTGACAGAATAAGGAGTTTTTGAGCCAGGGAAGCCAAGTTAAATGGCGAAAAAATAAGAGGAAATTCAAGGAATATTTGAATAGAGTTCTCCTAACAATAGCCACATGTATTAGCTACTATCAGCTGGGAAAACAGGGTTTTAAAGCGATTTTAATCCTTTTTTCGCAAGGCTTTTCATTAGCAACGGTTCCCACACAGAGCCTGCTGCAATTAAAATAGAGCACTCTTGTACTTCTCAGAGCCAATCAGAGTTGCTGCAATCTTAGACTGTAGCCAAGTCAGTGAGCCAGTACTTCGGTACAAGGCTGTGTTGAAGTCACACTTCAGTTACTCAAGGTATGAGTGGTTTGGGTGAAAGATGATTGATTGCTTCACTGCTAAAACTGCAGGCTATTTATACTGCATCTATCTAGCTTATGTAACTACTGCTAGGAACCTTGTAGAGGCTTCTACTACTGTGAAAAACCTTGTGGAAGCTTAGAGAAGCTTCAGGAAAGGTTTGGAAACTATTGGAAGGCTGTGGAAGGTTCTATTGCTATATTGGGTTAAAGTCACAGCTCTGTGACAGTAAAGCTAAGAGTATGTAAGAAACTCCCACGCTCATGTGATTATCATGTGACAAAGGAAAGTCATGTGACTTCAAGCTGGATTGAGGTCATGTGATGGTGTCATGTGATTGTCAGGTGACCGTAGATAATCAGGTGACTTTGAGGTCAGGTGATTGTCAGGTGACTGTAGATAATCAGGTGACTTTGAGGTCAGGTGATTGTCAGGTGACTGTGGATGATCAGGTGACTTTGAGCTGTTTTTGAGGTCATGTGATAGTCATGTGACCGTGGGTGATTCTTAGCTAAACTATCCAGAGATTGTTGTATCTTGTGGACCCTATGTGAGTGTAGCATAGGAATATTAATACAACCTTTCTTGAGGACATTTGAAACTAATTAACTACCTAGTAAATGTTCATAAATAGGTAGCTACTTTGTGGACGATCCCTAACAGACCATTGTTGGCTGTGGGAAATTTTTCCACCTTCTGATGTTGGGATATCCACGTATCTATGTACTAGGGAGAATTTTCCATGTATTTCACTACCGGGCTATTAGTATTATATGTGGTGGTTTTTCCTGCAGTGCACGGACACATGATCGAATTTTTCAAACTACGTAGACTGTACCACAGTACATAGAAAGAATCGTAATGTGGCCTGGAATTAGAGTAGCGGTCTACTTCTGCTGCTTGCAAAAGACATCTATCTACCTAGTCAAACTCAGATTCCTTGAGATTATTTCCGTGAAGCACCTGCCCGACATGAGTAAGGGTATACTCCTGTCCCTTTCGTCTCCATCTAATCAGATCGCATAAGAGCCGGATAGGACTCGCGTGAAATGCGCATGCTCGAATCCCTAGGCGCTCTCTTGCATGTTCGTTCATCACGTACCCTACGGCGTCCACTCCTTCCTTCAGTTCGTCCGGGAGCTCCCCTAAGTGAAGACCAAGCATGTGGCAAACATTTTTGAATGACGACCTATTATGAAAAAAGAGCTGTCCAGAGAACAAGTTGAGTTCATGGATAGTTCGGGAAGCTGGGGGTGTAAATTCTGGGAGTGGGGGTACCACGAAGAAGGTCAAATCTTCAAATGAGGGTACCTGTCTAGATACTCGTGGTGAGTAACAATGCAAATGGACATGTTTGGATTGTCGAATTTCTGGCAGGAGCTTGTTGGCCTCAAATGGACTAATAAGCAAAAGCATGTCTGGATCCAAATCCGAACGGAGGATCCAGGTCACGGCGCGGAGAAAGTCGTCCATGTAGCCTGCGACGCCTTCCGTGATAGTGCCTGAGAAGTCTTTGGTAGCACGCAAATTATCGGAGTGAAAGAAAGATCTGCTTGTCGTCAATATGGCTGTTCCCTGAGATGTGCCGTCAAGACAATCGGAAAGAAAGAGGAAGCTGGCAGAAGTCCTGCCGGATCGAATGAAAGATCTCAGATTTGGGTCGACGTGGTGCTTAAGCGGAGTGCTTCCAGATACACGCTCCACCTGCCTCTCCGCTTCCTTCTCGTGAGCAAGTTCCCGCTCCTGTTCTTCCAATAGTGCGCTGCTCCTCGACATCGCTATACCGAATTGCTGACATTTCTCCTTTATCGCTTGCTGACGCTCGCTCATGCCATCCTCACCTCCAATCAAGTCAAAAAGGGTATCATTTTCTCTAACCCCGTAGAGTTCTTTTAATGTGCGGGACTCTTTCTCCCGCAGAACTGTCGCGAGGTCGGACTGCTTGAAGGTGCACTCGCTGTACTTCTCCCATGCGGTACGACGAATATCGAAGTTAAGACCTTGGCTTGCCCAGTGTGCGCCATTGTCCTTAATCTGTACGCATGTCTCCTTCAATGCCCACGTGAGAACATCGCTCGAGTCTAACTCCTCCTTTGCAACGCCAGTAGAGGCTTGGATTTTTCTCCAAATTTCGCTGGAGGTAAAGAACACCACGGAGTGTTCACTTCCCAACTTGCGCAACCGCATGCACCCTGAGTAACCATAACATCTTCGGAATATGGTAAACAAAGGTGATGACTCTCACCTTGGACCAATTTGTCTTTACTCAGCTTGGGGCCAAGCGTCACCACTGCCCTTGTACCATTTGGGAATTTGAAGTCTGTACCACGCGTTCGGGCCTCGTCGAGGTACACAAGGGCCTTGTTCAATTGTGTCCTGTACAGAGAACTTTCGAGTGGTTCGACGTACCCATCGCGAGTTAACACATAGAACTCGTCGTTACGTGAATCGCAGTAGATGGCAGCTTCCACAGCCGGGTGCGTGTCCCGTTTCAACCATTCTCGCGCGACATCCACATTCTGAAGCTCAAGCACTTGTGCACCAACATCCAAAAGTACCGTGGTATGGGGATCCTGTCCAGCAACCCTTTGTATCAAATCGGTTGCTGTAATGTCAGAACCTGTGTGGACCACGGCGCGATTCTCCACACGAAGAAGGTATTCAATGACTTGGGCATTAGTATGGCGTTGGTCTTCGGAATCTAGTTGGTGTATAGACAATGGTAGTAGGTAACTGTTATCCTTTGTTCCACTGAAGCCGGTGGCAAGGTTGGTCTTCTTTCGCGCAAGATCCCAGGAGTTTGTGGTGAGCTTGAACTCAAACTCCTTGCATTCCTTAGGAAAGACACACTCCGACAAGTAGAAGTCTATGACCGCTTTATTGTACCGCAATAGGGGAAATATCTGTTCGTGTTTCTGGACAACGTCATCAAGATTCAAGCCTTGTAGGCCGCGCAAGCTCTCAGGGAGGCCGGTTAGCCCCTTGATCCAATCGTCGTATCGCAGAGAGGGATCATCGGAATTAAGTAGGTGGCGGAAAGTAACTTCAAGTTGCTGGTTTGAAAGGCCACTGTAATAGTAGCACAAACAGGTGAAAGCGATAACCACGTCAGGATGCGCAAACTCTGCTCGTGGGGCTGGGCTGTCCTTTGCCCGATAGGGAACAGCTAACATCGATCGACTTGGGTCCAGTCCATAGTCGACGCGCCACCGCTTCTCCTTTAGACTGAGCAAGATGACCCCATGGGCAATGAGACCACGCAGAAGGAGAAGCTGGGTAAAATACTCGGCAGAGTATTGCTCCAGTGTATCACTATCAGCTTGCGTGACTCTAAGCTCCGTCAGGAACTGGAATACACCCCTTCGTATCGCCGGCGGATAGCTTCGGAATGGAGTGGAAGGCATTTTCTCCTCATAAACAATCTGCTGGGCGATGGTCCTCAGTAACTCTCGGCCGCATTTATGCGTAAGGATACGCGTCCGAGGGAAGCGCTGGGGCTCTGCGGATTGTAGCTCGAGCCCACCATTATGCTTCATATACGTCTCGTCCAGATTGTCCCTGAGAAGAGAGAAGACATTCTGGATAATTTGCCATCGGTCAGGCTGACCCTGCATAGGCATGGGTGTTCCGAGGGTATATATCAGTTGATACCGAACACTAAGAAGTTCATCGCTTTCGTCCAGAATATCACGGGTTTTGGAATCTAACCACCTCTGCGCTGTCAGGAACGGAGACGCCCTTTCGGTCTCCCTGGTATTGCACAGCAGATGAAGACCCATCAGTTGGAAGGAGAGAATATGCTCCGGCTGGCACAAGAGAACACCGCCATCTTGAGCGCAGGTCTTGAACATGTCGCAGATCGTGCGAATGTTATTTGCGCCTAGGGAAACATTTCGGCTAAAAGGTAGGTAGTACAGCCGCCTATTCGCTAAGCCACAAATGCGCTGCTTCAAAATATGGAACATCTGGGTACAAAGGGGCTTCAGCACAACCACGCGGACAAGCTTGCATCCATCAGCCAGGGCGGCTGAAATGATGGGAACGATGACCTGCAGAAAGATGAATATGAGAGGGAAATTAAATATTTGAGAACTAACCGACGATTTTCCCTCCCCCATGTTTAGCTGCATGACAGTATTTTGATCGCCTCTTGGACTCATCATATCTTGCGCGATAGAGGCCTGAACATGGCGGATAAGACAGTTCGCGTCAAGCTGTATCAACAACCAATCTGGGTATTCCATTGCTTCCCAGCCTTGACCGCCGTTATTGGCTGCTTCTTTAACAAGCTCCGACTCGAGTCCAAGTCGACGAAGTGTGGTGATCCTCGCATCGCGTTGCCTTGCCGCCAAACCTTCAGCGTAGTGTATCAAAGCCTTCCTCCAATCATGGTGAACATTACATATAAAGGTACGGGATAACAGACTGAGGAGGCATTCTGGTCCCAGGGAAGGCCATTGTCCCGCTGAATAGAGCACTTGTTCAGGGACAGTTTGCGGCAGAAGAAGTCTCTGGATTTCGTCAACCTGCGAGGTAGATAGAGTTTCGAGGGCATCTGGAAGAGGTCTCGGGATGTCGTTAACCTGCGAGGTAGATCGAGTTTCCAGGGCATCTACACATCGAAGTAGATCACTAGCGTATCGAGAAGGAAACCCTCCAGCGTTTGTCGATGAGAAGCGTGAAACGAGCTCCCGGATCGACGACACGGGTGTATCACGTAGATGTGCCACCATTATCGGAGATACCCGACCAAGTCTTTCCTTGCTTCGGACAAGACCAACAAGTCTTTCCTTGCTTCGGACAAGATCAACAAGGTTAAGGGGGACGTATGTTGGAGTCCGAGTGGTCAATGTTGGTGACTGTGGAGCAACTATGGTAGGCATCCCCGCCGGACCGTTCGGGATAGTATTGAGGGCAGCTCGTAGTTTGTTTGCGTATATAAACAGACGATGATTGAGGAATCTCGACGAGAATAGGGTGTTAACCTTATCTTTGAACGATGACTTTATCAAGGAGAAGCCATCAGTGGCAAACGTGTTCGGAAGCTCAACGACACCACAGGGCCATTGCTGGAAAAGATATTGGGCGAGTGATTCACACTGCCTGTTGCATTCGGAATTATACTCGTTATGCCTTCGGGCTTCAGTGCCGCCCGGGGTCTCTCCGGCATGACGCCTGCGACCCGCTTGAGGACTAGATTCGAAAGCGACGCAATGCGTTTGAGCAAGAGATTTAATCGCCCCGATTTCAAGGGTATGCCCTGGTGACAGATGGAAAGACTTGTCCTTGGGAAGTAGGGACTCAGCCTGCCGGAAGACGGGCTTCAAGGAAGTGTTTGTTGCCACAATACGCAAGGCATCTACGAGTCGAATGTCGAGGTCGGACCGGTATGAAAGAATCCCCAATACAAATACTAACCCATACATATCTGTGTTTTTTGAAGCGGACAAGCAGAGTGAGAAAAGCGAGAACCATGTCTCGCTGGGAGATTTCGAAAGCCACGCATATGGATTGTTAATGCAAAGATCCGCGTCTATTCGAGTCGAGAATCTGTCCCACTTTTTAAACTGTTGCCATATATCAATGCTGGATGATAGATCACGATAGGTCGTCCACTGGGCCACGAGAAATGCCGTCTCAAAAACGACGCGCTCTTTGCTCATAGACTCGATGCTTGATTGATGCAGACAACGATCTGGCAAGGAACCATAGTCTACATATTGTTCAATGAAGTCGCCCAAAAACTTTATACCGCTGGAATTTAGGCTTACCTTCGAATGACTGTATTCGATAACTTTGCCAGCCAGGTATCAGTCTAGAATTTCGATACTCTGCCCGCTCTCTCAACGGGACATTGCCATTGTACTCGACCGTGGGTGATGTGGCTGTCGCATCAAATAGAGCTTGTTTTTTTCCATGATCAACAATTGCCTCCACAAGCGGCGCAAACATTTCACTTTGTGAGAGTGGAGACAGGTTGCAATTCCAGGTAACCTCCTCCATAGACTTGAGATGCGCAGGATAATATCTCCTAACAGGCGTCAGAGCGTGAATTAATTTAAGTAATTCCATGTCCTTTGCTGCGAGCTGGGTAAACGCATATGAATTTGCAGATGTTAGCATTTTCAAGGCTTGCTGAACCCCAGTTAGATGGGTGAGGGGGTCAGCTTGATGTGAAGAGGTCAAGACGTGGGCATACGCTAGCAGATACCAGCTGGTTAGTGTTCCATCGCCTACGAGACGACCGATGAGCTCGTCAACTTCATAAGTGAATATCCTAATTTTCTGGCCTGCATCCCCAGGTAGTTCGATCTCGACTTGGGGAAGGTTTGGAGTGGAGGACATCGGCACCTTGAGTTGCCCGTCTGGAACGATAACCTTCCGCCCCATGTCCCTGTCCTTCGATTCGAGAATGAGTTTGTTTTTCAAACCAAACAAGGTGCCGATGGATTGTGTGGATGCAATAGACAGACCAGGAAGGTTTTCGCATTCAATATCCCCTCGAGCACCTATTTTGAAGCGCAGTTTATAGCGTGGCAAGAAGATCCTTAGGTTTCCACAGGAATGCTCTAGGAAACTGCTGGTGCATTCATGCAAGGGCTCGCAGGTCACAATTAAATTGGTGACACCGGACTCCAATGCCCGAAAGACCTCCGACAGTGTCTGTAAAATATGGCTTTCTGGGCTCAACATTGCAATGCAAACGCCTTTCGAGGCCGCCTTCATAAGTCCAGGATGGCTGGTCGGTGCCAACGGGTCCTTCAAGAAATGCATAGTCCAATCAGGCAACACGGAAGGATCCCACCCTGATGGCGCTGGGTAAAATTCCAGACGTCGTGATAATTCGCCGAATCTACAAACTGTGCCCAACAGCAGGTCATTCGGCACGTCGCCCTGCAGCTTATCATGGGGAACAAACTCTGACACCTCCTCATGCGAGTCGACGTTTCGGGTACGAATGACCAAGTGGCTGCCGATCATGGAAAAATGAACCTAATCATAATTAGAACCATAATAAAGAATGATAACACGAATGTTGCATACTTGTTGGTTTTTGATATTACGACTCAGCTGATACGCCATCCCCCTCATGGTCGAAGGAACAACACCCATCGCAACCTACAGTACCCAGGTCAGCTATGTATTGGGTCGATTAAAGAAGCTGTGGCAGACCTGGCCTGGAAACACACTCATGAACAAGGGATGCTGAAGGATATTCTTCGGCAGACAGCCAACTGTCTTTCCATCCACCAGAAAATTTCCGTCAAGCAAGTTTAGATGGACATAGCAGGCCTGGTCGGCACTATCTTGAACAAAAGTTTTGCAAGCTATCCAGCTATCACCGAGGGGTCTCCATGGGATCGAAGGGTCCCGTCGGAATCCCTCCCACACGTGATGAATAGCGTCGTCCAGGCCGTCGGCATTGTTCAGAATGGATTGGACAAGAAGGCTGGTTACCTCCACAGATAGCACTATGTCTCTTTGGACTAGATAGCGTATGTGTATTGGCAAGGTAGACAAATGATCAGGAACCATGTTCTGGAGGACAACAGCACATCTGACGAAGCTAGAAACGTTTCTCGGATCCTCGAAAAGCTGGGAGATATCAGCGGGTTCTAAGGCAAATGTGGAGC
Organism: Gautieria morchelliformis; assembly: GCA_015179125.1. Taxonomy (NCBI): domain Eukaryota; kingdom Fungi; phylum Basidiomycota; class Agaricomycetes; order Gomphales; family Gomphaceae; genus Gautieria; species Gautieria morchelliformis. The sequence goes on from WHVA01000031.1 coordinate 66,726, forward strand.
GACATGTAGCGGCAAGCTGAATGGCACGATTCCTCATGTCGATGGCCAGGTTTGCTGTGGAGTTTACCGGCGTACTTTCTCCTTCCAGGAGGCGAAGAATTTGAACCAGCCACTTTTCCACGGTTTGTCGAAGACTTGACAAGAAATCCAGGGTACTCCCCCGAACGCCTTCGGATCCGCTTAATGAGAACAAGCGACATGCTAAAACGCTGAGCGTTGACGCTGTCCAGCTCTCCTGCCAATTATCAGAGATACGATCAAGTCGGCTACGAAGCACACGGATGACCTCCTCCCCGAAAGTCACCTCCTTGAGATCAAGGTGAGACTCTCGATGGTCCAAATCGGACGCTTTTTCAGCCTGCCAAGCGGCCTGTCGAAATAGAAGATGAACATTGGGGTCTGCAAGAGCAATGGTCCCTGTGACCAGCTCACGCATCATGTTTCGCCACTGTAGCCGATGGCCAGAGCGAACATGCCCAAATGCCTCCCACTCGTGGTAAGATAATTCGGCGGGGCAGTTGGATTGACTCGCAATGACCATGTTGGGAGTATGACCCGTGGCGGTGACAGTCCACCTAAGGGATTCGTAAGGTCCGGGAAGTGACTGCGGCGTGCACCTTCCACGGATTGCGATATAGGGGAATTGGTTGGAAATCCATTCACGAGTAGCGACACAATATAACTTGTACTGTAGTGGATGGTTTTTGACAACCTCAGCCTCGGTGCACGGAAAGGTGCATCCACGGTAATGCGACACGAGAAAGGACTTTGTAGTGGATGCTATGGAGATTTCTTGAGATGGATACGTATTGCAGTAGTTTTTAAGCGAAGAGTAGTCCTCCAAAACGTGGCAGGGTCTGTCACCTTGCCTGTCGTCAACAGCGTTGGAAGATTGATAAGTTCTGGCCAGCCGATAAGTGATATCACGCCATATACTGAATGGCTTCGGCAAATGTAGTTCGAACACCACCAGACTACTGAGGATGCGGTCCTCAGGCAAAGGCCATTCAAAGATAGTAATCCTCATACTATCAAGGCTGCGTTGTGCAATGCATTTCTGACACGACCCGGAGTGGTGGCTCCACTGAGTGTCGCCATATTGATCAACCCACTCATAACCCGTATGCGGACGCAAGTCATTTTCCCTCTTCAACCTATCGTATTCCTCATTTTGGCGGACGCACTCTTGCTGCTTCTGGGCTCTTGATGCAGCTGCTTCCCGCTCAATCTCTTCCCGCAGGTTTTGCAAACCGATGTCAGTCTGGAAATAACGGGCACCAAACGAATCCCGGTGATGAATGAACTCGAAAAGAGAATGCCCATGGTAGATTGCGTCGGCGTGACGACGTCTGAGATGGGCCTCAACAGCCCGAAGTCGTCTCATTTGACAGAGAGTTGGCAGAAGGAGAGGCTCAAATGAGACAATGGAGAACTCAGGTGAATACTCTCTGAGTAGAGGAATGGCCTCGACCGCGGTCTTGTCAAGTGCAACCCAGAGTTCCAAAATGATCAGAAAAACGCGAGAGAACTGTTCTGGATTGTTCAATGAAATAGCGGTACTGTCGTAGGAAGCGATCAATTGCCCGAGCACCTCCAGTCGCGTATCCACAAGAGTGGTCTCCTGCCAATCTTGTATATGGTTGATAATCCAATCTTCAACATCCAGAACATCGAGCCATAACTTGGAATCAGCCGATCCTGTGGGAATCTGGGCGGCAGAAGACAATCCCGTTTCGCGAAGATTATTGGTGACAAGGGTGGCTTCGAAAGCTTCAAGATCAAAGCAACTACTTCGTTTCTCCAATTCACTTCTGCGATTGTAGACAGCCGACAGGTATCCCCGGCTTCTTGCCAGAGCAAAACCTTCGGCCGCACGGACCTTCTCGCTCGTCGGAACGGTCCACCGCAGCGGACTAGCCTCCCGCTCCTGAACGCGCCTCCACTGCTCCTTGAGGAGATCGCCGCAAGACTTACTTTCGTCTACAATATACTTGAAGGGGAAGCCAGTGTGGTCCAACGATTTCAGCTTCCAGATACGTGTCGCAATTTTTACGTTCATCGTGTATAACAGATGATGGTCCAATTTAGCCTTAGAGGCCATTTCAAGAGCTCTGGCGAGGACGTATGTTGTGAACGCCTTGTACCCATATCGTCCATCTATTTTCCGTTCTAATAGTGACGTCTGTAGGGCAACTCGTATCACCAGCCACTGGGGGTCACGACGCCATGGATTGAGGGCGCTGTGCCACAGCACGTGGTCGTTGATACGTTTTGTGACATACACAGTGCTGGACGCCGTGGCATTGACATCGGGGGTCAAGGCTCTTGCAATCCCTCCTAACAGCTCCGACATATAGCGAATATCAGGCACCTCGCGGGATTCCTTCTGCTCTGATTGGGCCTTTCTGGTGGTATGAATAGCCTCTGGCATTTCCGTACAATCCATAGTGGCCAGATAGGCGGATAAGGATTTGATTAGCAGAGGGTTGTTTGGGATAGAGAGGCGAGGGCGAGAAGGATATTGTATGAGGAGTTTACCGCCGTTTCCGGTGACGTGGGCCGCCGTCGCAGAGGCCTGGAAGATTTCAAGCGTAATCTCGGCTTTCAGCCTGCGGAGAATGATCCCTGCGTTCTGCTTAGAGATAAGGAGGCAAAGGTTGTCTATTATCATGGCGAAAGCCACGTTAGGTTGACATCAAAGTCGAGACTTATAAAGAGCAGACGTACCTTGGATCTCCATATTTTGTATAACCTGCTGGAGCTCTTGGGAGTTTATTGAGGCTTCATGACGAACACGCTGCATTGAAACCAGCATTTTGTACAGCACGCGCCAGCATTGGCGAGCGTCTTGGTCGGCCTGGCCGTGATTTACGGCTTGATAAAAATCGCCTGCGCTCTCTATAACATGCGAGAGCAGTGCATCCTGCTTGCGGTGGCCCCGCAGAGTATTAGAGAGAGTTGCCGTGGAAGGCTCATCGTATTGGGGCAAAGACATGTCCCGGCTGTCATCCTCTTGGGGAAGATGTGGGGGGAGAAAGAGATGGTTGACAATGTAGCGGATATCTGACGGATCCATTGATCACAGTGAACTAAAATGACAATGAATATGGTGCATATGACGACGATAGACACTGGGCTAAAGCATGCCACTCACTGGAATTTAACGGAGTGGTTTTTCAAGTTGGAGATTGGGAGCAGTAGAGTCTGGATAATCGATGGCTTGATTAGCACTCTTATCTAGGGGTGAAATCGCGAAGAAGACGTACACGCAGGCGGCTGTGAGCACATAAATGAACTCGCTCACCATGCCTGTGCACAGAACACCCATTGTCTTTACATAACCCAGGCACTGCGGCACCGCCGCTAGTCATGAAAACGATGTGTTGAGCGATGTACTACCCTTTCATTGCACAAAGCCGGTGAAAATATTCCTTGACAAGCAACTTGGCAACGTACAGACGTATCAAAGGGCGTGCACTCAGTTGAATTATGTAATTGACTTTTCGATCGACAACCACTGTTCCCTTACGGGAACTTGCGTTAAAATCGTCCTTTGACCTAGATCACGATCCTAGCTCAAGATCATCGATCAAGCCTCTAACGTAGTGTCGCGCCGAATGAGTCCAGACTCTTTATCGTATGTGCGGGCACTGTGCATGTGATCCGTTTAGAAGCGCCATACACGCTGGTTAGTACAGGCAGATCTTCGCACCGCAGCAATAAGTTCATACAATATTGATATATCACATCGATTTGGCGGACAGCTAACAATCTCGTTTCAGCGCCATTGGTGAGCAGTTTTGCATCGTGATTGCACTGCAGGGATAGTATAACGGCTGGAAGCCAGTTATAGATATCCCTAAGTATGTGGAGATGCCCATTTGCCATTGGGATAAATAATATCATCGGCGGCAGCAGACCTATGGTACACACCAGTACGCAAGGACAGCAATGCCAAGAAAGCTCGAGCACGGTCGGGTTCGCGACAAAGCTCGCTAGAGTGCAACGAATGGCGGCCATATACATAACAGGGGCCCTGCGCTCCACTCCTACTGATCTGCTCGACGCACACGCTGATTTACTACATATTCAGTTGGCACTCGACAAGCGCACACACAACGCCGCCTTGCGTATGCTCTCTCGCGCTGCTCTACGACACTCAGCCTGTCAGGTCTTGAGTGTCATCAGGACTGAGCTGCTCAGTGCTGACGACACAAGACCTGAGTGTCATATGAGCTAGAGACGCGCAAAGCAAAAAAAGACCCAATTCGCCTGAAAACACTGGCATCGTTGGATGCTATGTAACTTACAATGGTCAGGCTACGAGTGTCCAAATATGTTTTTTTTACTCTCTTGCAGCGTACTTCGCTCCAACTCAACCGTACAGTTGTAATCTGACAACTATGGCCAAGAAACTAAACAATGGCGATTCTGGAACCCACCAAGAGGAAGCAAAGCATGACAGGATAGCCTCACGAGTATTCGGAGAGAATGAAACGATTTAACAACTATGCCCCTCCGCATAGTTGCGTCTAATAATTTCCTCCCTCCTCGTGAGGCTGTGCCCTAGCTTTCTATGTGCTTACGCTTTAGAGGAAGGCGCGGAGCTTGGCAAAGCTCCGGAGAGGCCAGACATCCTGACTCCGGATGGCAAGACCTTTAAGGAACTTTGCCAAGCTGCGCTCTCAGGACACCTGAGAAGCAGTTAGAATATGTAATCAACAACGGCAACAGAGCTCCAGAGGAAAGACCGGACGCACCGTAGGCCGTCCAAAAATGACATATTACGATCGGGAAGGACACGCGATAGGCAGCTGAGCTGAGGGATCAGAACAACTTGTTCTGGATCCGGCGCTATACCTGAAGACAGCCAAGCCAACGAGCGGGAATCTCCAGCAGAGATAGCACACCTAGGACGAATGTCGTCAACTTGACACTTGTCCTTGCCGGGCTATCTCCTGGCAGAGACTATGTGATCTTCCGTGTCCACCAAGCATCTGAAGAAGGCAAGCAAAGAAGTTATTTGCTTGCCCTCCTGAGATTGAAAGAACGAGCTTGAAGTCAGATGTGCCTGAATGTTGCCAAGCAAAGCAATAACCACAATCACCATTATTGTTGTCCGTTAGAAAGTGTGAGATAAAACTACCGAGGAAGGCCAGGATAAAGAGGAACGGGATGCTGGGGCCAGTGGTACGAAACGGGAGGCGTGGAGCAGTGGGCGGAGATGGTCGGGGTGGGGGCTGGAAACAAGGGAAGGGGGACCTCTTATACCAAAAACTTGCAGATGGCAGATGTCCCCGACTACAAAGTAAAGTTTGTAGTCGGGGACATCTGCCATCTTTCGTGGGTGCTTCCACTGACGGGGATTCCCGATTCTGTCCGAAGAATAGGGGCTTTCATATCGGCGCCACCCTACAGTCACATCGCTAGCTATATATAACTTTGCTGACGGTTGACAAGCACGTGATAACCTAGATGAGGAAACAGCTGCTTTCAGGCTCAGTTGCTGGCAGGCTACATAAACTCCAACAGGGTGACGACGGGTTTCATCCACTTGCATACCAGATCTCGTTCCAGGTGTGGTATTCCCACCTTCGTGTGCTTTGAACATATTCGCTACTAGCGAATAGCGGGGCGTGGGCTTTGGGGGAGTACCTAGCGAATCGCTGGGTACTCGTCCTTAGCCCACGCCCGGCTCAAGCAGGGTCTTGACGCTCCAGGCAGCTATAAAGCCGGACGCACCCCGGGTGCCTCTCGCTCCTCAAAGCAAAGTCCTCTATCACCTCCCGCTCCCGCGGGCCGAACCTTCCTGCCATGCGCATGTGCCACAGGCCCAATCCCTCACGATCGACTGAGGAATTAAGGACGAATTCCCCAAACGAGCGCAGGGGAGCATATCGTCCTCGACAAAGACGCGTCGGTCAACGAAAGCGGCGTCTCCCCGCAGACGCCACAGCATTATCTGGCTGCGCCATCCCACCGCCTGCACGCGGCGCACTCTCAACACCGACCGCTACATTCCGAGGGGCTGGACATACCGAGGCCCACTGACGCGTAAAAATCACTCCGCATCCCTCCACGCCACGGCGCATTTGCGCAGAAGACACCAAGCCTATCGAAGAGGAGATGTCGGAGGAGATCGCTTCCGACGAGGAGGTCTCTGAGGACGACACCTCAGACGGGGAATACGGCGTAGGCGTCACCACACGCACTGGCCCGTCCCGTCGCACGCAGGCGTTTCAGCCTGCACCTTCCACCGACGGCCGTGTGCACAAGCCTCAGAAGAATGCTGGAGGGTCCAAGGCCCGCAGACGTGCAACAGTCACCTTGAACCCGTCCATACTGCAGCGCGTTCGCGCTGAGTACGCTGAATCTCTCAGCCTCTTGACCCGTGAGGCTCCACCGTTCTTGGGAGTGTATTACGTGTAGGCATGGCTGTTCCCGGAGGGCCTAGTCGAATATTCGTCGATCTTTTTTTCTGTGTTTCCCATGCACAGCACGAAATCCCTTCCGGGGAGCAAACCCGAACGCATTTCCGCCCGACCACCAGCTTGCTTGTGACGCAACTAAAACCATTTTAGTATCCCAAGTTCATGTGGACCTAGGTCTTGCCACGCATCTCCTCGAACGGAAGCCCGCCTGCGTCTACAGGACGACGACATCTTACGAGGCCTCCAACAATCGCCTGGATTCAGTGTCATACAACGAGGCAGATGATGGCGTGGACTCGGACTCTGATGCGACGACAACCATGGGCTTGGAGTAGCCTGTCGCTGCCGTGGCGAGTGGCAGCTCAGCAAACAGTCCTGGCGGTGGATTCGGATTGTGAGTAAATAATGCCTTGGTGGCATGAGGAAACTAAAAATACTGGTATGGGTCACAGCTCACCCGTTCATCCCCAGGGAAGGGGCGGTTTATAATTTTCTTGGTCAAGGTGACTACAAGAGTCGCATACAATTGACCTTGACAAGGTCAATTGTATGCAACTCTTGTATTGACTACCAATCTTCTGTCGAGGGACCCCAACCTCCCGTACCCTGCTACGGACAGCGATCAGTTTAAGGGCCGTATGGGTCTCCCCAATGGAGACCCATATGACCCTGAAACTGATCGCTGTCTGCACGGTGGTGGTCCATCATGCCGCTCCAACACCAGTTCATCAAATTCCAACATCATGTCCTCAAATTTTATTCACTGAGTGTACTACGAGACAAGCATCGGTGGACAAACCATATACAAAGGCCAGTGGTCCACCCTGGAGACGACACGTTAGTCGGGCCGGGCGCCCATATTTGACATCAGCTAAAGTCGAACCATCAGTTTCTGCCTCGATCCCAACTCACAGTAACCCAAACCACAAATAATTGTGGTCCTATAATTCGAGCCGCAAATCTCCTAGACACATCTAGTACCAGATATCCCGATCAAGAGGAGTTTTCCGCTTGCTTTTGTGCGAAATCGGACTCTAGTCACTCCGCTGGGTCGCAGGAAATACCACGTCTCTACAGGGTCCTCCGTTCTTACAAGGGAACCGACGCCTGTTTCAATCGCTTCCGTGCCCAAGGTATGTGCAGTACTGATCATGGCCGGTGTGCTTTGCTTTACAGTACATTCTCACCAGTTCAGTTACCAGTATTAACCCCAAATGGGATGCTTCTAGCTTCTGGCTGTCCGACTGGATCCGTACGCTTATACTTATGGCCCTCACCAGATGCTGTGATTTCAAGGTCTCCATATTCAATCGGCCAGCCACAAGGCGGTAGCAGCTGGGATAATCTACAGGTCGCACGCGCGGGGCGCGCCAGATCTGCACGCTCCCGAGTACCCCGTGCGTCGGAGACGCTGCAATGTCAATCCCGCCTTCAAATCGTTGCCAAGTGCCTATCGCTCCCTCTCTTGCCGTGTGGCACTCCAGAGGGCGAGTCAGTATTTGAGGGCGTCGACGGCTTTGGATCTCCTCGATTCCCACTCAAGAGACGACTCGTCTGACCTGTGTTGTGGTCTCCGAAGGCAGGTTGATCTGTTGTGTCCGTGAAATCTTGATTTGCAAGGAACCGCGGCGGCTGTCGAGGTTTTGTCGTCTTCTCAGTTCACGTCATGTGCTTCCGGACGATATCTTGTGTGGGATTGGCTGACTATGATGGAATTTTAAGCCTTGGTCTGACGCTGTGGGCACTTTTTGATGCCAGTCCTGGCTGAACATTATATTATAATGGATTACAAGTCCAGCCGTTTCATGACGTAGCAGCAGAACCGGTGACAATAAATATTTATGGGTCGCAGTTAAGATATTAGCAATATTTGTGTCAATTTACTGGGTTGGGACGCGTTCACAAACACCCCCGCCACCAGTCATCCAAACACTCCATCCAACGTGAGTCTCTGTTCCCCGTAAACTACTTCATTTTGCAGACCAGCACCAGCCTTCAACCCTGGCACCGTTGATCCGTCCTATGCTAGTCTTGTCCACCCCACCAGAGTCTCGTCCCCGAGCCCTCTTTCAGCCCTGGTCCCGCAAATCGCTCCTACAGGCATCATAATGCCAATATTTCCTTTCTTTGGCCCAGGAAGCTCCGTCATGTGGTCGAGAGAATGCCAAGGAGCGTTGGCAAGGAGTCAACCGTCTGTGAGTCCATCTTTCTCGAGTGTCCCTCGTTGACGGATTGTTTAGATATGCTTTTCAGTTTTCAATGCCACCACCCCCACCGCCACCGAAATATCTCCCTTCCCAGGTTACAATTGTACTTGAGAATGAATGTGGCAGGGTCAGCCTCGTCTGTGAATGACTCACGCGAGAGCAGTACGTTACCGGTCTCATTATGGCAGCCCTTGGGATAGAGACCCTCGACCCCGGACCCCCGGTGGCAAATTTGAAGTGGACGATGCTGTGCAGGCATCGCTCCTCATGCGGAGATGGACAATATGGTAACGAAAGCTGAGAACGATATGGGAGTCGACGGTGCCCTATCTTCTGAGCACTACCAAATTTGACTGCTGATCCTCGTGCTGTTGCCTGTCGCAGGGCCTTCCGTTTCAACTCTTTCGCCTCTCAGGTTCCTGGTTTGCGTTATTGTCTTGCCTCGAAGTCTCTACATCACCCCGCATCCTATCTCTTATCCGAAACTATGCTGCGTCTACAGCTCTAGATGGAAAGTATTCTCGCAGAGTTGGGCTGACAGAATGATCAGCCTGAGGCGTTGAGCTCGCAGATTTCGCGTATACTCATCGTATGTACTCATCATCAGAAACCCAATGTTGGTCGGCAACGATTATCTCACATCAGTGCGTGTGACAAGCGCTTTTCACCATCCTGTGCTGACCAGGACATCTGACAGCGTCGCAGTCCAACACCTGAATCCACACCAGGTCCGCTGGCGTCCCCGGCGACCCTGACCTTCTCAAACGCCTTGCACCTCGCACTTGCTCGCGGGGCCTATTCATCATTTCCGGCCCTTCTGACCCAAGCGGGACTATCCTTCTTCATCGGCCCCTCCCTCGAGCCATGTTCGGCGAAGTACGGCGCAACTCAAGTGGGCGACAAACGCACCTGGCTGCTGGTCCACTGGCAGACGTACGTTGGCAATTACCGGCAGACCTCATATTATTTGTTGAACATAGGTCATATCAGAATCCTCGTGACGTGGGGCCAGACTTTTTGATGATGTGTACAAATATATTGAGACCGACGATCATCTCAGTCGCAAAACATACTCTGGACTGGCGACATCTGGAGGCACATGGCTCCAACGGCACTAGACACTTTGTGGTGTCACCACTAGTCGGATTGTCGCACGTTGCAGTTTGTCCGTCAGCATCCGATGCCACCACAGCGGGTCACTAGTGCTAGTGGGGGAGACTCTCATAGCTGGTAGACTCCACGTTACAGTGCCTTATCCTCGTCGTAAACATGGTGAAAGCGGATACGTACTTTGTGAATAAAACCTGATGATACCTCGCGTTAGTCAGCCACGTTTGGTGCAGCCGCCCGCTTGACGACCACAGGGCGCGAGGAGGAAGGTCCAATTTTATACTTCGCGTGTGGAAACCACCATAGGAGTTACTGAGGTCGTATAAAATGATGAGAAAAAAAAAAAAAAAAGTCAGCCACGTTGCAGCTCCGACGCATGTCTAGACGCGGTAAGTCACACGTGACTTACACCTTTGTTTCCGCCACATGAGTGAAGGCAAGAAACGAGCATATGATGCGGGCGCAAGGGGTTCGCAAGCAAGTTCAGGAAGCCCACCACGGAAGACTCAGCGCGTGGCCAGCTCCATATCCTGCCACACCCGAGGAGCATAAACAAATGGACGAAGCTGTTATGAGTTCACCAACTATAATAGGTTGTGGAGACATTTTGTCTTTCCCCAAATTTGCCCCAATTCTCATAACAAGCATCGTTGATAATGCCGACCCTAAACATCTGGACCCAAAATATCTCCGACAGTCAGAAGCTAGGGGCCTCTTGGATACCGAAGGCGGCTTTCTTGGAGAACTGGAAAAGGCATGGAAGGCGAAGACTTTTGAACCCATTCGTAATTTAGGTCAGACCTTTTTTTTTTTTTTTTTTTTTTTTTTTTTTTCATCATTTTATTCGACCGCAGGCTGCGTGCCTATGATGGTCGTTACACGGTTTCTACCTACGGTGAGCACGGGCCTTTCCCCTCTCTCCCTGGGCCTCCCGGCTCTCTGCGTCCTCGCGCTGACGGCTGCACCGACGATGGGTCCATCCCCCCGTCGGCCCACCTCCCTTGGTGGTGTTTGCCATCCCGTGCTGTTGGTGAGGTGAGGTAAGTGCTCTCTCCTGTCTGTTGGTTTCGTGTGGGTGGGTCTAGCGTCGTAAGTGCTTGGCCGCCGAAGCGGGCTGGCACGACAAAAAGGAGCGCCGCAGCCATAGGTAGAAGGGGGCCACACCAGGTGGTCTTGAGCGATCTTGAGGTGTTGCTCGTGGGCCGTCCAGCTTCGTCCTGTTGCGTCGAGTCCGGCTTTTGTCGGTGCGCGAGCTCATGGCATAAGTATTGGGAGTTGGGTTTGGGGTTTTGTGGGCATGGGTGCATTGTGGGGTGCACATATGGATAGCATGGGCTTGGTGTCTCTTGTTCGCTCGATCTGTTCGCTCTATATATCTGGAATATCACCTAGCGTTTTCCCGGGGGGGAAGAGGCGTCACATTACCAAATGTCGAGAATAGCCTCTTAGTGCTCGCCACATATGCTAGAGTCGCTCTAATTGCCTTCTGGTTGCCCAGAAGGTCTTTCAGCGACTTAGACCTGTGACCTAGTTTCCTTCGGAGGGTTATCCTCGCATGTTCGTGGGCTCGGCAGTCGAACAGATAGTGGTGGACCGACTCGTCTGCCCCAGCGCATGCCGGGCAAAGAGGGGTCAGTGCTTTTTTGATGCGGTAGAGGTGCTTGTTCAGCGGGACGTGCATCGTATGTAGTTGCGTGACTAGGCTGATCTGCGCTCTGGTGAGTCCTGCCATGTCTCTGTAGAAGGTCCTGGATGGCAGACTGTCGTCTATTGCTGCTATGCGTGCGTGTTGCGGTGATCTTATCCATTTCACAAAAAAATAGTCAGCAGTCCTGTCCTCCGGCCTCCGCACGAGCTGAGGGCTGTGTTGACCCCATTCGTGCGACAAACGAGGTTAAACTCAACGCATCCGCTCTTTCGTCCTCCGACTCCCTCTCAGTTCTGCTCACCTCCAACACCATTTCCACTCCCCCATTTACAGCATTGATTGACTCTTGTTCGACTCATTGTTTCCTCGATTCCGACTTTGTTTTGAAACATAGACTTCCGACCCGCAATATTCCGACAATTCCGCTCCGCCTTTTCGACAGGGCATCCAACATGGCAATTTCTCAAGTTGTGGACCTGTCTATCCATTTCGTTACTGGGGACAACCATGAAGTTACGTTTTACGTTACTCCGCTAGATGCTAGCTGTTCCATTGTACTAGGACACAATTGGCTCACCCAACATAATCCGTTGATTAACTGGGCATTGGGTCAAATACAGTTCCGTACCCCGGATCAACTTCTGGCTATTCCGACGTCGTCCGCAAAGATGGCTCAAGCCTCTTCTGCAACTCCGCTCGTGGATTCAGTTCTGCACTCCAGTCCCGCTTTAGCACCTCCATCCCTTGAAGCTCCTTGAATTGCGCTTGTTTCCACCACCGCTTTCCGCGTGTTGCAACGGCAAGAAGATATGACCGTTTTCCAGCTTCACCTTTCCGATTCGGCTTCAGTCAAGGCTTGTTCCGCCTCGACTTCTGCTCTGGTCGGACATGAGCTCAGTTCCGGAAGAATATTGTGACTTCCCGGACGTGTTCAACAAGGCCAAAGCTGATAAACCTGCTGAACATCGACCTTACAATTTGGAAATAGATTTGGAAGAAGGAGCTTCTCCACCCCTTGGACCGATCTACTCCCTTTCGCAAAGTGAACTCCAGACTCTCCGCGAGTTGGTTGATGAACACCTCAACATGGGCTTTATCCGCCCTTCGCTGTCTCCGCACCGCACTCCAGTCCTTTTCGTCAAAAAGAAGGATGGATCTCTCCGCCTCTGCATTGATTTCCGCAGACTTAACGCCCTCACTAAGAAGGACAAATATCCGCTTCCACGCATTTCGGATCTCCTCGACACTCCCCGCAGGGCGAAGATCTACACCAAAATCGACCTCCGGCACACTTATCACCTTGTTCGCATGCGTGAAGGTGATGAGTGGAAAACTACTTCTGCACCCGCTACGGTGCTTTTGAGTGGGTTGTCATGCCTTTTGGTCTAACCAATGCTCCCGCCGCTTTTCAGTGATTTATGAACGACATATTTTCCAACCTTCTTGACGTATGCGTTCTAGTCTACATTGACGACATCCTCATCTATTCCGACACACCGGAAAAACATCGGGAACATGTCCACGAAGTACTCCGCCATCTCCGCAAACACCATCTCTATGCAAAAGCAGAGAAATGCGAATGGCACCGTGACACGGTCGAATACCTCGGCTACATCCTCTCTCCTACGGGTCTCACCATGGCAGAGGACAAGGTCAAGGCAATTCAAGAATGGCTGGAACCCCGATGTGTAAAGGATGTGCAGTCTTTCCTTGGCTTCGCCAACTTTTACCGGCGTTTAATTTACAATTTTTCCGACATTACTGTTCCGCTCACGCGTCTCACCAGGAAGGGTGCTCCATGGAATTTCACTCTGGAATGCCGTTCCACATTTGAAGCCTTCAAAGCGGCCTTTACTACGGCTCCTATACTCAGTTTCTGGATTCCTGATGCCCAACTTGTACTCGAAACCGACACTTCCGACTATGTGCTAGCCGCCATTCTTTCCATCATTTCCCCTGACAACGGAGAAATTCATCCCATCGCTTTTCATTCCCGCACCTTTTCCGCACCGGAACTCAACTACAACGTCCATGATAAGGAACTACTTGCGATTTTTGAAGCCTTCAAAATTTGGAGACACTACCTTGAAGGTCCAACGTATCCGATTGACGTTGTAACGGATCATAAAAACCTTGAGTATTTTGCAACTACTAAGATTTTGACTCGTCGTCAAGTCCGCTGGTCTGAATATCTCTCACAGTTCAACATGGTGATCTGCTTCCGCCCCGGAAAGCTCGGAGCAAAACCTGACGCGCTCACTAGACGTTGGGACGTCTACCCAAAACAGGGAAGTAGTGACTATGCCAGCGTTAATCCGCACAATTTCCGCCCAGTATTCTCCACTGAGAAACTGGCATCGTCCCTGCATGCCACAGCATTGCAGTTTCCGCTACTCTGCGCCTCAATGATTATGGACACCGAGTCTCTCCATTCTGACATCTGTTCCGCACTCCATTCCGACCCCATCTCTGCAACCCACCTCGATGACCCAACCAGTCCTGGATGGTCCCTCGATTCTGACGGATTTCTCCGGTACAAGTCCCGGATTTACGTTCCGGACATCAATGATCTACGACTTCGCATGCTCCAGCAAAGCCACGATCATCCGCTCTCAGGACACCAAGGCCAGAACAAAACCCTTGACATAATCCGACGTACCTACACTTGGCCCCTTCTCTGCACAATGGTCCAAGACTATTGCAAGACATGCACCACCTGTATGCGCGCCAAGCCCCAACGTCACAAACCCTACGGCCTCCTGAAGCAACTTCTGATCCCAGAGCAACTGTGGAATTCGATATCCATGGATTTCATTGAGAAACTTCCTAAGTCATCTGGCTATGATACCATTCTAGTTATCGTTGACCGCCTCACAAAGCAGTCCATCTTTATTCCGACCTACGACACCATCACTTCCGCACAGCTTGCACAACTCTTTGTGCTCCACGTCTTTTCCAAGCATGGAATCCCCTCCCATGTCACTTCCAACCGTGGATCAGACTTTGTGTCCTCCTTTTTCTGCACGCTCGGCAAGGCTCTCGACATGAAGCTCCACTTCACTTCCGGTTATCATCCCGAAGGTGATGGACAAACGGAACGTACTAATCAGACCCTTGAGCAGTATCTCCGCGTCTATTGCAACTACCAACACAGCAATTGGTCCGACCTCCTTCCGCTCATGGAATTTGCTTACAACAATGCGCCTTCCGCTACCACCGGAATTTCACCCTTTTACGCCAACAAGGGCTACCACCCGAATCTCACCATCCACCCTGAACGCGACCTCGCCTCTGCAAGAGCCCGAGATTTCGTTGTGGAACTCGACGACCTTCACCAGCACCTCCGAGAGAACATTTCCACTGCCCAGAAGAGATACCAAACTTCTGCCGATCGGAAACATCTTCCGCAACTGGCATTTGAGATAGGCGACAAAGTATTCGTCAAAGCTGAAAACTTCTGCACCACTCGCCCCTCAAAGAAGCTCTCTGAAAAATACCTTGGCCCTTACGAGATCATCGCTAAGGCCGGCAGTCGTTCTTTCACTCTCAGACTTCCTGACAATATGCGCGCAGTACATCCAGTATTCCATGTCTCCATGCTTGAGCCCGCAGTTCTGAATACAATTCTGAATTGAGAACAACCTCCGCCTCCGCCAGTCATCATCAACGGAGAACCAGAATATGAGATCTAGGAAATTCTTAACTCTAAGCTCGACAGACGATATGGCTGCCAACTCCAGTACCTAGTCAAGTGGGCAGGCTACGAAAACACCGACGAAGAGACCTCCTGGATTTCCGCCATGGAACTAGACCACACCTCTGACCTCATCTCTGATTTTCACAAGTCTTATCATGATAAACCTGGACCCATTTCCACGCCCTAGTCATTTCCGACCCCATTTCCGATACCCCATTGAATCTTACAGTCCTTAAGTCACACAACAATTCTGATTAATTTTCTGTTATACTATTTTCCGACACTTCAAGAAATTATCTACAAGTATTTTCGACACCTAGTCCTCCCTCATCATTTCCCCCTCATCCTCGTTCTCTGCTTCTGGACCTTCTTCTGCATGCCCTATCTCCACGTTCACCAACTCAGTCTCGACCCTCGTCTCTGCCCTTTGGCTCGAACCCGCTTCCACCCCATTCTCCTGCTCCTGCATTTGTGACTCCATTCGTTCCTGGAACAAGTCGTTCGGCCACCGGAGTTCCTGTTTCATCTGTTCCAAAACCGTCGACATGACGGTCATTTGATTCTGGAACAACAGCACCTGGTTATGCTGAACTTCCGCCATCTCCACCAAGACGTTCCGGATTCCACGTTGTGTTTTCCGGATGCCCCTCAACGACCCGGCGATATCGAGCAGAGGCGACACCATAGTGAAGCGGTTGAGTACCGCTGTTTCCGAGTTCCCGGTCACCGGAAAGCCACCCGTGACCTTTTTTCCGCTCGGTCCTGGCTTTGACTTAGGGGTGTCAGGCCCCTCGGTCTTGACCTTTCGCCTTTTCTGCTCCACCCTCGCAGAACACCCATGCACGACACAACGCCTTTTCTTGTCCCGGCACCGTTGTATGGGAACTGCTGTTCAACCAGCACACTATATGGTCTCGGTCCTAGCTGTTCAACCAGCTCTCAAATGTCTCTTTATTGTAAATTTGTAGTCTGCATCAAAGGCCTTTAAAAACAACCAATTATCGCCCATAAAAATGTCTACTGTCCTCATAAGGCCTATTCAAACATCCCTCTAATTATCTATGAATTTTACCTATTTTTCCGAGGCTGTCTTCACTCAAACTCACTTATTTCTGTGCAGCAGAGTTGTGGATACACACGTCCCCACAACTCTGTTTCGGACTTCCAATTTCAAACTCCGACCGGACGCTCGCGTCACTCGCGGCTGGTGCACCCGCGGTCACCCACAAATCCGGTCAGGTGGCTCCTTCAGAAGTCATTTGCTTGTACAGCCTCAATGACTCAACTGACTCATGCACACCTTGGTGAGTCACATGCTCATGACTCACCCAAGCTGTCGTGAATCACATGGGCCCAATTAATGACTCATTCCTGACAAATCAAGCCCTGATTGGTGGAAAACCTAGTGGAGTCACCAGTAGGAGTCATTTCTAGTCACTGTGGGTCATTATGAGTCAGACAGAACCCTCCCACACATTCTGAAAGCTTCTTCGTGACTCATTCCCCCATTCCATTAATAGATAGAAGATCCTACCGCTTAGTTAAGCGCCTGTACAATACGATATAAAAGGAGGCCCTTTTTGCCTGCCTTTCATCAGCCAATCTACCCATCTTCTATCCTACACGTGACCTCGTGTGACTTGCATCTTACTAAGCTGCTAATCCCAGCTAGGGTTATTCACTTACTTTAGTGTCTAATTCCTTGTTAAGTAGTTACTTTACTGCTTAGCCACTTGGACTAATCCTCCGGGTGTAACTCTACAGAGTGAGTCTGTCAATTGAAAGTCTTGCCATTCGCACTCCAATACCCGAGATGATCTAGTCAGTCGATTTTCCTGATTAGAGACTTTCACAAGTCGCTTTGTTCACAAAACTCGTCCCTCGTTTTATTGTTGTGCGCTGGTAGATTATCAGGGCAGTCCATTTATAAACTTGCCTGCTAAGTACCTTCCTTTATATTTTGGAATACGCTTGGACCCCGATAGTGTCCTTGAACCTACAGTCTTTTAGTTTATTGTTCAGTGCTGCTAAGAAAGGCATTGCCTTCCATCCATATTAACTTGGACTAGTTTTTACGCGGATTGCAACCAAGGTACAAATATTAAATTATTTCCGGAGTTGTGCTGCAGCATTGTTTAATATTCTTTGAGTCTCGTAAACGACACGTTCTGATAGATTGAAGTGTTAGCAATAACACCAAAGTCTTGAAGGGTTCCAAAACAACCGTTCGCAGGCCGTTTCCCGCGGATTTTCCGACCACACACAGTCCAAACCTTTGACCTCGCACGCGTCGCAAGGAGCCTTCTCCTCCTCGCCGTCCCTTGTTTTTCGCTTCCACGTCACGGGATTCTCCGGTCCCAGTTCCCGCAAATCCAACATGCAGGCCAACTTGTCCTTCCTGGCCTGCTGAAACTCATCCGCCCTCCGTTTTCGTTCCGCAACCACATTGAGCACAGGGGCGACTTGTTTCTGTTTCCCCTTGCCCTCTGAAGGTGGCGTGCTTTCCGCCGTGCTTTCCGATTCCGCCTCGGATTTGGATTCAATGATCCTATGGCAGTTTTTCTGTCAGCCTCGGAACTACGCACACAATGTTTCCGACTCACCCGTTGCTTTCCCGCCTTTTCTGTCGCGGCTTTGTCCTCCGCAGCCTTTTTGGCCGCGTCCCGTTTCTGCTGTTCCTCGCGGAGGCGTGACTCCTCCTCGCGGCATTCATGGTCCTTCTTCTCCTTCTCTTTCCGTTCCTGGTCCCGACGCTCTTTCTCCTTGCGCTCCTTCTCCTTGTGCTCCTTCTCCTTGTGCTCCTTCTCCTTGTGCTCCTTCTCCTTGTGCTCCTTCTCCTTGTGCTCCTTCTCCTTGTGCTCCTTCTCCTTGTGCTCCTTCTCCTTGTGCTCCTTCTCCTTGTGCTCCTTCTCCTTGTGCTCCTTCTCCTTGTGCTCCTTCTCCTTGTGCTCCTTCTCCTTGTGCTCCTTCTCCTTGCGCTCCTTCTCCTTGTGCTCCTTCTCCTTGCGCTCCTCTTCCAGCTGTTCCTTCTCTTTCTGGGCAACCTCCTTGGCCGCCTGCTTTTCCGCCAGCTCCTTCTGTGCAAGCAGATCGTCGAAGTACTTCTTCATCTCGGCGCTGGACATTTTCGAGAGGTCAGGTTGGGAGTTCATGGTGGCTAGGACAAAAGACGCGTTCTGCTTCCCGCCTATCTTTCGAACTCCGACGCATTTGTTCACAGGTCACATGATCCGACTTGTGGTCTCGCGGGGCTTGACCTTAGAAGGGAGATACTGTTACAACCGTGCATTTCCGACTTCCGACCTTCAGTTCCACAACACTTTCCGCCCCTCCGATATTTCCGACATTCCGCCCCTTGTTTTACTCCCTTGTTCTTTCGACTCTATTACTCAGACCCACCGGACCTGCTTCATCGTTCATCAAGACCATATGTCCGAACCTCCTTGTGTTTCGTTGTCAGATATGTTTTCCCGACCCCTTGTTCTTTGCCATTGTTTTACCCTACCCTGAACCCCCCTTGTAGTCCCATTGTTCCCAATTAGTTAGTTCCCACGTATTGTCTACCCGACTTCCGCTCCCCCCGGAATTTGCTTAGTACCATCTCATTACCTGTTGTCTCAGCTCTTTGTATAAAAGCCTGTCATGTATGTCTGTTATTCTGCAATCAGATAATCACCTTCGATACTTGATTTCCTTCGCTCCATCTCCTGTTCTTAGCACAGCGAGTCTAGCAAGACCTCTGTTCTCTCCGCCTTTCCGCCTTCCGCCTTCCACCTCATTTCTGACTCAAGTTCTGACCAACCTTTAGTTCAGTACCTTCTGACTTCCGACTCATTTCCAAAATACTTAGGAAGATAGTTCATTGGGGGTGCAACCTACAAGTTGAAGCCACTGTCCTTTCCAGTTCCGACTTAGTGGAAATCTCGATACGTAACAATTCAGTAACTTCGCTCCCATCGCTGCTCCCACTAGCTCGGCTTTGAATACGGTGTGCTCCATTTCCATTCCCAGATGGAGCCGCACTGTCGACTCCTCCCTCCCGTCTCTGTACAAGACTGCCGCTGCTCCTACACCGCCGCCTATGCATGACCCGTTGCAGAAGTCCTGTATTTGCGCTGTTTCGTGTCTTATCTCTGCTATCGCCATCTCCTCGTCCGGTGGAATCACTATCTGGAAAGCGGGGGCCCACTTAGGTCCCCTGACCACCATGTGTATCTTCTCCATTCTATGTGGTTGGAGCCCATATGTGTGCAATATCTCATGTAATGGTGTTCGGTGTCTCTTGATGTACCTGGAGGCAGCGCGATGTGCTCTGGGGGATAAGGGACCCATGGCCTCCGGTGCGTGTGTTACTGGCACGTATTCCACTAGTACTGACACCGCCCGCTCTTTTACAACCGAGGTCCCTCCGAGCTTCTCTGCGAAGCGTACCTTGTTTTGCTGGACCCAGCTGGCGGCCGTAGGGTTGCCAAGCTCGTACACTATGCCTCCATTGGCTAGGATCTTGGCTCCTATGAAGGTGATTTCTGTGCCTTGTGTGTCTCCCTCGAGCTGCTCTAAGGCCTCGTTAGCTTTCGCTACCAGCTCCTGCTCGGTGAGCTCAGCTAGCGCGTTGTGCTCTGCTCTGGGGTCCCTGTCTATTAATATCTGGAACTCTCTGGCTCTGGCTCTTGCCAGATTGTTCTGGGGGGATAGGGGGACGTTACCTTTGAGAGCGGCTGCGTATGTGGTGCCCTTCTCTGCTTCTTCTCTTATTTCGCTTCTTATCCTCTCTACACTGCATATTTCTTCTACTGCCAGGTTCGCCTCTTCTGCACTGCTCTTTGCTGTGTCTGTCGTGCCACGCGCCGCCTCCACAGTCAAGTCAAGTTTGGTGAGTATCGGCGCTAAGCTGTCCTCGATGTACTGCAGGAGCGCTTTGCTCACAGCCCTCACCTCTTCATCTATCATCAGGATCGCCATGGATCTGACCCCTTCCTCCATTGTCTTGCCTGTGGTGCTGTGGGCCAGCGATAAGAGAATGTAGCTGAGCTGGTCTCGCGTGGTCAGATTGTCCTTGGCTAGGAAACCGTGCCTATCCAGGAAGGTTCGAGCCTGATCTCTGTCGCGTACCGTGGTGTATAGGTCTGCCAGCAGCTCTGTTCTGTTCTTTGCGCCTACTTATTGGCTGCTGGCTCTCATTCATGGGGCCGGCGCCGTGGAGGCAGCTGAGGGGTTTATGTTTTGCGGCATGGCCCCCTTTTTTCTGTTTCTCTCTGCGGGGTCTATTCTAGTATGATTATAGTGTGTTTTCGATAAGCTATCTGTGAATTGAGTTGTTGTGCGCGGGTGGGGTGAAATTTTTTGGTTTGTGTGATGGTGGTGGGTGTGAGAAAGCTCTCCTCCATCTATGTTATTTCATGACTGTGCACCTCTATCCAACCCTAACTCGGAACGGCCTCTTTCCTATTCGCTAATACCTTACGAGCATTCGATATAAGTAGTTTGCATTCACATGTATATTCCCCAGTTCAATTATCATACATCGTTCATGTTGTGCAAACTTGACCTCGCTGTGATCATCACCTTGAGCCTTCCCCTGGAGATTTCTATCTTCGACCAGAAGAGGACTTAGGCATCACTGGTGAGTTCTCATACTTCACCTTCGTTACCTTAGCCTTCGAACTATTTTCTGTGCTGTTGGCGAAGGGATTGTCACTACTTAGACAGCCCTTCCGTGACACCTTGCACGTTATTTCGTCAAGTGCCACTGTTTTGGAACCCTTCAAGACCTTGGTGTCATTGCTAACACTTCAATCTATCAGAACGTGTTGTTTACGAGACTCAAAGAATATTAAACAATGCTGCAGCACAACTCCGGAAATAATTTAATATTTGTACCTTGGTTGCAATCCGCGTAAAAACTAGTCCAAGTTAATACGGATGGAAGGCAATGCATTTCTTAGCAGCACTGAACAATAAACTAAAAGACTGTAGGTTCAAGGACACTATCGGGGTCCAAGCGTATTCCAAAATATAAAGGAATGTACTTAGCAGGCGAGTTTATAAATGGACTGCCCTGATAATCTACCAGCGCACAGCAATAAAACGAGAGGCAAAGAATAGAATCTAAAGCGGCTTTTACAAGTCACAGGAATTGACTTGTGAAAGATATTAACCAGGAAAATCAACTGATCAACTCTCTCGGGTATTGGAGTGCGAATGGCAAGACTATCAATTGACAGACTCACTCTGTATAATTACACCTGGAGGATTAGTCTAGGTGGCTAAGCAGAAAAGTATCTACTTAACAAGGAATTAGACACTAAAGTAAGTGAATAACCCTAGCTGGGGTTAGCAGCTCAGTAAGATGCAAGTCACACGAGTCACGTGTAGGATAGAAGCAGTAGATTGCTAGATTGGATGATTCTCCTGGGGGTCAGAATGGCCTCCTTTTATATTGTAAATTACACAGGATTATGTAAAATGGGGAGCTTCTATCTATTAGGCGAGTGATGTCATAAGTAAATATTTGTACAGCTAAAACACACCCTTGTAACTATAGTGGTGTGTTCGTGCAAGGAAATTAAGAATAGCTAGCCAATCACCTTCCCTGATTCGCACTGCCCAGTATAGCCTTACACAGCCCAGCATAGCCTTGCATAGCCCTGCATAGCCCTGCACAGCCCTATGACATCAAGGGTCCTATTTCAGGGGTTGCAGCACTGAGCTTGGAGGCTCATTGTCCAATAGGATTGATTGAATATACACCCTAGTTTTGGCCCTGCATATCATTGGGCAGTCTTGCACACAGCCTTACACAGCCATGGTTGCTATGAAGCAGGTCATGTGTCTGCTGGGTTTGAACTATATTTAAGTGTACAGGCTTGTGTAAACTGCACCGGATATTCCCAATCTCACTGGCTGAGATTGAAAGAGCCAAGGTGTCGGAGTTGTGGGTGTTTGAGGACGTGCGGCTCTGAATTAGCGCGTTCGAGGATCGCTCCGGTCGGAGTTCGAAATTGAGCGCCGATGACAAAGTTATGGACTCTCATGGGTTCATAGCCTTTGTCAAACACAATAAAGCAGTTTTGAGCCAAGGAGGTCAGGACAATTGGCGAAAAAATGCAAGGAAATTCAAGGAATATTCTAAAGACAGTTCCCCATCAAATCTGCGTGTATTGGCTGATGTTAAGATGGGAAAAAGGTTTTTACAGACTTTTTAAAGCTTTTTTTCGAGATTTTTAAACTAGAAAGCTGGTTCCTACACAGCCACGGGCTATCTCGCTATGACTGTAGATAGGGCGAGCCCGGTTCGGGCAACCCTCTTACCTTGTGAACATTTATCAGTTCACCTATTCGCCGAACGGCATACTTATTCGCACAAGTTATTCGGGCATTCGCTGTGTTCACTAATACATGATATTAACGCCCAAAAACCAATCTTGACAGTTGCGTGGTTTGCTCACCCCCCGAAGCTCTACATAGCTATCTAGGGCTTCAAGGTCCTTACATGACGACGTGGGTTCCCATGTCACGTCGCCTAGGGTCCAGCGGACCTGGAACTCCGGGTCCGTCGAGTTTATCCATCGATGTGTGATAATCTCGTCGACGAGCCACTCCTCGTCGTCATTTGCTCCAAAATCATAAAATGACTTGGCCTCACGACAAGGGAATAATTCGTCGTTGTTAGCCTCATATCGTCATACGAGGCATGAATGAAAGACCGGTCATATACAACAGCTTTTCAGCTCGTCAGGGAGTTCAAGGGTCACCGTCGAGACATCATTGTGAGCCTCGACGATGCGGTACGGTCCGATGTACTGCGGGACTAATTTTCTGGCTCTTCCTTTCAGGAGAGTTAGGTTTTGGGTCGAGAGGTAGATGCGGTCGTTGGCTGTGTACCTGTCACTCGCCATACGTTTCTTGTTTGCATGAAACGTTTGCGTCACTCGATGCTCTATGATTGCATCGTGTGCCGCCATCAGGTCCCATCTTGCCTGATATGCGAACTGGGCTACTGTCATGACCTGTCTATTTCCCTTACCCCACTGCCTCTATATTCCCCCTCGTCACTCCCTAGCATCTTCGCCAGCGTTCGCCTCACCCTTTGATCACTCTTCCCCTACGTCCACTCTATTCACTGTTCACCCCATTCTCCAAACCGCTGTTCACTGCTCGTACATTTCGCCAGCAGGCACGCCATCAAATTCGATCGATACCATTTATCCGGCATGATGATTCATCACTAGCCCCATCATCTTCTCAATCCAACCCCTTTGGGTGTTCATATGGCCAGAATGTGTTCGTGGGACGTCGCGTCTGTAGGTCATGTGGGATCAACCCAGTAGATGAAGAGTCTGTGCAGGATAGCATGCATGCAGGTCCCAAGACATGGTTTCATACATAAGTGCCTTCGCCACCTTTACTCTCCGTCGTTTCATGCTCGCACTCTTCCCTCACTCTATTGTATGTTTATTTCATCTATTTTGTATCATGACTGCACACCCCTATCCAACCCTGACTCACGATGGCCTCTTTCCTATTCGCTAATACCTTACGAGCATTCGATATAAGTAGTTTACATTCGCATGTATATTCCCCAGTTCAATTATCATACGTCGTCCATCTTGTGCAAAGTTGACCTCGCTGTGATCATCATCTTGAGCCTTCTCCTGGAGATTTCTGTTGAGAGTACTGAGGAAACACAATATCGACATGGCAATCATAACAACACAAATCCAAACCAAAACCAACTCGTCGACATTCCCCCGAACGCATATACATTACAACAACTTATGCCCGAGATCGCCGAACTCTCACATGCCCACTCGATCCAACCCGATTCCCGCCCCCGATCATTCCGATATCACAAGATCGCACACCATATGCTACTGTAGTCTAGAACACCCCTAAAGATCCTTCCCAAGCATGCCGATCCCGACTCAGATGGTGCGCATCCCATAATCACCTGACCCAATCAAGGGACGCTGTCATGACACGTTTATTCCTCATACTCAGGTGCTCTGTCCTGCCATTTCTCACCCCATTTCCGTGTTCGTTCTGATCGCCATTGTCATGTTCGGCAACCGATGCTTGCTGATTCGCACCAATTACCATCGCCACGCTGTCAAACGCACGATCGACGGCTTTGGACTGACTTGGCAGTCATCACTGGGTCTACCACCTCCTCTGCTCGACCCTCTTCCGATGGTGTTCTGATAGTTGGATTGTCATGACCTGTGTATTTCCTGCACCTTGGTATCCCCATTTTCCCTTTCGCTACTCCTCCTCAGTGTTCGCTCGGCTTCGCCCTCCACCTTGACCTCTCCTCCCCTATGTCACCTCTGTTCGCCCTTCCTTGCATTTCGCCGAACGGCTATTCGCTGCTCGCATCATTCGCCAGCAGGCACACCATCAAATACGATCAATACCATTCACCCGGCATGATGGTTCATCATTAACCCCATCGTTTTCTTAAATCCAACCCCATTGGGTGTTCGTATGGTCAAAGTGTGTTCACAGGACATCCCTTCCATAGGTCGTGCCGGATCAACCCAGTAGACCAAGAGTCCGTGCAGGGTAGCATGTATGCGGGTCCCAAGACATGGTTTTGTCCATAAGTGCCTTCGCCACCTTTACTCTCCGTCGTTTCATGTTCTCCCTCTTCTCACATTCTATTGTATGTTTATTTCATCTATGTCGTATCATGACTGCACACCCCTATCCAACCCTGACTTGTGACGGCCTCTTTCCTATTTGCTGATACCTTACGAGCATTCGATATAAGTAGTTTACATTCACATGTTATTCCCCAGTTCAATTATCATACGTCGTTCACCTTGTGCAAATTTGACCTCGCTGTGGCCATCATCTTAAGCCTTCTCTTGGAGATTTCCATCTTTGACTAGCAGAGGACTTAGGCGCCACTGGTGAGTTTTCATACTTCGTCTTCGTTACCTTAGCCTTCGAACCATTTTCTGCGCTGTTGGTGAAGGGCTCCGAAGGGGCACCTTCGCCAGCGAAGGGATTGTCAAGACTTAGACAGCCCTTCTGTGAGACCTTGCACATTACATCGTCAAGAGCCACGGGCTATTTTGCTACGACTGTAGATAGGGTGAGCCCCGTTTAGGCAAACCCTCTTACCTTGTGAACATTCATTGGTTCATCTATTCGCTGAATGGCATACTTATTCGCACAAGTTATTCGGGCATTCACTGTGTTCACTAATACACGATATTAACGCCTGAAAACCAATCTTGACAGACGCGATGCGTCGAGCCGACCCTGCCCGTAGCTAGATCACGTCCCCTATCCATTTCTAAAGACCGTTCCCTTTCTCTGTTTTACACTCCATGCCCCAGCCCAACTTGTACAATGCCCGTCGATACTCCTATCAACGGCTATGCACCGCTCCCCCCATTCCACCTATCCTTTGTCTCTATTCCTCGAATGTTACGACCGCCAAGCACTAGCACCAACTAATAAATAGTTAGTCTCATGTACCGTAAACAAGCAATGAAATCCCACTTCATTTTGTTCCATTATTACAGTAGTTAACTTTCAATCAGCATATATCATAAGACACACACATATATTGTGCGTGCAGATATTCTTGCTAATTCTGATTCCCACTCGATTTATCTCACAATTCAGAGATTAAATCATACTATTTTCGATACTACTTTCAATACTAACAAGAATTTCTATCTTCGACCAGAAGAGGATTTAGGCATCACTGGTGAGTTCTCATATTTCATCTTCGTTACCTTAGCCTTCGAACTATTTTCTGTGCTGTTGGCGAAGGGATTGTCGCCACTTAGACAGCCCTTCCATGACACCTTGCATGTTACATCGTCAAGTGCCACGGGCTATTTCACTACGACTGTAGATAGGGTGAGCTCCGTTCGGGCGACCCTCTTATCTTGTGAACATTTATTGGTTCGCCTATTCGCCGAACGGCATACTTATTCGCACAAGTTATTCAGGCATTCGCTGTGTCCACTAATACACGATATTAATGCCTAAAAACCAATCTTGACAGCTACCCCTTTGAACAGGGTATCCATGGCTATGGGGAGATCTATCTGCGGCATATAGCCGTGGTTCAGCTCAAAGGGCACGAACCCTGTGGTCACACTGACGTTGCTGTTGAGGGCGACCTCAACCATCGGGCATTTCAATGCCCAATCATTCTGGTCGTCTGTGACGACTGCGCGCAATATGTGTCCTATTGAGCGGTTTTCCCGCTCAGTCGCTCCATCCGTTTGGGGATGGAAGGCAGTTGACATGAGGAGCTTAGTCCCCATGAGTCGCTGTAGTTCACGCCAAAAGATCGACGTGAACTTCAAGTCTCTATCCGAGACGATGGAGTCGGCAACCCCATGGAGTCGAATGATCTCTTTCAGAAACAGCCAGGCTACTCCCTTGGCTGACACGCTTGTCATTGTTGGGATGAGGTGGACGAGCGACGTTAGCCGGTCGATGACTACCATCAGGTAGTCACAGTCATTGGACTTGGGCAGGGGCCCCATGAAGTCGATACCAATCGACTGCCATGCCTATCCGGAATGGGTAGGCTGTGTAGTAGGCCTTTGGGCCGTTGTGGCCCGGTTTTCGTAATCTGGCACTTTGCGTATGATGTGCAGAATGACTCTATGTCTGGGCTCATGCCCGGCCACCAATATGACCTTCGAACGTAGTTTGAAGTCTTCAGATGGCCGTAGTGACCAACTATCTGATGTGCTCGATCGATGATGATTTCGATCAGCCTCCTTCCCCCCTGAAGAACAGAGCGGGGGACGGCAATGACGTCTCTCTTGAGCTGGTTCTTTGTCCAGAGCAGCCCATCCCAGATCCCGAATCTCAGGTGTGCGTCCGGGTGCGCCATGATCTTCGCGAACATGGCGTCCCTATGGTACATGTCTCATAAGACCTTGGACAGGTCTACGCCCTGCTCGATGATCCGGCGCAGGGGCGCGCCGTCATTTCCTGCCCCGATGACTCTGATGTCATTGTCGTCGTTGTCACATGATGCAGTGACGCTCGCGGGCTTTTGTGAGCCCTCGTTTAACACGGCAGATTCCATTATTCTCACCTCTGTCTTCTCCGCGAGGCGTTTAGACCATCTCGTCGCTGCTGCTCACAGCTCAATATATCGGTGGGTGGGCAATAACTCACCATCCGGGTCTAAATGCGCGTCTGCGTTCACGAAGATGTGATCCGGGTGATTGTCATCACTTGTGTCGCTCTCGTAGTAGCGTGACAGGCAGTCTGCTACCTTGTTCTCTACACCGTCAACATGGACAGTGTTGAAGTTGAACCGTGAGAGAAACTCCCACCAAAACCAATCTTGACAAAAGGGCTCAAATAGTTCGAGACCCAGAAGAGCCTGTCTGACCGCCAGGTCAGACCGAGGCATGGTCAAGCTCGGAATCTCGGATCCACGAGGTTTCTTCGTCGGTACCTTCGTAACCAGTCCACCTAACAAGATACAGCAGTTTGCAGCTCTTCCGTCTATTATCGATCTTCGAGTCGAGGATTTCCGAGACTTCGAACTCGGGCTCGCCGTCGATGACGACTGGGGGTGGAGGAGGCTGAACTCGGTTCGGGATGGTGTTGGGCGAGGCTGGTTCGAGCATGGATACGTGGAATACTGGATGGACTGAATGCATGTGTTCTGGAAGTTGAAGGGTGAAGGAGTGAGTACCCGCTCGGGAAATGATCTCAAAAGGACCCAAAAACTTCTCGGCGAGCTTCTTGGTAGGCCGATTTGTTCGGAAGTACTGTGCCTTTACAAAGGTGAGGGATCCGATTTGGAAATCAGGAGCGGGTTTGCGGCGAACATCGGCCGAGGCTTGGTAGGTCTTCTGAGCCTCGAGGATGGCGCGGCAAAGTTCCTAGTGTAGCTCGTCCAGGTCAACCACGAAGTCTCGAGCTCGTGCCGAGGCGAGGTCGCGCTCGGGGTAGACTGCGAGGTTCGGGTAGTAACCCTTATTAGCAAAGAATAGGGATATGCCGGTAGTTGCGCTAGGCGCATTGTTGTAAGCGAACTCGGCGAGGGGAAGGAGTGAAGCCCAATTGGACTGTTGATAGTTGCAGTATATCCTGAGGTACTGTTCCAAGGTCTGGTTAGCACGCTCGGTTTGACTGTCACCCTCAGGATGATATCCCGAGGTAAAATGCAACCACATGTCCAAGGCTTTCCCTAGAGAACGCCAGAAGTGCGAGACGAACTGGGAACCCCTGTCTGAGGTGACGTGCGAGGGGACTCCATGCTTGGAAAAGACATGAAGGACGAAGAGATGGGCGAGCTCTTGCGAGGTTATCTTGTCTGTGGTAGGAATGAAGATAACCTGCTTAGTGAAGCGGTCAACAATCACTATTATGGAGGTGAACTCGGATGAAGGGGGGAGCTGCTCAATGAAATCCATAGAGATGGAATTCCAAGGCTTCTCAGGAATGGGAAGTTGTTTGAGGAGACCATAGGGCTTGTGACGTTGCGGCTTGCTTCGCATACAAGTGGTACATGTCTTGCAATACTCCTTGACAAAGGATCTAATCCCTGGCCAAGTGTAGTCAGCTCCAAGGTCTTGTTGACCCCGAAGTGTCCCGAGAGAATGTGATCGTGCTTGTATTGCAGGATGCGAAGGTCTTGGGCCGATGGAACATAGGTTCGGTTGTCAAGCTTGAGAAAGCCCTTGGGGTCTGTGGTCCACCTCGGGTCATTAACCAAGCCGAGGTGCGACTTGGCTATGGGGTCCGAGGGGAGGTTCGCTAGTATGTCAGCTTGGATCTGCTCGGTATCAAGCATCGAAGCGGCTTGGAGTACGATGGGAGCGAGGTTAGTAGCTCTAAGGGATGATGCCAGCTGGTGTTGAGTAAACACTGGCCGTAGGTTCTGTGGGTTTATGGTGGCATAGTCGCTATTCCCCGCTTTAAGGTAGACGTCCCATCATCTAGTGAGAGAGTTAGGCTTCGTTCCGAGGCGACCAGGTCGAAAACGGATGGCGAGGTTGAATTGGGAAAGGTATTCTGACCACCGAGCTTGTCGATGGGTCAAGAGCTTCGTTGTTGAAAAGTATTCGAGGTTCTTGTGATCGGTGATAATGTCGACAGGGTCGCCAGAGCCCTCGAGGTAGTGTCGCCAGCGTTGAAACACTTCAAAAATTGCTAGGAGCTCCTTATCATGAACATCGTAGTTGAGCTTGGTAGAGGTGAATGTGCGGGAGTGGAAAGCGACGGGATGAAGTTCGCCTTCTGAGGTTCGCAGTGATAAGATTGCCGCTAAGGCATAATCTGAAGCATCAGTCTCTACGATTAGTGGAAGGTCAGGAATCCAGTGGGTAAGGATAGGAGTGGTAGTGAACGCCTTCTTCAACAGGTTGAAAGCCTGTCGGAAATCCTCGGAAAAGTTCCAAGGGGTACCCTTGCAGGTGAGTCTGGTGAGAGGAATGGTGATGTCGGAGTAGTTGTGAATGAAACGTTGGTAGAAGTTGGCGAAACCGAGGAAAGACTGGATGTCGCGAACTTTGCGAGGTTCAGGCCAGTCTTGAATGACCTTTACCTTGTCGTCCGCCATACTGAGGCCCTCGGGAGAGAGTATGTAGCCGAGGAATTCAACCGAGTCGCGATGAAGCTCGCATTTTTCTTCTTTGGCAAAGAGGTTGTTGAGTCGCAGTCGTCGCAAGACTTCCTTGACATGTTCAACATGTTTGGAGGTCACTGGAGTAGATTAGAATGTCATCCAAGTATACCACCACACAAACATCCAAAAGGTCGGCGAAAATCTCGTTCATGAATCTCTGGAAAGCAGCAGGGCCGTTAGTGAGACCAAATGGCATAACCAACCATTCAAAAGACCCATAGCGAGTCCTGAAGGCGGTTTTCCATTCGTCACCCTCGGCCACCCTTACGAGGTGGTAAGCGTGATGGAGGTCAATCTTCGTATAGATGCGAGCATTCTTTGGAGCATCAAGTAAGTCAGCAATCAATGGTAATGGGTACCGATCTTTTTTCGAGATCTTGTTTAAACCTCGGAAGTTGACACACAACCGAAGTGAGCCATCTTTTTTGCGGACAAACAATACCGGTGCACCATGAGGCGAGCGCGAAGGTCGGATGAAACCGATGTTCAAGTGCTCGTCGATGAACCCGCGAAGATCTTTGAGTTCGGAAGCTGAGAGAGAGTAGATGGGACCGATAGGCGGCGAGGTCCCTTCTTCAAGGTTGATCTTGATATTGTGCGGTCGGTGGGGGCTAGAGTGTCAGCGCATGCTTTGCTGAACACATCTGCAAATTTGTGATATACTTCGGGAACATGTTTTTTAACGTTCTCAGAAAGCTCGGCAGAGCTTTCTCCCGATGTTGCTCCTCGGGGGAGGAGCGCAGGCGAGGCCAGATTGAGCTGAAACACTTCGGACCCTTCCAATCTAGACGCGTGCATGAAAGCCGGTGCATTGATTAGGGAAACGAGGGGTGCTTGCAACTTCGGAGGCGAGTTCAGAGGCGAGGTCAGAGGCGGGGGCGAAGATGCCGTAGGCGAGGTTGAAGTCGTAGCTGAAGCTGAGCGGGCTGACGTCGCCGTGGTCGCTGGAGTCGTTGTTAGGTCGATGGTCTTGAAATTAATACTGCCCAATACCCAGTCAATCGACGGATTGTAGCGGGTGAGCCAGTTGTGGCCAAGTACCATCGAGCAACTCAAGTCGAGCGAGGTTACATAGAAGGTACCCCATTGTTCTTCGCCAGTTGGAAAGCAAATGCAGAGGTCTAGAGCTTGGGTAATGGTAGTGTTAGTACTACCGTCAAATAGTTTCAAGGGTATAGGAGAGACAGGATAAACAGGCATAGAGTACTTCTGGACAAATCTGGATTCAATAAAACAATCTGAGGACCCGCAGTCAACTAATGCAACAAAAGCGACGTTGGGAAGCGAAGGCGAGGTTAGATCTACATTAAGGGAATCTTTGGACAATGAATGAGAAGCGGCACTGAGTCTGAGCACACGGGTGAGGTTACCGCAATCCTCGGATCGTGTGGTTCCGAGGTTGCTACCTATTTTTTCACCTCCGTAATGGAGGCCGAAGTCCCCTCGTTAGGGGTCTTCGCTGCCCGACCTTTAGAACCGCTACTGTTGGTAGACTTGTTCTTCGGGCAGTCCTTGATGATGTGGCCTTTGGTGCCGCAAAGTAGACAAAGGCCTTGGTCGACCCGACGTTGGCGTTCCTCGGGAAGTAGTTTGCCATCCTTCCTGAGCTTGCTCGATATGTCGGGCTGGCTCTTGTTGTTCGAAGAGTTGTTGTTGGAACCCTTGCCGTTGTTGTTAGTCTTGTTGCAGTTCTTATTGTTGTTGGAACCGCTGGAAGACTGGTTGTTGTTAGTGGCATTGCTGCTGGACTGATTAGTGGCACGTGCAGGCTGGGAGCTACGACCATTGATCATGGCATCATATTCCTTATGCTCCCAGTAACGGCTGTCGCATTCCAGCGCGAAGTTCCTAAGCTCGGCGAGGCTGCAGAATCGAGGGAAGTGAAGTAAGTCGTCCTTGATTCGTTTGGCCAAGCCCTTGTAGGCAAAGTGTCGGAGGGCCGCGTCGTTCCACTGAGTCCGAGTCGAAGCTCGGGCGAAGTCGATAAAGAATCACGTGGCCTTGTGGTGCTCTTTCATAACGATCTTCTCGAGGTCAATCTTGGCTTGGGCAGCGTTGTCATAAGGGCCGAAGTTGAGCTCGAGCTCGGCCTTGAAGCTGTCCCAGTCCTCGAGCCAATCTGGCTTGGGTTGGACTTCGCCGAGGATCGCCGGCTCAAAATACTGTAGAGCTGAGCCGGACAGGTAAGAAATAGCATACTGCACCTACGAGGCCTCAGTCTTGAAAGCTGTGGGACGATCTCGGAAGTTGAGTACGCATTGAAGGAAGAAGGTGCGAAGCTTGGCCTGGTCAGTACCATCATAACTATCTGGTTCCTTGACCTTGGCTCGTGCTTCGGACTCGCGAGGTTTCGCGAGCTTGATGAACACTCGACGCATAAGCTCGTTGTCCTCGAGGTCACCGAGGTCCTCAGGTGGGAGGTTGGGGAGGTCCCGATCATTGTCGGAGCCTCCAGAGCCATCTCCTGGATCACCTGAAGGATCACCGGGGTTAGCCCTACCTTTGCCTTTGTTACTAGGCTCGGCGGGGTCTGCAAGGGGTATCCCCAGGGACGGTGGTGAGTCGTCAGGGGCTTCCGAGAAACGTCGTTGTTCTGAGATACCCCGAAGGGTGCAGGAACGAGTCATCATGGACATAGTGAAGAAAAGGGATACGTAGGGTGTAACAGTCTGAAAATACTGTTACGGTACGATCCGTCGTAAGGTTGACCAAGGTCGGGGACAAAACCTGAGGCAAGGTCCGAGGGTACGGGGCGAGGTTTGGATGGGGAAGTCGGAGAGGGACTTGGCTTCAGCTTATGTGCTGCGCTGACCCTACACACAAGTCCCAACTTCGGAGGCAAACGAATAAGAGGCGAGGTTTGGCTTAAGAGGCAAGGCTTAGAAACTAGCTAAGGATCGAAGGGATACGATAGTTGATTTTCAGACTGAGGAGTAGGAATGCATACAGGAGGGTTTATATACGGGGCGAGGGTACAAGTCAGGGACGAACATATTAGTGGAGGTCAGGGCGAGGTCAGGAGGCCAAGGTCAGGGCGATGTAATATAGGAATGATGCGTGATGGAGCGGAATCAGTAACTAAGGGGATACGGGCATGGGATCAAGGTCAGATATGAGCTCTAGCTCGGGCTCGGGCTCGGGGGCAGGATAAGAATCATATGTACTCGGGCACGAGTATCACAAGGCTCGGGCTCGGAAGAAAGTTACACCGGTAAGTAACTGGCCAAAGGCCAGGTTCTTACAGAAGGCTGCTCAACCAGCCCTAGTCTTTTCCTTTTTTCTTGACAACATGTAAAAACACATTTGAAGAATTAACAGTATCTGTATGCTGTTAATATAACTGGGGAAAGGCTTTTCAAACATTCCTCTAGTTATCTTATATTTTTCCTCATTTTTCCAAAGTCTCCATGGCTCAAACTACCATTTTTCTGTCATTACAGAGTTGTGGATCCTCTAGCACCCACAACTTTGTTCCAGGCGCTCTATTTCAAACTCCGCCAGGCACCTCGGCGGTGGCCGCATTTTCGCACTTATGGTCACCCAAGCACCCACAAGTCCGGCAGGATGGCCCTCTCGGTATTTCCAGCTGAGTCCCAAACAGTTGCTATATGCAGCCATAGCAACTGTGCAGCCTGTTTGGCTTCACCAAACAATGGGGATCATGGTCAGTCATGACAACTAGGCTGTACCAGGCTATGCCCAGCTGTGCTAAGCAGTGCTCTTAGTAATTATGGCTACAGAGCCCTAATTGGCTCAGAACTGCTTACTCAGCTTCTGAGTGCCAAATACATGGTTATCTGGAGATACAGCCTCAATGACTCAACCAATCCAGGCACAACTTGGTGAGTCAGGAGTACATGACTCAGCCAAGCTGTGCTATGGCACATGACCCTTTTCAGTGAGTCATTCCTGACAAATCAAGCTCTGATTGGTAGGATGCAAGGTAGAGTCCCCTGGAAACAGCCAGTTTCTTCCGACCCTTTCTTCCATCTTCCACAAGCTTCTTCCCCCATTACATTAATAGATAGAAGGTTCTACCTGCTTACTAAGCTCTTGTACATTACAATATAAAAGGAGGCCCTTTGCCTGCCCTTTGAGCAATCAATCTACCCATCTTCTATCCTACACAGCTTGTGTGACTTGCACATCTTATCTAAGTTCCTAACCCGAACTAGAATACTACTCTTGCTTAGAGTGACTATTCTTAGTTAAGTAGTTGCTTTACTGCTTAGCCACTTAGCCTAACACGCTGGGTGAAACTCTACAGAGTGAGGTTGGCAATCAATTTTCTTGTCAATTAGCACTCCAATACCCGAGACGAGCTGTTCAGTTGATTTTCCTGTTCAGTGACTTTCACAAGTCAAGTCAAGTTGTGCAGGAAAGCCACTTCACATTACTCTCTCGTTATTGCAGTGCATTAACGTTGGTCGACCCAATCCACTTACAAACTCTCCTGCGGAGCCTATTCCCTCTTTTATAAAAGGAATACTCTTGGACCCCGATAGTGTCCTTGAACCTACACATCTTTTAGTTTATTGTTCAGTGCAGCTAAAAAAACGCATTGCCTTCTATCTGTAATAACTTGGACTAGTTATTACACAGATTGCAACCAAGGTACAAATATTAAATTATTTCCGGAGTTGTGCTGCTGCCTTGGATTGGTATTCTACTAGTCGTGTAACCAACACGTTCTGATAGACAGAGGCGTTAGCAATAGCACCAAAGTCTTGAAGGGTTCCAAAACAACCGTTCTTTTTCAGCACACACAGCATGGGCACGGCCTGCTGCGCGACTGCCGGAATCCAGCACTTTGCAGTGGTGTATCATTCTATCTTAGCCGACAGTTCCTCTCGGAAATGTTCGGGGCACTTCGGTAGTCGATACCGCATGTGTTTGTTGGGATCGACGAGGTTGATCTCATGGTTGATCTCCCGTAGTGGCGGGAGTTCTAATGGAATTCCACTGACTAGGTCAGTGATTCGTTCCAACCATTCCTTGCGGAGGTGAGGAAGGTCATCATCCATGAGGATGATGGTGGTGGTTGGCTTAGAAGCCCTTAGGCGCTGTGTGCGTCTATTAGGTTCTGCAGCGCACGGAACCGCCTTCCTTTTTCCAGTTGCTTTCACCATTAGGTGAGAGCGCCTCTCCCTACGATTGTAGGGCGAGATTGAGGACGAGTCGTTCCACGACTCGTCCTCCTGGGTTCAATGAGCCAGGCTAGGCTTCGGTGCCCAGGTGATCCTGCTCACCCGTGGCCCCTTGTCCTCGTTCGTCGATCCATCATCGTTGAACGAGACCTTGCCCGTGGGGATTACTTCATTCCCCTTGCGGATCATCCCTGGGCTCGAGAAGTCCAGGGTTATGCCAAATCTCCTTAGGAACGGTGATCGTGTCGTAATATTCGTCGTATGTTTCACGACCAAATTTAATGGTCGTGTTCGTTCCATAGTTGATCATGGAACGGCTGCCTATGCAGGCTAGCTGCAGCGTGATTGGCTGTTCCAGGGAGAATGTCTTCATCCCTGTAGCTCACGTGAATTCGGTAGTAGTACCCCTTTGCTGCCACTATCTAGCAGGCAGTGGGCTTTTACGCCGTTTATTTCCCAGTACCCCAACAGGGTACGGCTCTCACTGTGTGGGCGCGTTGGCCACGTCCTATGCTTGCTTCAGTGGTGATACACCAGCTCGGCCGCCTTGTCTTGTGTGATCGACGTGCGTGCTGCCATGACTTTCATGGCCGCATCGTCTTCCGGCGCGAATCTGATCACGCTGGACCTGTAGGTGGTGTCCTCCGCCTCTTCGTCCCATTCGTAATATTGGGATGGCTCGGGATCCCACTCTTCAGTGGGTGCGTCTCCGTTATCCACAGAGTCGTTGGGTTAGGGATCACCCTCCCCCTCTTCATCAATTTGATGGAGAGAATTTTGACCGAGATCCATCTCCAGATCCTCGGTCTCCTCTTCATGGGTTTATATACGAGTGAGGGTATGAGTCAGGGGCGAGCAAATGCGGAGGAAGGTCAGGGCGAGGTCAGGGCGAGGGAATATACGAATGATGCGTGATGGAGCGGAATCAGTAACTAAGGGGATACGGGCATGGGATCAAAGGTCGGATATGAGCTCTAGCTCTAGCTCGGGCTCGTGCACAGGATAAGCATCATAAGTACTCAGGCACGAGTATCACAAGGCTTGGGCTCGGAAGAAAGGTTATACCGGTAAGTAACCGGCCAAAGGCCGGGTTCTTACAGTGCCGGAGTTATTTTTGCACAGGGACAGAAGCGTGGGAGGCTATTCTGTATGAAGGCACAGGTCAATCGAACAGTCGAGGCATGAGATTTTGCCGCAGCAGCAAAGGGACAGTCATGGGACAAATGGCACAGGATACTCGGGCACGTCAACATAAATTCTATAAAAATGGTGAAATCTAACGACCTAGTTACTGGACTCGAGATCGACGAGTCAAAAGAGCCAAGTCAGTGTAAAGCTTGCATACAAGGCAAACGGCATGTGGAGCCATTCCCCAAAAGAGCCGAGGACACTGTAGAACAGGTCGGTGACCTAACAGTATCCGATGTATGGGGGCCTGCCCAGAGCGAGGGACCGTCACGTGAAAAACACTTTTATTCTTTCACGGACATCAAATCGAGGTACACTGTAATCTATTTCGGGAGCGCCAAAGATGAAGCACTCAGGCACTTTGAAATGTACAAAGCATTTCTCGAGACCCAAACAGGTCAGAAGCTGGAAAGGCTTCACTCGGACAACGGTGGGGAATATGTCAATAAAAATTTCAAAGAATTTTGTGCAAAACATGGCATTATCATAGAGACCACAGCACCATACTCCCCAGCCCAGAATGGAATTACAGAACGACTCAACCGGACCTTACTCGAGCACGCACGGGTGATGATATTCCCCAAGAACCTGCCAAAAATACTCTGGCCCGAGGCCGTGGCTTACGTGTGTTATATCAAAAATCGATCACCCACGCGAGCACTTGGAGATGATGCAACACCGTTCCAGGCACTATTTGGCAAGAAGCTGAACATAGCACGTCTAGAGGAATTCGGGACAAACTGCTGGGTTATGGTACCAGATCAACGCCGAGCTAAACTTGATCCAAAGGCAGAAGAACACATATTCGTCAGAGTAGCTGAACATGTAAAAGCCTGGAGGTATTACAATAAAGCCTCAAAGCACGTTCAAATTTCTAGAAACCTTACATTTGACGAATACGACAATAGACTCTATCCTATCCCAGATAATGACGATGACGACACGGCACTGTTTGAGGGGGAGCACTCACCACGCGAGCATGTGCCGGACCTGATCCCATCTACCCCGCAGACGTCATCACCCCAGACGACGCCCACCCCTGATCAACCTGAACAAGCGCCAGCTCCACAGATTCGACGGAGCGTGCGTATCACTCAAAGGCTGGATTACCGGAAGCTGAATGATTCAGGACACACCGAGCAGGTTTACATAACGAGAGCAATCGTTACTGAACCCGAGAATTACAGAGCGGCAGTATCATGTGATGATGCGCCGATCTGGGAGAAAGTGATGGAAATTGAAATGGACCAACATAAGACGCTAGGAACATGGGAATTAACAGAACTACCACCTGGATGAGTAGCTATCGGTTGCCGATGGGTATACACTGTCAAAACGCAACCGGATGGACAATTTGATAAAGCCAAAGTGAGGGCTGTGGCTCAGGGATTCACACAGAGGCCAGGGATGTATTATTATGAAATAACTTCACCTGTGGTCAAGTTCGATTCACTATGTGTTTTATTAGCCATCCAAACACACTCGATTGGGAAATCGAAATGATGGATGTCAAAGGCACCTATCTCAATTCAACCATAGATGAGGAGATCTACATGCGTCAGCCTGACGGTTTTGATGACGGGTCTGGACGCGTTCTAAGAATACACAGAGCGCTCTACGGACTCAAGCAGTTGGGGCGAGCTTGGCATCAGCGCTTACGCAAATTACTACTCGATCTCGGCTTCCACCAAAGTACAGCTGATAAAGATAAGGACTCAATCGAAGTCATATCAGTATATGCGGACGACTTCGGACTATTTGCTGATTCCAAAGGAGGGATGGTTAAGCTCAAGGGGGAGCTTCATGGAAAATTCCCTTTGACAGATTTAGGAGAAATGAAGAAAATCTTGGGAATTAGAGTTGAAAGGAATAGGGATGAGGGAACACTGACTATGTCCCAAGGACATTACACTGACATCATACTCAATCGATTCAACATGGCCACGGCTCATTCCGTATCTACACCTCTACACAAAATGATGAAGCTCACAATGCCTATGGACTCAACGGGTCCAACTACCGAAGTACCCTATTCTAAAGCAATTGGATCGTTAATGTATGCGGCACTCAGCACACGACCTGATTTGGCTTTTACCGTACAACACTTAAGTCAATTCACTACTACTTACGGAGCCGAGCACTGGACGGCGATCAAGCACGTGCTCAGGTACCTCAAGTGGTCACGTGACGACGGCATAACCTTCCGATGAGACGCTGGTCTCGACCTTGAAATATTTGACCATGCTAATAGAAACGATGCACTGTCTATTAGTGGCTATGTAGCTATACTAGGAGGGGGATCCATCGCATGGAGCTCGAAGAAGCAACGAATGATCGCATTATCTACTACAGATGCCGAATACATGGCACTCACCGAGGGCGCCAAGCAATTGATCTGGCTAAGGCGCTTCATCGAGGAGCTAGGAATAGATCAAACCCAGCCCACGTCACTTTGATCAGACAATCTAGGCGCTATTACACTATCACATGACGCAACGTACCATGCGCGTACGAAACATATCAACGTCGCATATCATTTCATCCGTGAGAAAGTGGCCTCCCATGAGGCAACACTTATGTATGTACCGATGAAGGAGAACGTAGCGGACGTATTTACGAAGGGACTGGATTTACACCAACATAGGTACTTATTAGGGAAATTAGGATTTTGCAGAAGGGACTTCTCGCTGAGGGGGAGTGTTAGTAATCGGGACAATGATATGGCCGAGGCAGAGCCGGCACACACTTAGCCAGAAGTTCGAGAACGCTCTCGACTCCGGGTTGCTGGTGCACCAGCATTGCATCGGCACAGCAGCTCAAAGATATTAATAATATAATGATCATTGTATTTTGTATATAAAGGCAGACGATCTCAAGTAGATCATAGAACAACAGTTTATTATTACTCCTTCGTTCCACAATTCCATCTATTTGTATCATGACTGCGCACCCCTATCCAACCCTGACTCATGACGGCCTCTTTCCTATTCGCTGTTACCATACGAGCATTTGATATAAGTAGTTTACTTTCACATGTATATTCTCCAGTTCAATTATCATACGTCCATCTTGTACAAACTTGACCTCACTGTGATTATCGTCTTGAGCCTTCTCCTGTAGATTTCTATCTTCGACCAGAAGAAGACTTAGGCATCACTGAGATGAAGTATGAGAACTCACCAGTGATGCCTAAGTCCTCTTCTAGTCGAAGATAGAAATCTCCAGGAGAAGGCTCAAGACGATGATCACGGCGAGGTCAAGTTTGCACAAGATGGACGACGTATGATAATTGAACTGGGGAATATACGTGCAAATGCAAACTACTTCTATCGAATGCTCATAAGGTATCAGCGAATAGGAAAGAGGCCGTCACGAGTCAGGGTTGGATAGGGGTGCGCAGTCGTGATACAACATAGATGAAATAAACATACAATAGAGTGAGAGAAGAGGGAGAACATGAAACAACAGAGAGTAAAGGTGGCGAAGGCACCTATGTACGAAATCATGTCTTGAGGCCCGCATATACACTGCCCTGCACAGGTTCTTCATCTACTGGGTTGATCCCACACGACCTAGGGGGAGGACGTCCCGCGAATGCACCCTGCCCATATGAACACCAAAAGGGGTTGGATCGAGAAGCTGATGGAGCTACTGACGAGCCATCATGCCGGGTAGGGATGTCGATCGTGTTTTGATGGTGTGCCTGCTGGCGAATGATGCGAGCAGTGAATGGCTGTTCAGAGAAATGTGAGGAAGGGCGAGCGGAGATGACATAGGGGAGGAGTGGTCGAGGTGGAGGGCGAAGCCGAGCAAACATGGGGGAGGAGTGGCGAAAGGGGAAATGGGGATAACAAGGTGCAGGAAATACACAAGTCATGACAATCCGATCATAGGAACACCATCGAAAGAGGGTTGAACAGAGGAGGTGACAGGCCCAGCGATGACTGCCAAGGCAGTCCAAAGACGTCGATCGTGCTTTGACAGTGTGGCTCTAGTAAATGGCGCGAACAGCGAAGATCGGTCGCCGAACATGGCAATGGCGATCAGCTGTT
Source organism: Gautieria morchelliformis (assembly GCA_015179125.1). Taxonomy (NCBI): domain Eukaryota; kingdom Fungi; phylum Basidiomycota; class Agaricomycetes; order Gomphales; family Gomphaceae; genus Gautieria; species Gautieria morchelliformis. The sequence continues at coordinate 106,832 of WHVA01000031.1, forward strand.
TTGAGGTCATGTGATAGTCATGTGACCGTGGGGAATTCTTAGCTAAACTAATCAAGAGATTGTTGTACCTTGTGGACCCAATGTGAGTGTAGCATAGAAATATTAATACAACCTTGAGGACATTTGAAACTAATTAACTACCTAGTAAATGTTCATAAATAGGTAGCTACTTTGTGGATGATCCCTAACACTATCCCCCCTTTCAAATGTTCGCTTTAGACCAATTCTACATCTTCAAAATTCACTGAAGAATTCCTGGAAGGTGCTGGTGTCGCAGGGTACTGGTCAGAGTTGATGCGAGTATTGAAAGATGGTTTTGGAGACAAGTAGTCGATAGTAGAAGGATGAATAAAATAGGGATAACCGAGGGCGGCCTGTTCTTCGAATAGCTGCGCAAAGGAAGGCTGCCATTTAATGACTTGCTTGTTATAGTCGTTATGCTCGGTGTCGATGATAGGGTGGATAGAGGAACAGTGAGCTTTGTTAGAAGATTCTCCATTGAGAGTCGAATTGCTAGGAGATGAGTCGCGGGTTCTCTTGCGGCTCTGTCGCTCCGTATGGACTCCAAGAGTGTAAGCTTTTGGTTCAAGCCAATGCTCACATTCAGCTTCGTTGGAAATAGTCGTAGTATAACGGGTACGAGTGTTGAAACTCATATCTTCGCTGTAACGGCGTCTGAGGGCCTCATAGAAGGGAAACTTTGAGGTGAGGTCCATGTATGCGTCATCATCGTCGTCCTTGATGCTGAGCAAGGTCTTGCCAGGTTCGAGAGGCCACTTCCAGGTGCAGTCCTCGAGATCGACGCAGTTTTCTTTTGCTTTAGCAGTCCACGCAGTGAGTTGATGGCTCGTCTGCTGCCACCTTTCAATCCACGACTCTATTTCGCTTTTCTCTCCAGGGATTTTCAAGAAATTGAAAGCGAGGTAGTTGTCGGGTGGAATGGGAGTGCGTATCATGCTGATTTCGTGATATTTTTCATCAGGAATGGTGAGCGGGAGTGTGTTGGAATCAACATCTCCTTTCCAGCCCGTGGCGGCGGCAAGGATGTATCGACACTTCATGCGCACGGCTTCCCAGATACTGTCTGCAATTTCAGGGCGGAGGTAGACATAAGTCTTTCCGAATAGGAAGACAGTCGTCCAGTCGTGATGTCCAGGTTTGTAGTATTCAAAGTTGTCGGTGTGCTGGAACTCGAACTGAGGCATGGACACCGCGGCTTGAACAACTTTGTTTCCATCGTGTGAGAGCTGGTAGTTGATTGATGTTACAGGTGGGAAAAGAGACATGGAGAGAGATGGATAAGATTTCGATTGAGCGCTGCTAGATAAGTTGAGAGACTGTTTTTTTGGGTTTTTCAAGAGTTCATTCTGATTTTTATGTGTTTTCTTGAGCTAGATTATTATATTCGTACAGAAAAAATTAGTCCTATCACGTACCGGCTGAGGATGCCCGCATCATACGGACTACTTCCTGTGCTAAACGTGGCACACCTTGAGAAATACAATGACTCACCGGTAGAATTTGGAGATCGTCCCAGGAAGCATCTTGATAGGGCTGATTTCTCCGAAGTACCTGAGTATGAAGTTGAGAAAATCATCAAGTCTCGCTGGAGAGCTGCGAGAAACCGAAGACGTACCGAAGAATTATTGACCAAATTCGTTGGATATGGACCTCAATTCGATGAATGGTTAACACGAAAACATTTGAAAAACGCACCTGACGTGGTGCGAGAATGGGACGAAAGTCAAGGAAGGAAACGAAGACTCTAGAGCTGATCAGACTCACCTAGAACCTTCTCTCAGTTTTCGTGTCTTGAAAAACAGTAGCAAACACAGAGGTGGAGTGGGAAATGGGAGAACAGAGCATCTGAGTATGGGAAATAAACACGTCATGACATGATGAACCATCAAGCCAGGTAATGGATGTTGATCGTGTTTGATGGCGTGCCTGCTGGCAAATGATGTGAGCAGCGAATGGTTGTTCGGCGAATGCAACGAAGGGTGAATTGAATGATCATAGAAGAGGCATGGCCCAGAGGAAGGGCGAAGCCGTGTGAACATAGAGGAGGACTGGGGGAAGGGATAATAGGGGTAACTGGGTACAGGAAATAAATGAGTCCCGTCGTCCGATTAGAGGAACATCTGGCGGGGTTGAGCCAGGGGGTGATAGGACCCATGATAAACCATCGAGCTGTTATGTATCGAGATTTCCGCTAAGTCGGAACTGGAAAGGACAGCGGCTTCAACTTATAGGTTGCACCCCCAATGAACTATCGTCCTAAGTATTTTGAAATTGAGTCAGAAGGTGGAAAGTACTGAACCAAAGGCTTGGTCGGAACTTGAGTCGGAACTGAGGCGGAAGGCGGAAGGCGGAGAGACTGAGATCTTGCTAGACTTGCTGTGCTAAGAACAGGAGATGGAGCGAAGGAAATCAAGTATCGAAGGCGATTATCTGATTGCAGAATAAGAGACATATATGACAGGCTTTTATACAAAGAGCTGAGACAACAGGTAATGATATGGTACTAAGCAAATTCCGGGGGAAGCGGAAGTCGAGTAGACAATGCGTGGGAACTAACTATTGGGAACAATGGGACTACAAGGGGGGTTCAGGGTAAGGTAGAACAATGGCAAAAAACAAGGGGTCGGGAAAACATATCTGACAACGAACTACAAGGGTGACCGGATATGTGGTCTTGATGAACGGTGAGGTGGGTCCGTTGGGTCCGAGTAATAGAGTCGAAAGAACAAGGGAAATGTACAAGGGGCGGAATGTCGGAAATAACAGAGGGGCGGAAAGTGTTGCAGAAATATCGGAGGGGCGGAAGGTGTGGCGGAACTGAGGGTCGAAAGTCGGAAATGAACGGTCGTAACACGAGCCGGGGAGAGGGCGTTGATTGGGTATGGATAGCGCTGCTACGTGTGAATGACATGGAAGTGAATAAACGTTCGGCGAATTCAGCGAGGAGCGAACAGGGAGAACATAAAAGTGGAGTGTTGAGGTTACTGGGTATAAGAAATAGACAGGTCATGACACTCATCTCCTTCTGTGTCGCCCTCTTCCTCTTCCACCATCTGAGGCAGGGGGCCCATGCGGCATGCACGTATCCTTGCCTCCTCCCTCCGCTCTTCCTGCAATGTCGCTCTGCAGGTGTGGCACTGCGCAGGGCATCTACTCAGTGTCACCTCCTGCGTTCGCCAGCTAACCTCCAGGTTGTGCTCCCGGAGCCATGGATAGCCGAGGATCATCTTGTGCTTCCCAAGGTTTGTAACGGCGAAGACAGCACGTTCAGAGTGGTCAGGGAATCGCAGGATGACATCAACAACATTGCAAATTGCTCCACTCTCGTTGGGAGTGCCACCAACATTGTACACAGGGCCAGGGTGCGTGAGTGATCGCATGGTTAACTTCTCAGCGGTGACAAATCCGCTGTCAATGAACAACCCAGTCGCACCACTGTCAAGGAGCGCAGTCACTCCTTTGACTTCAGAAGTGTCTGTTGTCTGGATCTCTACCTTGATGTTCAGCAAATTTGGAGAGGGAACGGATGCAACCACGAAGTGCTTGGGAAGGGCTCGCTCCCAACGCTTCAATCGCGGTGAAGGACCTTTTGGAATGTTAGCAGTTGATGTGTCTTTATCGCTTGCTGTGTGCGACCCAGTTTCTGACACACAGATTGTATCTTCAGTATCTGGGGCTATTGACAGAGCAGCAAAGTGATTGGAGAGGGGCAGCGAGGGCACATCTCTCACTCGCTGTGCTACACAAAATCCTCCGCATCATCCTTCTTGACCTATTCCTCAGCGACATCTCGCACATCTGCAGTGAACATCCAGTTGTAAGGGCAACCCTAGCTGGCTGTGGAGACCACACTACCACACAACTGACAAGGGGAAATCCGAAGTATGTATAAATGAACTGAGTATACAAGAGAGGGGATTCTCACCTGACAAGGGGAAATCCGAAGAGAAAAGTCTAAGGACCCCCAATGTCAGCGAGCCTGTATTATATTACGCTGCGCAGCCAGGGACAACACTTGGCACCCGCCATCAACCCTGCATCCCCCTGACCTCCCTGGCCCTTGATGGACCCTTGATGCCATATATTACGTGAGTCACTTGACTTCCGACACTGTTCCGAGAGCGGAAGTTGGAAATTGGAGTGGTTGGTAAAGCGAACAGAACTGGTGGAAGTTCTCCCAGAAGCGGAATCATTTCCGGAAGCGGAGTCGGAGATGGAATCGGAACCAGAATCGGAGTCGGAAATGAAGTCGGAACTGGGTGTGGAGTCAGAACTGGAAATGGGAAACAGGGTGTCCCCTGACACCAGTGCTCCAGTAGCTCCTCACACTCATCAGCTGTCATGTAGCAGACATCATAGGCCCCTGGGCATTCTCGCACAAAGTGTCCAACAATTTGCTCCTTCAGGGTAGCATATAACTGGTCAAGGTCAACTGCGAACTCTCGGGCTCAGAAGGGTGTGAGGTCCCATTCAGGATGAACCGTGAGGTTCAGGTTGTATCCCTTGTTGGCAAAGAAGGGTGATATGCCGGTAGTTGCACTGGGAGCATTGTTATACGCAAACTCGGCAAGTGGTAGCAACTTGGACCAATTGTCCTGTTGGTAGTTGCAATACATGCAAAGATACTGTTCCAGAGTTTGGTTTACACGTTTGGTTTGACCATCGCCTTCAGGATGATATCCCAAGGTGAAATGCAGTCTCATGTCGAGAGCCTTACCAAGGGAACGGAAAAAGTGCGAGATGAATTCCGAACCTCGGTCAGATGTCACATCGCTAGGGACACCATGCTTCAAGAATACGTGCAAGGCAAACAGGCGGGCAAGGTCTGCAGATGTGACCATGTCATAAGTCCGGATGAATATGCTCTGATTGGTTAATCGGCAAACTACTACAAGGATTGCAGTGAATCCCAAAGACACCAGCAACTGCTCAATGAAATCCATGGAGATGGAATTCCAAGGTTGCTCAGGTATCGGAAGCTGATGCAGGGAGCCATAAGGCCGATGACACTGTGACTTTGAACGCAAGCAAGTAGTGCAGGACTTGCAAAAGTCAATGATGAAAGACCAAAGTGCAGGCCATGTATATTCTCACCTGATGAGTTCTAAGGTCTTGTTTTGACCAAAATGTCCCGAGAGTACATGGTCATGTTTGTACTGAAGTACTCGGAGTCGGAGGTTGGCGGCATCGGGAATGTATATGCGGCCATCAAGGTGGAGGAAGCTGTCCTCGGTTTGCATCCATCTCGGGTCAGAACTATCACCGAGATGCCGAGCAGCCATGGGATCAGATGCCAGGTTAGCTAGGATATCAGCATGAAGCTTCTCAGAGTCCATCACAGTGCTTGCCTGGAGAACGGGTGCAAGCAAGCAAGTTGCCCGGAGGGATTCCAACAGTTGTTGATTAGTGAAAATTGGTTGGAAGTTCTGCAGGGCCATAGTCATTACCTCCCTCTTTAAGGTAGACATCCCATCATCTAGTTAGACCGTTGGGATTTGTACCGAGCTTTCCGGGATGGAACCGAATAATGAGGTTAAACTGCGAGAGGAATTCGGACCAGCAGGCTTGTCGTCAGGTTAGCAACTTTGTGGTGGCAAAATACTCCAAGTTTTTGTGATCAGTGATAACATCGATAGGGGAGCCGGAGCCCTCCAAATAGTGTCTCCAATGTTGGAATACTTCAAAAATTGCCAGTAGCTCTTTATCATGGACATTGTAAATTATATTTAATTTAATAAAAATTTTAAGCTGGGAACCGCAAGAACGGCGAGGACTGTGTGGGATTTGTGGACAACACCACCCTGATCACAGAGGGTAAGGACTTCCTGGAAGCCTTCAGCAAGCTAGAAGACATAATGGAACGGAGAGGCGGCACAACGAGTTGGGCAGAAACCCATGAGTGTCACTTCGCAGTGGAGAAGTTCGCACTGATTGGCTCCACCAGGAGGCGAGAAACGGACCCATCACACACCAAGAAGACTAGGCCATTGACACGCCCCACAATAAAAATTGGCCAACACACAATAAACCCCTCTACCTCCCACAAGTTCTTAGGTGTCGTAGTAGACCAGGAGCTCCGCTTCAAAGAACATGTCAATTATGCTTTGGCAAAGGGCAAGAATTTCGTAGGGCAATACAAGAGGCTAACTAGGCCAACCAGAGGGGCCGTGTCCAGACACATGTGTCAGTTTTATTTAGCAGTCGTGATACCAAGGATGTTGTACATGGCAGATGTTTTCCTCATACTGAGCACAGCATGCAGCTAAGGGTCAAAGGGACACATCAACAAGCTGTCTAGAATCCAAAGACAGGCTGGGTTAAGGATAACAGGGGCTATGAGGACTGCTGCCACGGACATCATACACGCACACGCCAACGTACTGCCTTTCCGACTGCTCATATCAAAGCTCATTCACGGAGCAGCCATACGTCTAGTGTGCCTCCCGGATAAGCACCCACTCGCACCTAAAGTCCAGGAGGCGGCGCACCGCTATGTGAAGAAGCACTGGAGGCCCCTACACGAAATCATGCGAGCCTTCAATATAGAGCTGTACAACATGGAGAAGATACAGACAGTCACTTATGGCCCAAAGTGGACACCCACTTTCAACATACTAATACCCCTGAACGAGAGCCAAGCAATCGCGGAGTTTGCAGCCGATCAGACCAGCGTGCAGATCTTCTCAGACGGGTTGTGCGTGGACGGGGGAGTCAGAGCAGCAGCGGTGCTCTACAGAAACGGAGTAGAGACAAGTGAGGCTCTATCTTGGAACAGAACAGGAGCACACTGTTTTTGAGGCCGAGGTAGTTGGGGTGGCCTTAGGAGTGAAGCTCCTAAACATGGAGAGGGCGAGCGGGTACGTCATAGGTCTAGACAACCAGCGGCATACGGATGACGAGGTGGGAAAAGTCGCCAGTATCTGGTCAGTAGGGTGTATTTGTTACTGATAATTATTAGCCCCGGCATATTCCGACTCACATAAAATTTATTAATGGAGCATGGAAATATTTTAAAGTCAGAATGTGTCCACTCCTGTCCATTCGCATCCACCACTCACGTCCATCGTGTCCTGACTCCCACCAAGCTCCAGCACACCTTGAGTTCAATCCCCCTAATGCTCCCTGTCCCAACATCCTCTTTTTATGGACCCCAGACCGAATCCCCAACACCATCGACTCCGCCAGCCATGATCAACCCGGTCTTGCTCGCCGCAGACACTCGTGTGGCTGCTCCGATTGTCTCTGGACCGGCAACACCCTTGGATGGAGCCGGGGCAGGCCAAGGTAACAAAGGCGTAAGTCACATGAGGAGTTCACCTCAAGTGACCTGGAACACCTGCTGGGCGCTGTAATTGACGTCAACCCATTTATGGCACCGCGGTCCAAAATTGGGGATCGATGGAAGGAAGTGATGAGGGTCATACAGGCAAAGGGGTTCTGCCAGAACCAGGAGCCTGACACATTGAAGAACAAGGTGTCCTCTCTGTTGGCATGGCTTGAGGTGCATTGTCTCCTGTCTTGCTCACCACATACCACTGATAATTAGATTTATAGTGGGGGAAGCAGAAAAAAGCTCGGTCACCTCTTGGCAGGGAGCTAGACGGCGATCCGGCAGGCTTCACAGCGCTCTCCGGGAAGCTGGATGTCATTCAACACCTCAAGCTCCAGGCAAAAGAGACACGCAAGGACAAGAGGGAGCATGCGAAGGAAGTGAGTCTCAATGTTTATTAAAATTACTAGATACTCAGTGTCTACAGGCCCAGAATAGGCTTCGGGTCGCTGGAGAAATCCTGCGTGCGTCCATGATGCATGGCCACAAGCACACGACCACGAAGCGCACGCGGCCCTCCACTCCCTTGTCCGATGGTGAGAGCACGAAGGAAAACACACCTGTGGACAGCCAGGTGGATTCCAGCGGTGAAACGTCCAAGAGGACGTGACTCACCAGTGTAAGTCGTGTGGATTCATGTCGTGAGTTGTCAAGGGTGGCTCGCCTCATGGAGAAGAATGATGAGCGCGAGGACCGCAAGGAGCAGAAGATGGAGCAGTTCCATGCAAAGCTTCTTGAGAGGCATGACAGGGTTATTGATATCCAAGAGCAGACGTCAACAGTGCTCTTGGAGATCTTGAGGCAGGGTCAGCTTAACTAGGATTTGGCTTGTTAAACACATAGTAATTTCACATTTAATTCTGTTAAACACAAAAGAAAAATTCATTTTAAAGTGATTTCACTTTTTATTTTGTTAAACCCAGAATAAAAAATCATTTCAAAGTAATTTCACAGAATAAAAATTCATTTTAAAGTCATTTCACATTTAATTTTGTTTTGTTAAACACAGAATAAAAATTCATTTCAAAGTAATTTCACATTTTATTTGTTTAACACAGAATAAAAAGTCATTTCAAAGTAATTTCATATTTCACTTGAGAGGTACAAGCACAGCTACAACATCAAGAGTGAAAATAATTGTTGATGGAGGGTGGTGGACATAAATAATGCTGGGAGGTCTGATTTGGCTCTAGACATGCGTGGGCATTGGTTAGTAAAACTGCCACCCGATACATGAGACCACATGCCTTCCCCAAGATCTTGTGCTTCCAAAAGCAATGAAGATAGGGCCAGTCTGGTAAGACCAGCCCAAATCCATGCTCGACCGAGATATGGACGCCACCCATAGCGGCGTTCCATGCCCGCTGCTCAGGGGTTAGGGCATCAGTCCCGGTATAAGGACTTACAATGTATGGGCTTACACCGTAAGCCGAGTCGCCATACAATTGATAAAATCGGCGAGAGGGAGGATCTCCTTCATTTGACCCTGGCTGGATGGCATGTGCCTCGATGTGTGAGAGGAGACAACTTGCAATCAGGACCCCGCTATTATTTTGCGGGGCTCTGTATGGGCCATCGAGGTGAGCGATCAATCCATCTGGGGTCACAACCGCCTGAAATTTCATCCCATGGAATTTCTTGTACCCGGTGTAGGCCAACTCTTGCTGCCTCACTGGGCGGCAGGTTGGCGTATCGTGCAGTCGATAAATCTGAACATCAACTGCGTGGGAGCCCCAAAATCATGCAATTTGTGTGCATATAACCGGAGCTTCTCAGGGCTGAGAAGTCCCTCTGAATCCCAGCCGAGTCGGTGGCCCCAGCGTGTGTTGATGAAGTTGGTGGTTTCATTAATGATCTGGGAGATAGCTGATTGTGTGCGCGCATACTTCATGGCCATAGACCACTGGTCTTCAGGGCTGCGGAGGCATGCACACAGCAGGGTGAGGGACTCAAGAGGCGGGGATCGGTAGCCACCCCTTGTAACCAATGGGTCCGGTAGCTCCAAGAGAGAACTGAGGTGCAGCAGTTCCTCTACAGTGAACCTGGAAAGCTGGTGAGTTCCCACAACTGACAGACATCAGAAGGCTCACCGAAAACGCCATATACACTCTGCTTCACTCATGCGGCATAGGTATTCACTAGTGAGGCGTTCGCCCGCTATGCTAGGTCGCGGCCTCTGTCTCTGTGTGAGCACGGCCTGTGCAGCAAGGCCATTCAGGTTGCAACCGGTGCCTTCCTGAGCGATAGTGGGGATGTGCGGTGGGGTGTTGAGGAGGTAAGGTATAAGAGTGGCCACCAGGACACGTTTCTTTGACGGATTGACTGGCATGGCAGGCAGGAAGATGCGTTGCTTAACACGCATTGGTCACGTGTTCAGTCTAATTAGCCTGAATTATTATCTTCTCAGGCGCTTAGATTATACATTGCTAATAATGTATCAGTGATCTGATAATTTTTAGCTAACAAATACACCCTAATACGCTGCACCGACAGATTGAGGGGGTCACGTGCTGGCAGACAGGAACGAAAGTACACATGCGGTGGGTACCGGGACACAAGGGGATAAAAGGGAACGAGAGGGCAGACGAGGAAGCCAAGAAAGCCGCCAGAGGAGCGTTCAGCGAAGAGACGAGCATCCCAATCGATTGCAGAGGGAGGCTACCGACCAGCAAAGCAGCGGAGCTTCAAAGACACCACAAGGAGCTTAAGCAGGAAGCTAAAGCGTTATTTGCTAAGTCCCCAAGAGCGAAGTTTGCGCATAAAATTGACCCGTCTATGCCCTCCGCAGCATACTCCAGACTCAGCGCGGGACTCCCAAGGTGACAGGCGACGCTCCTGATACAGCTTAGAACGGGGCACATACCATTGAACAAGCACCTGCACAAGATAGGCAAAGCTGACACCCCGTCATTCCCCGCGTGCAGGAGAGCGGCAGAGTCCGTACACCACTTCCTCTTTGTATGCCCGAAATACAGAAAGCAAAGAGGGGAGCTACAAAAAAGCCTGCGGAGGGGGGCAACGGCAATCAGGACGCTCATAGGAAGACCCAAGGCAATGCGACCTCTGTTCAAGTATGTACATGACACAGGAAGGCTACAGCAAGTATACGGGAACGTCTCACTACTGGAGGAACGGGAGGACAAAGAAGGGTAGGGACTGAAGGGCTGGCGGGAACGCGCGACGTGCAACGACCTCACACGATTTACCTCACCTACGCAGGCACGGACACGCCCAGCTACGCCCATGGAGCACAAGCAGGGATAGAGATAAGGGATAAATTGTAACTTCATGTTGACAGGTTGTAGCATCCGTCTTACATAGAGCCTCGCTCCAAAAGACGATAAATAGGATTATAAAAATAAAATAAAATAAAAGTTTTAATAGTGGCAGCCTGTGCGTACACGGTTTTCTTGTTAATCGCGTTTCTATGAGTCCTCAGGTACACACAATGCGAGCTGATGTCAGTGCATTATAAACAGCCGATCCGGTTGATCAAATTCGAGGAGAGTCGGTTTCACTCAAGGTAATGTTATTTTACCAACGGACGGCTGTTACAGGGGGCTGACCAACCATATATATTCTCCAGACGGTTGCAGAGGTCAAATCCTATGCCAAGGCTACCGGAAAGTATCCGACAAAACCGGCGGGAAAATCTCTACCAGGAGAGACGCCTGATTTCGGGTCCGTGCAATCCAAGCTCGTTCTGTTGGCGTTATCATTCCCCGCGTGCTCGATCAATATGCTGACGTCATTCATGCATCCTCGTGGTATCTGACAGCCTACGATCCACGAGATACCGAACGCGTCCCCTCACTCAACACATCCCTTCTAGAAATTTATGCCATGATCAAAGGACACAAGGACATCACCTCCACGCCCGGAGGGGACTGGGGTGATGTTCGAGACATTGCAATGGCCCATGCAATGCAATAGTTCCCGGGGCGGCTGGAGGTGAACACTTTATAGTTGCATCTGTTGAAAGTATTAAAGAAAACAATATTAACATATTAACTACAAACACAACCCCATATCATGACCAATACTCCGATAACCCCTCTCTCGGGATATATGCACTACGGCACTAGTACCCGAGACCGCCGGATCATCATATGCCCACCCAAATTGACCCGATCACACCCCCCGACTCCCCTGATGCCACAGGGACATGTATCACGTGTTACCACGTCTTACAACACCCAAAACACTATCCAAGAACACCGAGCCCATCCCGAATCACGCACCTTCCATCAGTCACGTGACCCAATCAAGGGGCGCGACACGTCGAGCCAACCCTGCCTATACCCAGACTATGCCCCCTATCCTTCACCAAACTTCTGTCCCCGCTTCCTACTTTACACTCCATCTCCAAGCCCAACCTCGTCTCCCCTATCGTTACATGTGCGCCGCTCACCCCATTCCATCATCCCTTTAGTATCACACCACCAATCCCTTGACCGCCAAGCGCCACTAGTAACTAATAAATACGTGACCCCATGTACAAGAACAGAACAGTGAAATAACACCTCGTTTCACCTCTCATTCTACAGTAGGATTTCTAGTCAACACTAAAGTCATAAGACACGCATACTTACTGTGCGCGCAGATATTCCTGCCTACTCTAAAATCTCACTTGATTTATCTCACAACCAGGAGATTAAATCAATTATTCTCAATATCATTCCTAGTATAAAACCACAGATTAAGAGTCTCAGACTCTACTCACGATGGCACAGGCACCTACGACCACCCAATCACCACCAAAACACGACGTACACAAATTCCGAGACATAAAACCAAAACTCAACAAGAACAACTGGATTTCATGGAAGAGGGAACTACTGGCAACGGCGAGGGACAGAGGGATATACAAAACCATCATCGGTACGACCCACGCATCACAGTTATCGCCGGAATCGACATGATCGGCAACACCCCACTCACACAACTACAAGACGAATGGGATGACAGGAACAACGTTGCGTATAGTCAAATCCTTCTATGTATATCACCAGAATTACAGACGGCCATCGACGAAACGGAATTATGTGCCGAGGCATGGAACATACTGATTAGGAAATTTGAATCAACCAATCCGAGAAAAATCAGTATTATTAGGACGGGGTACGAGAACTATCACATGACAGAGGGACAATCGGTCTCAGAATATATTACTACTATGAAAGAATATAGGAATCAACTGGCAAAAATGGGCGACCCCATTGCCGACTCCACACACTGTGCCACTCTACTCAGGAACGTACCTGAATCATGGAGACCCATCGCACAAACAATACGTATGATCACTAGAGACCCAGACGAAATTGAAGAGAAACTGGAAGCCCACAAAGCAGACCTAGGAGCCGTCGAGGTATCAACACAAGCGGCCACGGCATTTGTGGGACAGACTCGACAACCCAGACGTTTCAACAACTCACCAACTCGACCGACATTCAACAGCTACAACACACAACAGAATCGACCCCCGATCCAACAATCAGGAGGACACAACTTCTCCTGCAACAACTGCGGTAAACCAAACCACTCAGCATCAAGATGTCACGCACCAGGAGGAGGGCTAGCGACACATGAACCATGGAGGAAATACAACAACGCACACGGGGGGAACATGATGGGAGGAGGGAACTCACAGGGAGGTGGATACAACGGACCCAACAGATTCGAAAATAACAGACCGACACCACCTCAGCAACACCAACCGAACACCAACAACGATTCAGCACAATTCACCAACGTACCGAAGAAAGACATCGTCATGATGGCGCACGAGGAGACGAAATCAAACCCCGAGGCCAGTGATATAATCCTATCGACAGATTCCACGGCATTATCAGCCATAAAGGACAATGTACACATCTGGCTAGTCGATTCCAGGGCCACCAGTCACCTATGCGGCAATATTGATTTATTCGACGAAATGCATCCCACACCACCGATTTCCATCGAAACAGCCAGCGGAGACTCCTTCAGAGCCGATCAGAGGGGAACCATCAGAATAACACTACAAAGCGACGCTCACCTACACCTACCACCTCTAGCCCTCACACTGATCGACGTCATATTCGTCCCAAGACTCAACGCCAACTTACTCTCCGTAGCCAAAATGACCAACGCAAACATAGACATCATGTTCAGCAAGGACGACATGTCCCTACTGATGGGAGACGAAATCTTAGCCCAAGGAACGAGAATCGACAACTTATACGCATACATGGCTCAACCGTCAAAGGAACCTGAACCAGAGAAGGCTCTCTACTCTGATAAACCGAATCAATTGACACTATGGCATCACAGACTAGCACACACTGCCACATCAACAATTCAGAAGATGTGGAAACAGCAGACAGGCGTCGGTTTACCGAAGATCAGTAGTGAGGAGGAGTTAAACATATGCACCAACTGCCCTTTCGGAAAAAAGACGCGCTCACCATTCAAAAACATCGAGGACACACCTGAGAAGATTGGAGACATCGTATAATCGACCTATGCGGACCATTCGAAACATCAGTTGGGGGATACAAATACTTCATCACATGGATCGATCACGCCACTCGATACACACACATCGACTTTCTGAAGAACAAGGAATGCACAACCGTCACGAAATCATTCAAAGAATATATCGCATGGTTAAGGACACAAAAGAAAGCGGAAGTGAGGAGGATAAGGACGGACAACGGGGGAGAATACACCGGGAAGGAATTCGAAAGTACATGCAGTGAGCTTGGAATTGTTCACGAAACTACAACCCCTCACACACCAGAACACAATGGTATCACCGGGAGATACAACAGGACTCTACAAGAAGGAGCCCTCACCCTACAAAACGACGCAGAACTCAGCAAAAGATTCTGGGTATCCAGCATACACACCGTCAACTTCGTCAAAAACCGCATACTACACACGAAAATCAACAAGTCACCTTACGAGGCCTTTTGGAAAACCAGACCCAGACTTGATTGGCTGCGAACATACGGATCCAGGTGTTGGGCACTAGTCCCAAAAGCCACAAGGAAGAAGGGAGACTACAAAGCGATCGAAGGAATTTTTGTAGGATACTTTGACAACTCAAAGTCTTACAAGGTGTGGATACCACGAACTCAGACACTGATGAAGTCTAGAGATGTAGTATTCGACGAACTAAAACACGTCGAACATACAACTCTACACGTGGAAGAGGAGGACGACGACCCCTACCTATGGGTACTCGACGGAAAGTTACCATCATTTTCCCCACCGTCACAATCCAGAAATGATCCAGCTGGAGACGACGACAACAACAACATCCCACCACTCATCGATCTAAGTCTGGAAGAAGAGGAGGAGATTGAAGCGGAAGAGGTCGAGGGAATCGTGACGAAACAACGAGAGGAGGAGGAAAGAATGGAAACAGAAAACAACGAAAGGGAAGAATTAACAGAACAGTCAGAAGGGGATACAGGAAGAGAAGGAAGCGAGGAAACAGCACCAAAGGACTTCTTGAAGGGACCATGGATGAATCCGACAAACACTGATTACGGGAAGGGAAAACGACACACAGCATTACTCACAGAGGTAGCAGCAATGGCACGAGGAAGAACGACACTTGAAGAAACGGAGACAGCACTTGTAGTATTAGCAGAGGATGAACCGGTGAGTTACAGAGAGGCGATGAAATCGAGGGACGCAGAGAAATGGAGGAAGGCATGTCAGGACGAATACGATCTGCTAACAGGATACAAGACATGGGAACTAACCGAGAGACCAGAGGAAACGAACGTTGTAGGGAGCAGATGGACATTCAGAGTGAAGAGGGATAATCTAGGAGAAGTGGATAAGTTCAAGGCGAAATTCATTGCACAGGGATACTCACAAGTCCCAGGAGTCGATTTCCAAGAAACATATTCCCCCACCATTCGACTCACCTCAATTCGACTTATCCTCGCCCTCGCAACCAAATACAACCTAGAATTACGACACATTGACGTGAAGGGAGCTTACCTGAACGGAAAGCTCGATGATACCGTATACATGCGACAACCGGAGGGATTTATCAAACAGGGAGAAGAGAATTTGGTCTGCAAACTGAATAAAGGAATATATGGACTCAAACAATCGGGGAGAGTATGGCACGGGACACTGAAAGAACAGATGGAGAAAATGGGATTCAAAGCAGGAGAGGCAGATAGGACGATATTCCTCAGATTTGGGGAAGGAGACAACATCGAGATTGCAGGATGGTATGTGGACGATGGACTCCTTGCATCGAGTTCATTGACTGCAATGGAGAGAATGATCAGAGACATCAGGGGGAGCTTTGACATACAGGACTTGGGAGACCCGACACGATTACTCGGTATCCAGATTGTTAGGAATCGAGAACACGGCACCATACACATCTCCCAACCAGCATTCATTAACACCATCGCCAAACGATTCGAAATAACATCCGGACGTACGGTAAATTCCCCAATGGACCCAAACACCGAACTACGAGTCTCCACCTCCACATCAGAAATCATTGACTACGCTTACGCATTGATAATCGGAAGCTTGAACTACTGTGCAGTGGCAACTCGACCAGACATAACCTACGCGGTCAACAGATGTGCACAATTCTCATCCAAGCCTAACATCACTCACTGGGAAGCAGCCAAGAGAATCCTACGATACCTATTGAACACCAAAGAGTACGGTATAACATACCTCAGAGAAGGGGACGGGGCCATGGGATTCGCACATAACTTGGCAGGATATACGGACGCAGATTTCGCAGGGGACAAAGATGACAGGAGATCGACTACCGGATGGTTATTCACATACAACGGGGCACCTATATGTTGGGCATCAAAGAAACAAATCAGTTTCAGCCGATCGACGATGGAATCAGAGGTAGTGGCAGGATCATTCGCCTCAGCAGAAGGGATATGGCTCATCAGGTTAGGGAGGGACTTCAGACACGAATTTACCCCCATCCCTATCTTCACCGACAACCAATCCACCATCGCGTTCTCGAACGACAGCGTCAACAACAGCAGGACGAAACACATCGATATCCATTACCATTACACCAAAGAACAAATCACGGCTGGAAATATCAATCTTCGATATATCAAATCGCTTGAGAATCCAGCTGACGTCCTCACCAAGCCGCTGCCAGCTCGCAAGCATCTCCACATCCTCGGAATGCGTCGAGCTTGAGGGGGAGTGTTGAAAGTATTAAAGAAAACAATATTAACATATTAACTACAAACACAACCCCATATCACGACCAATACTCCGATAACCCCTCTCTCGGGATATATGCACTACGGCACTAGTACCCGAGACCGCCGGATCATCATATGCCCACCCAAATTGACCCGATCACACCCCCCGACTCCCCCGATGCCACAGGGACACGTATCACGTGTTACCACGACTTACAACATCCAAAACACTATCCAAGAACACCGAGCCCATCCCGAATCACGCACCTTCCATCAGTCACGTGACCCAATCAAGGGATGTGACACGTCGAGCCGACCCTGCCTATACCCAGACTATGCCCCCTATCCTTCACCAAACTTCTGTCCCCGCATCCTACTTTACACTCCATCTCCAAGCCCAACCTCGTCTCCCCTATCGTTACATGTGCGCCGCTCACCCCATTCCATCATCCCTTTAGTATCACACCACCAATCCCTTGACCGCCAAGCGCCACTAGTAACTAATAAATATGTGACCCCATGTACAAGAACAGAACAGTGAAATAACACCTCGTTTCACCTCTCATTCTACAGTAGGATTTCTAGTCGACACTAAAGTCATAAGACACGCATACTTACTGTGCGCGCAGATATTCCTGCCTACTCTAAAATCTCACTTGATTTATCTCACAACCAGGAGATTAAATCAATTATTCTCAATATCATTCCTAGTATAAAACCACAGCATCAGGTATGTTCTCGCGTCTATTACAACAAAAAGCTTACCTTGTCTGACATTTAGGCCCATATACCAACCAAGGGATTATTGATGCAGTCCACGATGGTACGGCCTCGGACGCGGTGCTAGCTGCTCTTCCTAAAGGAACTCCCAGCGTGGGGAAGGACGGAGCACACCCTGTATTGCTTGATACCACGAAGGCTTGCATGGTGTTGGGCATGAAGTTCCGCCAGCTCGGCGAGACCGCCCAGGACACCGCCAGGAGCTTGTTGGCCAATGAGAAGGTTTGTTAACGAGAGACGCAATATCCCGGAGCCAGTATGGTACGTAGGGCTAGAATGTTTTTGTTTTTGTTTTTTTTTAACTCCAAGTTATCGTCTTTTGGGGCGACTAGAATCACTGCGTTTAAGCCCTTTATTACCGTAGTTCGGCGACGTCCGTCAAGCTCTGAATATACCATGTCAGCCCATCTCGCCGCAGACGTTGTTAAGGCCATGTTAACATACCGTCCACCTATATCTATGGACATCCATCAACCTCGCCTGTCTGCAGGCTCTGAATATATAACCTTAACACAACTGAGAATGTCTCTAACCAGATCTGGCTACTTATCTTACCAGAGCTCCGATGTTATTGACTCATCGGGCTCTGAATATCTAACCTTGACACAGCTGAGAAGATCTCTGACCAGGTCTGGCTACGTACCTTGTCAGAGGTCCGAGGATATTGACACATCGCAGCCCTGTTTAGGTCCGTTCAGGCGGTGTCTCCGGTCTACGTATAGCTCTATCTTCCTCAGAAAGCACTTCACGATTTTTTTTGAACAGTCCTAATAACTCGGCGCCCTAGCCCAGTCTCAATGACGCATCGATGACATCCTCACCATATGGGGTTTTCATCTCGCCAAGCTTTCTCCACAACCACCACGTACCTGTAACCTTGATCATCAGAGCCAATGCCACGTACCAATATCACCAAGGCCAAGCCCAGTTCGCGGGTCAGACCTTACAGAAGGTACGTGTTGTCTTCTAACAGCGAGCGCACATATGCTAACTACTTGCTCAGAAACAATCAAACTAACTACTTGCTCAAACACAATCGACTCGGAACTTTCGTTCCACTCAAGAAGCCGTGAGCAATATATAATGAACAACGGATTAACATAACCTAGCTCTGCCTCAGCGAATATTCTGATGAAGATCCATTTGTTTCGTCCGATGATGACATGGCTCCAGTCTCACCGGATCAGTCGACAGATACATTAATACTTCAACGCCACCCTTCAGCTGCGATCAAGGCTGTTTTTGCCATGTTGAAGGACGAGATTGAGATTCCAATCGATGTTATCATGCATCGATGGAGTACGTGATGATAGGGACATCAACCACTGGCATTCAGGCATGCTGAAGCTCACCAGGATTTCCTTCTTGAAAGTTTTATATTGCCCGGTGAGCCCTCTCTCTTTCATAACTTCCCAATCTCCTGGCTGACACTCAGTATCCCACATGTCGTCATCTGCATTTCGTGCCTGTCCTCTTGCCACTCGCTTGCCTCGGTGACCCCGACTACGGAACCCCCTCGAAGAATCAGCAGACTCACTTCGGTCGCTTGCGCTTACAGCGGTAAGCTTCGAATTTGCCTGCCGCAAAACTGCTAGCTCATCCCTTATCCCCTGTAGCTCCGCGGACATTGCCCCTGATATTGCTTGCGTGACCTGAGTACTTATCCGTTCAGCCATTCTCAGCTGCTGATCTTCTTGATCTTCTTTTAACAGCGCCGGATCCAGATTACTTTGATCGGGCACAACTCTCGAATGCACGCGGGGCTCAACGCGCCTACTAATACACAGGTAATATGAGGGTGTGCACATCAATAGAGTGCTTACGCTTGATTCATCAGGTCGTCCAAGGTATCTGGAAGCCTATAATAGCAGGTCAGCGTCAGGGATGCTTCATAAGGCAAAGGTACGTACTCGTCTGCATCTGGGTGCCCCATATTTTACTCATGCGCGTGGCCGCCACCTCTCGGCTCTCCCATGTTCCCCATGGTCCCTCCGGCCTTCGCACTCACATCGACAATCTTCCTGCGCTTGTTCTTGGATGTGGACGCGGACGCGGTCTCGTTGGGTCTGCGTCTGGTGCGTGCTTGACGTTGAACCGGGGGAGATTTGGCTGACGGCTGCGCAGGTGGAGCGGGATTGGCCTCGAGCCATTCCGTCCTCTCAGCAGACGTCAGACGGTCCCAGACCTTTACCGTCCAGGGGTCGGCCCAGGCAGGGGCAAACGGATCGCCGGCTGGCACGGGCATCGAAGCCCGGTAGGACGAGGGTATGGGGTTTTCTTGGGTATATATAGGTATTATAGGTGCCCCGCAACCGCCGCGAGGATTTGCGCATGCCTTTTTACATATATGTATGTGTAAAAGCACAGATATAGACATATATGACCTATTCTGAGCTATGCAGATGTACCTAATATCTGTAAATTCCATCTATACTGAAGTTGCTAGCGTGCGATGAGAGAAGGTTAACTGAGGTTGCTAGCGTGCGATGAGATAAAGTTAACTGAGGTTGCTAGCATGCGATGAGATGAGGTTAACTGAGGTTGCTAGCATGCGATGAGATGATGTTAACAGCCCTCGCTGGAGTGGGGAAAGGTCGTATGGCCACATCTTCACGAATTGTGAAGAGGCAATCTTACCGGTCTCTGGAATGTTACAATATTCGTGCGCAGCCGTAGTCATACGGACCTTAACAGACGTGCGATAAGGTGACCTCTCATCACTCCGAAGACATTATATTTTCCTATCTAGACTCAGCTATTCGTGGCCCGGAAATATTGGGCTTAAACGCAGTGAATGTTTATATGAAGAAGGCTTGGATGTGACGCTATCACATGTCCTGATCAGTACGTGAGGATAGTTAAACACGCCCGCCATACGCACTGAGATGAGATGATCGTCGCAGACCAACATTTGAGTTTCTGACTATGAGTACGCGCGAGATCTGCAAGCTCAGCCCTGATCATTCTGTCCGCCCGACTCCTGCTAGAATATTTTCTATCAAGAGCTGTAGATGCAGCCCGGTTTCGGATGAGATGGGGTGTGATGTAGAGGGTTCGACTATTCCGAAACAAGTCATTCGGGTGGCGCAGCTGCGCGGCGACCGGCGCATGGAACGTCCCTGTCGGTGTCGGCGGGGGCGTGCCGCTCTGGGAACGCGCGGGGCACTGCGGCTGCGGATCCATGCGCGTCGGTCGGTGGGGAGTGCGGTGCGCCCTGGTGTCGGTGCTGGACGGGGTGGGGCGGGAGGTGCGCGTCGGTGGGGCGTGCAGGTGCGGTGCGCGCGGGTGGTGGTGCTGGGACGCGGTGGGCCGGGGGCCGGGGGTGGGGGGCTGCGGGGGCGATGAGGGGTGGGGCGAGGGTGAGGACGAGGAGGTGAGACAGTAACGCAATCCAAGAACCTGAGGGGCGAGAGAGTTGAAACGGAAGGCCCTGCGACAGGTACTACGACGGGGATTAGCGGTCAAATTTGCTAGGACCAGAAGATAGTAGTCACCGTCGAAGTCCATGTCGTTCTCAGCTTTCGAGCCCACATTGTCCATCCCCGCATGAGGAGCCATGCCTGCACAGCTCGTCCACGACTTCGCTGCCGGCCGGGGCGCGCCGCTCTCGGAATGCGCGGAGCACTGCGGATGCGGGTCCGTGCGCGTCGGTCAGTAGGGGGTGCGGTGCGCCCAGGTGCTGCTGGTGGGACGCGGTGGGGCATGTGACGTGGGGCGGGGGCGATGAGAGGTGGGGAGAGGGTGAGGACGAGGAGGCGAGACAGTAACGCAATCCAGGAACCTGAGGGCGAGAGAGTTGAAACGGAAGGCCCGGCGACAGGTACTACGACCGGGATTAGCAGTCAAGTTTGAAAGTACCAGAGGATAGTCACCGTCGAAGTCCATGTCGTTCTCAGCTTTCGAGCCCACATTTTCCATCCCTGCATGAGGAGCCATGCCGGCACAGCTCGTCCACTTCAAATTCGCCACCGGGGGTGGGGCATCGGGGGTCTCTATCCCAAGGGCTGCCATAATGATACCCATAACGTACTGCTCCCGCGCGAGTCGTTCACCGACAAGGCTGATCCTGCCACATTCATCCTCAAGGACCGTTGTAACCTGGTGAAGGAGATATTTCAGCGGCGGTGGAATTAAAAACTGATAAGACGCACGTCTCTTTGAATATCCCCCAAAATATTTGGTTGCCTACACATATCCATGTTATACTGACCCAACTATCCAACATAATTCATCCTTGACGACATCCACAACCCTCGGCACCATTAAGGGGTTCCCTGTACAGCTGGGTCAGGTGCCATCCCCCTGCTCAAAGACGACAGGACTCGCAGACCTTTGGCTCTTTGCCAACGCTCCTTGGCATTCTCTCGACCACCTGACCGAGCTTCCTGTGCCAAAGAAAGGATATATTGGCATGCTGATGCTCGTAGGAGCGATTTGCGGGACCATGGCTGAAAGAAGGCTCGGGGACGAGAGTCTGGTGGGATGGACAAGACTAGGATAGGACGGATCAACGGGGTTGAAGGCACTGGTCTGCAAAATGAAGGAGATACATTGCCTAGGGAGTGCAGAGAACGGAGACTCACCATCGAGTGGTTGGGGTGACTGGTGGTGGGGTGTTTGTGAACGCGTCTCAGCGCAGTAAATTGACACAAATATTGGTAATATCTTAACTGAGGCCCAGAATAATTATTGACACTGTAGAAGACACTTGTTGCTATGTCATGAAACGGCTGGACTTGTAATGAATTATAATATAAAGTTCAGCCACGCATGGCATCAACAGTGCGCACAAACCACGGCTTAAAATTTCATCAATAGTCAGCCATTAATCCCACACAAGATATCATACGAAAGCACATGCCGTGAATCGAGAAGACCACGAAACCCCGACAGCCGCCCGGGTTCCTTGCAAATCAAGATTTCACAAACACACAGACCAACCTCCCTTCGGAGTCCACACCACAGGTTAGACGAGTCGTCTCTGGAGTGGGAATCGACGAGATCGAAAGCGGTCGACGTCCTCAAATACTGACTCGCCCTCTAGAGTGCCACACGGCAAGAGAGGGAGCGATAGGCACTTGGCAACGATTTGAAGGCGGAATTGACATTGCAGCCTCTCTGACGCACGGGGTACTCGGGTGCGGACAGATCTGGCGCGTCCTGGGCGTGCGATATGTAGATTATGCAAGCTGCTACCGCCTTGTGAGTGTCGACTGGATATGGAGACGTGGTATTCCCTGCGACCCAGCGGAGTGACTAGAGTCCGATCTCACGCAAAAACAACCGGAAAACTCCTTTTGATACGCACAGCTGGTTCTAGATGTGTCTACGAGATCTGCGTCTCAAAGGCGAGTTTGGTTTGGGTTACTGTGAGATGGAATCCAGGCAGCCCAGAAAGGAACTGATGGTTCGACTTCACTGCTGATGTCATATGGGCGCCCGGCCCGATGAGAGTTTTCCATTGTTGCCTCAGGTGGACCACTGGCCTTGTTACCTGGTTTGTCCATCGATCCTTGTCTCGTAGTACACTGGCTAGTCTCAGTGAAAAGCTACCGGCGCTCCCGTACATGCCTTGATATGTTTGACTTCGTGGCGCGGGAGTTTGGCAGGTCGTTCTCTTCTTTAGAGCGCGCAGGCTGTGTTCCGCTGGCTCTCCATTGTCGTCACTCGCCTTTTCATCTGGATGGTCCTTATCTCGTACATGCCTCGTTGCAGGGTCGGATGCTTTGAAATGTGTGCCTCAAGCCTAGCAGACTTGTCCACTCCGAGTCACTTGTAAATATGCCAACAAGTGGATCTTTCTTGTCTCCACCTGCACCACCAAGCTCTCCCTCATCCCCACCACCGAGTCTGTCCCTACCGGAATCGACATCCTCGCCTCCACCGGTAGCCGCTCCATCCGGCCCCACAGTCGAGAATGACTGGGGGACTTGTCTCGAAGTCCTCGAGGGCCTGGTAAGCCAACCTCCTGCTCAAAGCCCGCAACGTCTTCAGGCGGCAGTAAGTGTCCGATGAATATGAGCATACCGCCACGCGTGACGCTGATCGTACTCCATAGAAAGTCGTACTCTACCGCATCATGTTGCAGGCTTCCCTATTGGTCGTCAGCTCAGGTCAGATGAGCAATGACACGCAAGGAGAACTGCAAGTAGTATGTGTTGAGGTCGATCTGGACGATCTGGAGGCGGTCCCGGTAGTAAGGCATGGGTTGAACACGATAGTGACCGCCGCCCGCACTCAAGCAACGTTGCTACCCCGATGGTTTGAGGTGCTGGAGTCATCCCCACGGCACCTCTTAAGCGGAGCAGCCGTAGAAGCTGAGGACCTAGCGTTAGAGCGGCATGGTGGACCGCCACCATGCAATTGGGGAGACTGGGGAGACCCTTATGACCCTCAAAGTGATAGCTGTCCATCGGAGGGTACTGGAGGTTGGGGTCTGGCAGAAGATTGGTGCACAACGAAAATACAACTGTATTTATTACTCTTATACAGGAGTCGCATACAATTGACCTCGACCAAGAAAATTATAAACCGCCCCTCTGGCGATGAACGGGTGAGCTTTGACCCATACCAGTATTTTTCGTTTCTTCATGCCACCAAGACGTTATTTACTCACAATCCGAATTCACCGCCAGGATTTTTGCTGAGCTCCCACTCGCCACGGCAATGACAGTCTTCTCCAAGCCCATGGTTGTCGTCGCCTCAGAGTCCGAGTCCACGCCATCATCTGACTCGTTGTATGACTCTGAATCCGGTCGATTATGTTAGTAATCGGGATGATGATACGGCCGAGGCAGAGCCGGCACGCACTTAGCCGGAAGTTCGAGATCGCTCTTGACCCCAGGATGCTGGTGCACCGGCACGGCATCGGCACAGCATCAGCTCGAAGGATTGGTAATATAGGAACATCATATTTAGTATATAAGGGCAGACGATCTTGTATAGATCGTAGAATAACAGTCTATTATTTACTCCTTCGTTCCACAGGTTATGGGCCCCGGCCATAACTAAACTACTACAGACCTAGCTTATCCTCATCACACCCTATACTCCACCAACTCAATACCGATCGACGATGTCGAGTAGCAATAACACGTACAAGATCGATCCCTTGAACGGGGATAATTACGCGGCGTGGCGCCGGCGACTCGAGTGGATACTCGATGATTTAGATCTGTGGGACGTGGCTATCAGCAGGGAGACGGAACCGAGACCGGCAGATGCCGACAACGTCACTGCAACCGAGCAGCAGGAAATCAACGACTGGAGAAGGAAGGACAAGAAAGTTAGAAAAGAGATTTGCCTCAGAGTCGCCAATGAACAACTAGTTTACATCAATCAGACGATGTCTGCATTTGCTGTATGGACTAGTTTACAAGCGATATTCGAATCTAAGGGAGCCGTGGGGATTGTAAATCTCCGAAGAGATTTCTTCCGGACGCTTGCCGAGGACAGCGTGAACATGGAGGAACATGTACGCAAGCTCCGTGGCATTCAACAGGAACTGAATGCGCGGGGACAT
This sequence comes from Gautieria morchelliformis, assembly GCA_015179125.1. NCBI lineage: Eukaryota > Fungi > Basidiomycota > Agaricomycetes > Gomphales > Gomphaceae > Gautieria > Gautieria morchelliformis. The sequence goes on from WHVA01000031.1 coordinate 131,691, forward strand.
TACATCAGTGACACCGAGTTCTCGAACACGTTGCTGACGTCATTACCAGATTCTTGGTCGGCGTTTATTACGGCAGTAAACGCCAGTGGAGCCGGGACGACAGCTGATATATTAATAGCTTGAGTCCTCGATGAGGATCGAGCACGGAAAGCTGGATCGGCACGGCAGATGGCGCTTAAGGTGCAACAACGTCACAGGCCCAAGAAAGATGACTCAGGAGCAACAAAGGGAAAATGCTGAAATTGCGGCAAGAAGGGTCATTACGTGAAAGACTGCTGGGTGAAAGGTGGCGGCAAGGAAGGCCAAGCACCAAAGTGGTTCAAATCAGGAAACAAAGAGATGGTTAAACAAGCAGAAGAAAAGGACTTCGTGTTTGTATCTAAGGAGGTAGCATACAGTGCTATATCTGCATCCGACTGGCTAGCCCATTCAGTGGCAACAACACATATAGCTCGAAGCCGAAACAATTTCGCTCGCTATGCCGAGGAACCATCAGAAATTGAAGGAATTTCACCCGGTGCGGTACTACATACACAAGGCCAAGGCACTATATACATGGAATTCAAGATCGGCGCCAAGATGAACACGATCGAACTACGTGACGTCAAGCATGCACCAGATGCGCCGAACAACCTTATCAGTGTAGGGTGTCTAACTGATAAGGGCAACACGGACACATTTACAGGCACCGGTGTCGAATTCAAATCACGCGCCGGAGTTACTTTCGCACAAGGACAGAAGCGCGGGCGGCTATTCTGTATGAAGGCACGGGTCACTCAATCAATCGAGGCACGGGACTTTGCCGCAGCAGCAAAGGGACGGTCATGGGACAAATGGCACAGGATACTCGGGCACGTCAACATAAATTCTATAAAAATGGTGAAATCTAATGACCTAGTTACTGGACTCGAGATCGACGAGTCAAAAGAGCCAAGTCAGTGTAAAGCTTGCATACAAGGCAAACGGCATGTGGAGCCATTCCCCAAAAGAGCCGAGGACACTGTAGAACAGGTCGGTGACCTAACAGTATCCGATGTATGGGGGCCTGCCCAGACCGAGGGACCATCACGTGAAAATCACGGATATCAAATCCAGGTACACGGTCATTTATTTCGGGAGCACCAAAGATGAAGCGCTCAAACACTTCGAGACGTACAAAGCATTCCTCGAGACCCAAACAGGTCAGAAACTGAAGAGGTTTCGCTCAGATAATGGAGGGGAATATGTCAATAAAAATTTCAAGGAATTTTGTGCAAATTATGGCATTATCATGGAGACCACAGCTCCATACTCCCCAGCCCAGAATGGAATCGCCGAACGACTCAACCGGACCTTACTCGAACATGCACGGGCAATGATATTTGCCAAGAACCTGCCAAAAATACTCTGGCCCAAGGCCGTAGCTTACGCTTGTTATATCAAAAACCGATTGCCCACGCGAGCGCTTGGAGATGACACAACGCCGTTCCAGGCACTATTTGGCAAGAAGCCAAACATAGTGCGTCTAGAGGAATTCGGGACAAATTGCTGGGTTATGGTGCTGGATCAACGTCGAGCCAAACTTGATCCAAAAGGAGAAGAATATATATTCGTCAGAGTAGCAGAACATGCAAAAGCCTGGAGGTATTACAATAAAGCCTCAAAGCACGTTCAAATCTCAAGAAATATCACATTCGACGAAAATGACAATCGACTCTACCCTATCCCAGATAACGACGATGACGACAGTACTACGGCACCGCTCGAGGGGGAGCACTCACCGCGCGAGCATGTGCCAGACCCGATCCCATCTACCCCGCAGATGTCATCACCCCAGGCGACGCCCGTTCCTGATCCACCTGAACAAGCGCCAGCTCCACAGATTCGACAGAGCGTGCGTATCACTCAAAGACCGGATTATCGGAAACTGAATGATTCAGGAAGCACCGAGCAGGTTTACATAATGAGAGAAATCGTCACTGAACCTGAGAATTACAGAGCGGCGGTATCACGTGATGCTGCGCCAATCTGGGAGAAAGCGATGGAAATTGAGATGGACCAACACAAGACGTTAGGAACATGGGAATTAACAGAACTACCACCCGGACGAGTAGCTATCAGTTGCCGATGGGTATACGCTGTCAAAACGCAACCGGATGGGCAATTCAATAAGGCTAAAGCAAGGGTTGTGGCTCAAGGATTCACAGAGGCCAGGGACGGATTACTACGAAATAACTTCACCCGTGGTCAAATTCGATTCACTACGTGTTCTATTAGCCATCGCAAACACACTCGATTGGGAAATCGAAATGATGGATGTCAAAGGCACCTACCTCAATTCAACCATAGATGAGGAGATCTACATGCGCCAGCCCGACAGTTTTGATGATGGATCTGGACATGTTCTAAGAATATACAGAGCGCTCTACGGACTCAAGCAATCGGGACAAGCTTGGCATCAGCGCTTACGCAAATTACTACTCGACCTCGGCTTCCATCAAAGCACAGCCGATGAATGCGTCTACATCAGTCAAGATAAGGACTCAATCGAAGTCATATCAGTATACGTGGATGACTTCGGACTATTTGCTGATTCCAAAGGAGGGATGGTTAAGCTCAAGGGGGAGCTTCATGGAAAATTCCCTTTAACAGACTTAGGAGAAATGAAGAAAATCTTGGGAATTAGGATTGAGAGGAATAGGGATGAGGGAACACTGATCATGTCTCAAGGACATTACATCGACATCATACTCGATCGATTCAACATGGCTATGGCACATTCCATATCTACACCTCTGCACAAAATGATCAAACTCACAACACCTATGGACTCAACAGGTGCAACTACCGAAGTACCCTATGCTAAAGCAATCGGATCGCTAATGTATGCAGCACCCAGCACGCGACCTGATTTGGCTTTTACCGTACAACATCTGAGCCAATTCACTACTACCTACGGAGCCGAGCACTGGACGGCGATCAAGCACGCGCTCAGGTACCTCAAGGGGTCACGTGATGACGGCATAACCTTCCAATGAGACGCTGGTCTCGACCTTGAAATATTTGTTGACTCGGATTATGCTAATAGAAACGACACACTGTCTATTAGTGGCTATGTGGCTATACTAGGAGGGGGAGCCATTGCATGGAGTTCGAAGAAGCAGCGAACGATCGCGTTATCTACTACGGAGGCCAAATACATGGCACTCACCGAGGGCGCCAAGCAATTGATCTGGCTGAGGCGCTTCATCGAGGAGCTAGGAATAGATCAAGCCCAGCCCACGTCACTTCGATCAGACAATCTAGGCGCCATCACACTATCGCATGACCCAACGTATCATGCGCGTACCAAACATATCAATGTCGCATATCACTTCATCCGTGAGAAAGTGGCCTCTCACGAGGCATCACTTACGTACGTACTGACGAAGGAGAACGTAGCGGACATATTTACGAAGGGATTGGACTTACACCAACATAGGTATCTATTAGGGAAATTAGGATTTTGCCGAAGAGACTTCTCGCTGAGGGGGAGTGTTAGTAATCGGGACGATGATACGGCCGAGGCAGAGCCGGCACGCACTTAGCCGGAAGTTCGAGATCGCTCTCGACCCCGGGATGCTGGTGCACCGGCACGGCATCGGCACAGCATCAGCTCGAAGGATTGGTAATATAGGAACATCATATTTAGTGTATAAGGGCAGACGATCTTGTATAGATCATAGAATAACAGTCTATTATTTACTCCTTCGTTCCACAGATTAATGTTGGAGGCCTTGTGTGATGTCGTCCTGTAGACACCGTAGCTAGAAGGCCCTCCGCTCTGCATGCTTACACGCAATACGCTCCCAAGGTGGACTCACAGGTAGCCACGCTGCAGTACTGTTGCGCGTCTGCGATCCTTCTTAGATCCACCCTTCTTTTGCGGCTTGTGCACACGCGTGCGGGTGGAGGGCGCGGGCTTAGGCGCCTGCGTGCGACGGGAGGGGCCAGCCCGTGTGTGGTGGGGCGGCACCTCCGGGACGACGTAATCCCCGTCGGGGGCGTCCGCCTCATAAGCCTCGTCCTCGTCGTCCTCGTCGAGGACGATGTCACTGGCGACGGTCTCACTGCCAGTGAGACCGTCGCCAGTGACATCGCCAGTGAGTCACTGGCGACGTCCTCGCTGGCGTCGTCATCGCCAGAGATGACCGTGGCCGACATGACTTCGTCGGACGCGACACCCTCCGACAAATTCTCGTCGACACGCTTTGTGTTTTCTGCGCTAACGCGCTGTGGCGCGGAGGGACGCAGAATGAGTTTTACGCGTCTGCGGGCCTCGGTGTGTCCCGCAGCTGGGGACCTTTTGTTGTAGCGGTCGCTGGGAGGTTGCGCCGCGCGCAGGCGGCGGGATGGCTCCGCCCGGTACTGCTGTGGCACCTGCGCCGAGACGCCGCGTTCGCTGACCGACGCGTCCTTGTCGAGGACGATATCCTCGTTGGCAGCTACGCCACCGTTGGTCAGCCTGGGATGACTGGGGCTGATCGACGAGTGGTGATAGATACCTTGTTGACCTTCGCCTGAATACTCGTATGAGGAGTCCGTGTCGTCCGACTCGGGGTCCTCACCCTCCACATCTCTCATGTGTTCGTCACGGACGCGCTGTGGCGTGAATTGACCCGTTCCGCGCCCGGTACCTAGGGCTGCATTCCCCTGATAGTTAGGAACTTCGCGCCGTCTAGAGCACTGTTGGGGCTGTGATTTTGCCCACAATATGGGCTCTCGCCACCGCAACTGCATCCCTCTGGGTTTAGAGCTGCCTGGGTCGTCAACACCCTGCTTGAGAGGGGCTTTCATGCCCGGTGCAATCGTCGGTTTGGGGCGAGTACCCAGCGAATATTTTCAAGGCGCACGCCCATCGCTTTGAATATATAACTGTAGAAGATATCGCGAAGGTGGGAATACCCATACCTTATTAGCAAAGAGATTTGAGATCGTTTTCCCCAGGAAGGCGCTTTTGATGAGGCTGTGAAAGGCGGCGCACACGGATCACAATTCCATTTCAAGGCTGAAGATCCGGATGGTATGAGATCCCGATGGTTGGCTGATATATGCCGCCTGTCTGTATCGTTTTGTAGAACTCATTGTTCCCACTGTAAACGGGGTCCTGAAGAGCATAAGTAAATTTGGGTGAGTCAGCCGATTGATCTGCACCATGTTTCACTCATTGTTGTCACATAAGCCGATCCCCCCTGATCCAGATCCTCGTAACTTCTTTACGTATTCAAATGTGGCTCCCCGTTCTTGTCTTTTTTAGCGCTGTATCTATTCAGGTGTCAAGTGGCTGATTGATCGTTTCACCTGGCAGTTCTAGCGTTCAACGCGTCGTCGTAACTTCTTCTGTGGCAGCCATCCTCCGGCCTGTGGAGCATCAGACGACCCTTTCCTTCGAACGAATTTTCCGCCCAAGAAGCGAAGATCAAGGGGAAAGACGCTACCTATATTCACAAGTACCGTGCGAGCAAGACGCTTTCTGAAAGAGGTGGATCAAACGTGCGTGGTTGGCGACCCCCCTTACTTAGAAGAGCTCCGCCTTTAGCTGCATGGGATTTGTGGCCAAGAATCCGGATAATGAATAATATTTTTTTTGTGTCACTGTCTCTAGGTCTGGGGGGTATGCATTATTTTCTGTACAGATGTATTATCCCTCGTCAGCTGACTTGTACCGCGTCATCGTCGTGCTATTTGACAGCCTACGATCCACGAGACACCGAACGCGTCCTCACTCAACACACCCCTTCTAGAGATCTATGTCATGGTCAAAGGGACATCGCCTCCATGCGGGGGGGAACTGGGTTGACGATCGAGACGTCGCAACGGCCCACGTGAATGCAATAGTCACCGAGGCGGCTGGAGGTGAACGCTTTATAGTTGCATCAGGTATGTACTTGCGTTTATTACAAAAGAAAAAGCTTACCTTGTGTGACATTTAAGCCCGTATACCAACCAAGGGATTATTGACGCAGTCCACGACGGAACGGCCTTGGACGCGGTGCTAGCTGCTCTTCCTAAAGGAACCCCCAGCGCGGGGAACAACGCAGTACACCCTGTGTTGCTTGATACCACGAAGGCTCGCACGGTGTTGGGGATGAAGTTCTGCCAGCTCAGCGAAACCGCCCAGGACACGGCCAGGAGCTTGCTGGCCAATGAGAAGGTTTTCGGATGGTGAAGCTTAGATGAAGCCGGCTTCATTGTTGACGAGATATCCCGGAGCCAGTATCGTACCTAGGACTAGAACGTTTCTATGAAGAAGGATTGGATTGCGACGCTGTCAGATGTCTTGATCAGAACGGGAGGGTAGTGAAACACGCCTGGCACACGCACCGTTGAGTTTCTGACTATGAGTACACGCGAGATCTGCGAGCTCGATGCCTGATCATTGGCTATTCCCAAACGAAACATTCGGGCGACGCAGCTGCGCGCCGACCTGCGCATGGAACCTGCCTTTCGCTGCGACGGAACAGCCTCGGACCGGGTGCTATCTGGTCTTCCTAATGGAACCCCCGGCGAAGGACGGAGTACACCCTGTTTTGCTTGATACCACGAAGGCTTGCACGGTATTGGGAATGAGGTTATGCCAGCTCAGCGAAACCGCCCAGGACACGGCCAGGAGCTTGCCGGCCAATGAGAGGGTGTTCAGATGGTGAAGCTTAGATGAGGCGGGCTTCATTGTTGACGAGACGCAATATCCCGGAGCCAGTATCGTGCGTAGGAATAGAACGTTTTCTATGAAGAAGGATTGGATAGCGACGCTGTCAGATGTCCTGGTCAGCACGGTAGGATAGTAAAACATGCCTCCCACACGCACCGATTTGAGATGATCGTCGCAGACCAACATTTGAGCTTTTGACTATGAGTACACGCGAGACTTGCGAGCTCGACGCCTTGTCATTGACTATTCCAAAACGAATCATTCGGGCGGCGCAGCTGCGCGGCGACCTGTGCATGGAACGTGCCTGTCGCTGTCGGCGGGGGCGCACCGCTCTCGGAATGCGCGGGGTGCTGTGGCTGCGGGTCCGTGCGCGTCGGTGGGTGGGGAGTGCGGTTGCGGTGCGCCCTGGAGCTGGTGCTGGGACGCGGTGGGGCGGGGGTTGGGGGGTGCGCGTCGGCCGGGAGTGCAGGTGCGGTGCTGACGGGTGGTGGTGCTGGGACACGGTGGGGCGGGGAGTGGAGGGAGGGCGACGCGGGATGGGGCGAGGGTGAGGACCAGGAGGTGAGACAGTAACGCAATCTAGGAACCTGATGCGCGAGAGAGTTGAAACGGAAAGCCCTGCGACAGGTACTACGACGGGGATTAGCGGTCAAATTTGGTAGGACTAGAAGATGGTCACCGTCGAAGTCCATGTCGTTCTCAGGGTTCGAGCCCACATTGTTCATCCCCGCATGAGGAGCCATGCGTGCACAGCTCGTCCACGACATCAAATTCGCCAGTTGGGGTGGGGGGCGGGGGTCGGGGGTCTCTATCCCAAGGGGTGCCATAATGATACCCGTAACGTACTACTCCCGCGCGAGTCGTTCACCGACGAGGCTGATCCTGCCACATTCATCCTCAAGTACCTGGGGATGGAGATATTTCAGCGGCGGTGAGGGTGGTGGGATTGAAAACTGAAAAGACGCACGTCTCTTTGAATATCCTCCAAAATATTTGCCTGCAGAGACATATCCATGTATACTGACCCAAATATCCAACATAATTCGTCCTTGACGACATCCAGAACCCTCGGCACAATTACGGGGTTCTCTGTATAGCTGGGTCAGGTGCCATCCCCTTGCTCAAAGACGATGGACTCACAGACAGTTGACTCCTTGCCAACGCTCCTTGGCATTTCTCTCGACAACGACAACATGATGGGGTTGCCTGAGCCTAGGAAAGGACGTATTGGCATGCTGATACTCGTAGGAGCGATTTGCGGGACCAAGGTTGAAGAAAAAGCGCTCGAGGGACGAGACTCTGCTGGTGTGGACAAGACTAACGTGGGAAGTGTCAACGAGGTTGACGGCGCTGGTCTGAAAAATCAGGTAGATAGATTGCCTAGGGGAACGGAGACTCACGATCGAGTGTTTCGAGTGACTGGTGGTGGGGGTGTTTGTGAACGGGTCTCAACGCAGTAAATTGACACAAATATTGGTAATATCCTAAATGGGACGGAAAAATAATTATTGTCACTGCAGAATACTTTTGTTGTAAAGTCATGAAACGGCTGGACTTGTAATATTGAATCATAATATAAAGTTCAGAGTGCGCACAGACCACAGCTTAAAATTTCATCAATAGTTAACCAACCTCACACAATATATCACGGAAGCCATAACATGAACTGAGAAGACCACGAAGCCCCGACAGCCGCCCGGGTTCCTTGCAAATCAAGGTTTCACGGACATAGATGAACCGGCCTTCGGAGTGCACAACACAGGTCAGACGGTTCGTCTCTGGAGTGGGAATCGAGGCGATCCAAAGATGTCCACGTCCTCAAATACTGACTCGCCCTCTCGAGTGCCACAGCGCAAGAGAGGGAGCGGAGCGTGAGGCACTTGGCAACGATTTGAAGGCGGAATTGAAATTGCAGGGTCTCCGACGCACGGGATACTCGGGTGCGGACAGATTTGGCGCGTCCTGGGCGTGCGATATGTAGATTATGCAAGCTGCTACCGCCTTGTGAGTGTGGCACGACTGAATATGGAGACTTATTTTGACAGCACCTGGCGAGGGCATGAGTATAAGCTGGATCCAGGTGGACAGCCTTCTAGAAGCATCGCGTTTTGGGGTTAATACCGGTAACTGAACTGGTGAGAATAGTGCTGTAAAGAAAAGCACATCGGCCTTGATCTGAACTGCACATATCTTGGGCGCGGAAACGATCGCCGCGCAATAATGTGCTGAAACAGACGTCGCTTCCCTTGTAAGAACGGAGGACCCTGGAGAGACGTGGTATTCCCTGCGACGCAGCGGAGTGACTAGCGTCCGATTTCGCGCAAAAACAACCGGAAAACTCCTCTTGGTACGTAGAGCTGGTTCTAGATGCTTCTAGGAGATCTGCGGCTCAAATTCGAGGACCGCAATCTGTGGTTTGGGTTACTGTGAGTTGGAATCCAGGCAGCCCAGAAAGGAACTTCGACTTCAGCTGATGTAATATGGGCGCCCGGGCCGATTAGAGTGTTCCTTTGTCGTCTCCAGGTAGACCACTGGCCTTGTTATCTGGTTTGTCCACATATCTTTGTCTCGTATTACACTGGCTAGTCTCAATGAAAAGCTACCGGCGCTCCCGTACATGCCTTGATATCATTGACTTCGTGGCGTGGGAGTTTGGCAGGCCGTTCTCTTCTTTAGCGACGCACGTAATTGGCCATTGTTCTATCTGCCGTATTTCGGAGCCAGCCGCACGCTAGCTCTGCCGTGGCGTGCTTCTGACTTTGAATTTTTTTCGTATAAGAGGTCCCCCCTTCCTCGTTTCCAGCCCCCACCCACCATGTTCCCCCACTCCTGCACTCCTCCCCCACCCCTAGCGGTGCGATTCTGCTTTCGGTCCATTGCTGCTTTACTTGGCAGCTCTAGCACTTCTGAGTACGTTCTCCACTTCTCTTCTTCAGAAACCTGGTCATCACGGGACACCACTGTAGGCTCTGGCTTCTGTCCTCCTCCTGTCCCCCGAAAAGATTGGCCCCAGGTTCCTATCTCTGGCTGCAGTCGACTATCTACGCTGACAGCTGTCGTTGGATGCTGGGCAGGCTAATGGTGGGTGTGTGTTTTTTTCTTCGCGCGTCTCTAACTCAGTGCTAACGACACTCGGTGTAGGCTTTGCTGGTGCGCTTATGATCTGCCTTACTCGGGCTTGTAGGCTTCGCTTGCGCTGCGTTATGCTCGGGGGTTCGACTATCTTTCGGCTGCAGATTCCCGCTCTCAGACTTCGCTGTCTTAGCTCTCGCTGCAGCAAGCTCGGCTGTCTTAGCTGTCGCTGCGGCAGCTCCCGCTAAATCTCAGCTAAGCGGTTGGGGAAGCGCCACATGTGGTCCTCCCAGCGGCGCTCTGTTGGACGGAGCGGCCTGCGGCTTCGCTCGCAGGCAGCCTAGGTAAACCCTTGGTGAGTTCCAGAATCGCGGCTTTTGATCCATCTACTTATCATTGTCCAACCCCTTGAACAGAGTTGTCAAGTCACGACGGCACAGCTGAGTGAACGACTACCTATCCCAGAGGCTTTCGCCCCCCTTGATCTCCCCCCGCATAGGTGTTTTCCGGACCTTCATGCCTGCAGTACTACGCTGCAAGAGTACCCGGTAGTACCTTAGGGTACACCACTGGTCTGCAGAGTGCTTCGCGCTCTCTGTCTCAGACTGGTGTAAACAATTTTTTCCCGAGTGCTTAGCACTGCATCAGTATGAGCTTTGCCTCATGCATAAGCGCCCTCGATGCGCATAATTTTTTCCTCCCGCGCAGCGGTTGGGGTAGCGTTATCCCCCTGATGAGAGCTTTCGTCGGCTCGAAACCGCTATGCATGCGTCTCCCCTAGCAACACTCTTCCCTACCCAATCTTCGGAGACGGCTGTCCGCGGTAGTTGCAAAGGTTGTGGTCTGCCCAGCGGCGCTCTGTTGGACGGAGCGGCCTGCGGGTTCGCTCGCAGGTAGCTTAGGTAAACCCTTGGTGAGTTGCAGAATCGCCGGTGTTGATCTGTCTACTCATTATTTGTCAAACTCTTGAACAGAGTCGTCAAGCCACGATCGTACAGCTGAGTGAACGATTGCATGTCGCAGAGGCTCCCCCCCTTGATCTCCCCCTCTTCTCTATCGCACAAGATCCTTTCCGCACTGGATGCCATAATATGCATAGGTGTGCACCTTCGGATAAGAGCTTATGGGGGTTGCTAATTACCTTTCGAGATATCACTCCTTCCTGGGAGGTGACCGGCCGGAGATGTGCTACACCCATGGGACCTCAGCGGTGAGCCTGAGTTCAAGCAGTGTGGGTACGTCCACTAATACCATCTCCTGTTCAGATGGCAAGTTACCGGGACTGGTGCAAAAGATGAGTAACGTCTTAGTATGGCCAAATAGAAGCTCACTCGAATTAGCAGCATCGCTGTTCGGAACAAATATAAGAGCCCCGGTGTAAGGGCGGAAATGCTTCGAAATAGCCGAGAATTCAGGGTGAACTGGGTCTAATATACAGTAACGTGTTGTTGCTAGAGCCAAGGAAACGAAATTCAATGGATCATATTATTGGAAGAAACGAATTGCGTTTAAGCTTCGGTCCGCCCCTCCTGCCCTGCAGCACGCCCACGTGTTCGTGGCGTTGCTCGTGTACGTCTATAAAATGAAGAGATTCTTGACATTTGTCAGGCACCCTCAGCTTCCTTTTCGGGAGAAACGTCGATTCTATCCGGGGTACGTACGAAGCGCGTAGATACTCATCCTGTACTTCTGCCGGCACACATCAGACTATCACACTTGAGAAGATCGCAACTACTGGATGTCCATTGATCATCCAAGCTTCGGAACAACGGGTCACTGAATAGCGGGAACGCAGCAGCAAATGTTCAGCGCAAGAGGATCCTTGAGGCGAGTGCCCTGGGGGCGCAGTAAAGGCGATATGTGTCCACCAAGTAAGTGTTGAAGATGAGAATAGTTCCCAGGCCTAAAAGTGGACCCCCGACAGGATGGGTACGCGCGATCGCCGGCACAGAGGGAAAACTTGCTCTATGATCAGGCTTATGGACTCTGGCAGTGCTAAAGCATATGCTACATGACGGAAGGGATCGAAATAGCACCGGCTATTGCGCCATAAAGATGTCTGTTTAGTAGTAGTATGATTTGGACCATGGCACGTCAGAAGCGGAATTATATCAGGAAGGCCGACGTTTCTTACGCTTCAGCGTGAGGGAGCACCTTTCCTCTGCATTCAGTCATCAGCTTGCTTTCTGCGGCCCCTGGGAGGTAAAAGTTACTCAGTGGATGCACCAAGCAGGAATAAAAATCAATCCACCTCGGTCGGGTGCTGCTGTGCTCGCCTGAGGGAGCTCCAACCTCGTCTTTACCATATTGTACTATTTCGCCCGTAGGTGCACCTTTGTCGTAGCTGTTACTGAATCGATCTCTAGCCTATTAGGAATACTCACACGGGTCATCTAGCTTGGTGCGTCTGGACGGTTCCTTACGAGGACGTCTGTGTTTTGGCTTGGCACTGCAGCGCCTTGCCCGAATGGTAACAATCAACTAAGAAGTGGTAACATACTGACTACGGCATGAAATGGCAGCAAGACTACCCTTCGGTTCACATGTTTACAGAATTAACCCAACACCTTTCTAGCGGACGAAGATGCACACCGCAAGCTACCTCACAGAGGGTCAAGAACGTCCGTGTCCCGCGTGCCGAGATGAATATCAATCCACACACTCGTCATCAACGTCAGAGGCAACGTCAACAGGTATGGGTTCTGCCTTGGAGTCAAGTGGGAAAAACGCATCCCAATGTCTAGGATTGGACTGCGCCCCGGGAGTCATCTGCCGAATGGTGTCAAGGCCGGATTCATGATCATCGGGCTCATAAATATCAGCCATATCACTACGCAAAAGAAGCGCACGCCATATTGTCTCGTCATCCTCTTGAATTGGACGGAAGACCTCGTGACTCACAAAGCCGGCAGCAAACAATCTGAAATGTTGCTGTGATAGCGACACGTCCTTCGAATTGGAACGAGTATTTGCAGAACGCTTCCAGGAGGGACATGTAAGTAGAGTTGTGTTTGTACCGACACTGAGCACAAGTTTGATAATCGGGATATCACCTACAAAGCAAGCATGAAAAAACAAATCAAAACCATCATATTGAAGTAAATTTTACCTGGAGGATCATTGTCAAAAATTCCTGTATAGTTAGGGCTCATGTTTGTGAATATCGCGTTCCGTGGTTTACGCAAAAGGGGGACATTCCTGGACTGTATATAGTGATGGGCATGGCCTGGCCCAGGCCGTGGGCCGAGCCGGGCCGAGCTGCCAATAGGCCGGGCCAAGCCAGGCCAAAGCCCAGAAAGGCCCGGCCGCTCGCACCCGGTCTATGGACACGTCTATGGACGCATCCATGGACCCACAAACACTAAAAGATAAAGTCATGTGACCTCAATGCCCACTGAACCCCATGGACCACGCCCACCCATGAACCACCAGAACGCGTCCATATTTGCCTTATATAGACAGATGAGCTGAACTAAAATATTTTCATATGCACCCTTCTCACCGCGAGGATACTACTGTGTCTGCCATATCTCCATGTCCATATCTGGACCAATTGTGTAATACTACTCCCTGGATCTAAAAATTGTCTTTCCCTCCCCTTTGACCGCGGTCATTTGGATGCAAGTGAACCATCGTGTCGTCCCATTCAATATTCGAACCGATAAATGACAACTGAGTCCCAGTAACCGGTTACGACGAATAGCCGCGAGAACAATTTGCAGAGCCTCTAGCTGTGTGGGTGAGTATGGCGAGCCGCACAAGATTAATTGTGAAGTCATCGAAGAGAAATAATGTGGGCAAAGCATACAAAGGTATGATCTTCAATTCTCCTGATGCATCTAACCTACTACAGATATCTGCAGTGTATTCATTGCAGTGGGATCTACATATTGGACGACGTATAGGATGGCAGGGATAGCTAAAGACTTCATGACCCACTCAGCGGAAACGGTATATCCATTGACCTAGGTGTCATGATTCGCTTATTCTGCGAATCATTTCACAGCACACAGCGAATGGCCTCCTGAACCAGCGAACGGCTTCCCGAACCAGCGAATATCTTGCCAAAATATTTGTCGCCATACTGCTTTCGCATTTGCTATTCGTATCATTCCTGCCAGGACGCCAGGTGTTGGGGCCCTCATCCATCATAGAACCCATCATCTGTTAAACTCCCACCCCATGACAGACCCAGATGCTCAGGATGCATTCGGATAGTGTCAGTTGCAGCCTCCGTGCAGGTTGGACTCAATGGGACTCGTACCACTGCAGGGCAGGATGAATTAGCTTCGCTGAAGTTTTCACTACACAGTTGTCATGACCCATTCATTTCTTGTATCCAGCTATCCCTGTTTTCCCTTTCACCACCACCCTTCCATGTTCGCTCGGCTTCGCTCCATTCAATCCTTGCTCCATTCACTATTCGCCACATTCGCCAAATGACCATTCACTACTCGCATCATTCGCCAGTAGCCATGCCATCAAACATGATCGACATCCTTTACCTGGATTGATGGTTCATCACTGGTCCTATCATGAATTGCAAGGAGGTGCAGGCTGTCATGAGTCGTTTATTTCTTGTACCCAGCTATCCCTGTGTTCCCTTTCACCACTCTTCCATGTTTGCTCGTCTTCGCTCCATTCACTCCTCGCTCCATTCGCTATTTGCCACATTCACTCCTCGCTCCATTCGCTATTCGCCACATTCGCCATATGACAATTCGCTACTCATATCATTCGCCAGCAGGCACGCCATCAAACACGATCGACATCCTTTACCCGGACTGATGGTTCATCACTGGTCCCATCATCTTCTCAACTCAACCCCCTTTGGGTGTTCCTATGGCCAGAATGCATTCGCGGGGCATCCTACCCGTAGGTCATGTGGGATCAACCCAGCAGACGAAGAGTCCATGCAGGGTGGTGTATATGCAGGTCCTGAGGCGTGTTTTTGTACATAGGGGCCTTCGCCCTCTTTCCTCTCTGTCGTTTCATGTTTGCACCCCTCTTCCATTCTATTGTATGTCTATTTCATCTATTATGTATCCTGACCACGCACCCCTATCCAACCCTGACTCCAGACGGCCTCTTTCCTATTCGCCAGCACCATATGAGCATTCGGTATAAGTAGTCTACATTTGCATGTATATTCTCCAGTTTAATTATCATACGTCCATCTTGTGCAAACTTGACCTTGCTGTGACCATCGTCTTGAGCCTTTTCCTGTAGATTTATATCTTCGACCAGAAGAGGACTTAGGCATCACTGGTGAGTTCTCATACTTCATCTTTGTTACCTTAGCCTTCGAGTTATTTTCTGTGCTGTCAGCGAAGGGCTCCGAAGGAGTGCCTTCGCCGGCGAAAGGATTGTCGCTACTTAGACAACCTTTCCGTGACACCTTGCACGTTACATCGTCAAGTGCCATGGGCTATTTCGCTATGACTGTGGATCAGGGTGAATTCCTTTCGAGTAACCCTCTTACTTCTTAACCCTTACCTCTTCGGTACTGTTTGCTGGGCGTTTCGCTAGATCGGACACGCTATTCGGGCATTTGCCACTAACATGCGATATTAACGCCCAAAATCCAATCTTGACACTAGGGCGTAAGTTGTGGACATGGGCGAGGGAGGCACCTGTGAGGGCAACACTAATGACGAAGCCACAACCTAAAGATACTCAAGGAGATAGCGGCCGATGCAAGGACACACCAACTGTGTAGTGGGTATCCTCAGTTTATAAATCTACCAACGATAGATACATGGGGACTTGCCTGTGTAGTGGGTATCCTCAGAGATCAAGCTGAGGAAACGCCACCACACTGGCTACAGTCTTATAGCGCTGGCAAGGTTTACATAATAGGGGAGACAGAAACTTGTAGAAGGTTGTGGAAACTCGTGGAAGATGGTAGAAACTCGTAGAAGGTTACGGAAACCGACGGAAGGTGACGGAAACTGATGGAAGGTTACGGAAACTGTTGGAAGGTTACAGAAACTGATGGAAGGTGACGGAAACTCATGGAAGGAAATAGAAACTTGTGGAAGGAAACGCGTGAACCCTGACAGCACCTGCATAGGACTGTTTACGAGATGGCCACTAGGTTTCAGAGTCGGATGTGTATGATGTAGTTTCTCTATTCGAGAGATGGTGGTTCCCAATGAGATGAGCAGTTCATTCAGCAAAACAGCTGAAGCCATTGAATAAGAACGAGAAGGGGGCATAGAAAGGCGGGAATGGTGCATTATGATCATCAAAGCTGTGGACTCAGGAGACATATTTGAGAGGCATTCCACATATGGTAGCTGGGGCCTCGGTATTCTGGCTGTACTGACCTCTTCGTTAGCCATTTGTTCATATTGTCCTCTGGTTCCGCAACCCCTTCAATGTCTCCCGCAAAACCTTACCGAGTTCATCGGCAATATCTAACGCGTCGCGCATGAAGCAATGGATGCTGACAGGCAGTGTGTTGGGTGATCTGGGAGTGTTGGTTCCACATAAGACGTGGCTTGACGTGTTGAATATGGTCTATGAAGGGTACGATAATGTCAAATGGAAGCTCAGCTAGCTCAGGTGTCTCTACCAGGACTGAAAGCAGACGTGGTTGGGACATCGACGAGGATTGGAGACAATGCGGCAAAGGACACAGGTGAAGGAATGTGTCGCATGTGAAAATAACACGGGGATCTGGGCTGGTGCGATATGTCATACAGGGAAACCTTTGACACAGTCGCCATGGGGTCAACGTTTTCCAGAACGCGGGCTTAAGGTGGCTCGTTGTGGCAGGCGATGAGCTCAGGCCGACGCATATCCGATGAACAGCGAGCGCGACGTTATGGGGAATGATGCGGTCGAGTTCCCGAGTCGGGCAATGGTATGTATCTATTATTATCGCCACCCACATGTAAACACGTCTTACTAACGAAGGGTTACCAGGTCCATGGACACGTCCATAGATGTGTCCATGGACACCATGTGAATGGCCGGGTTGCTCTCCCAAAGCCGTTGGCGCAGCTGGCTCCATGGCCCGGCTCGGGTTTTGCCAGGCCAAAGCCGAGCCAGGAAGCTGTGGCCTGGTGGGCGCCTAAATACATGATCTTCGGTCACAAAAAAGGATATGTCTGCTCTGATACTGGCAGCGAACATAAAAATTTTCGATGATAGCGTAGTTACAGTCTCCTTATCCCTTACTCTTTACTACCCACTTGCTATGCCCTGCCCTCACATTGCTGATTCTGATAACGAAATTGAGGCAGTTAACAGCGCCGACAGTCACAAGCACCGGACGTGTGGTGAAACCCAGTGTGGCGTTGCGTGCTCCCCTAACGATCAAAAATGTCCCGCTCACCCAGACCATGCTGCTTCTCTGCGTGCGTGACACCTCAAGCTTCTTCCTAATCACTGCGTGCTCCCTCTTGCCAGTCTTCTCGTTCTCGCCTTCGCCGCGCTCCCCGTCCTCCTCGTCCATGCTGGATGCGTCAATGTCCATGCCCCCGCCTACAGCACCCAGCTAGCCCCGCGTCCCCGTGCTCCACAGTGCTAATCCGCACACGCTTCATCTGCCTGCCCTCCGCATCCCCACGTGCGGCTTCTGCGGCCCGAGCAGCTCATGGCTCGTCCCTGGCGCCCCGCTGTGCTCCGTGCATCGCAGATGCGCACTGTCCGGACCGTGGGGTTGTGCTCTGCGCGCGATGGGCCCGGGCATGCATCGCAGTCACAAGCACCGGACGTGTGGTGAAACCCAGTGCAGCGTTGCGTCATCCCCTAAATGTGACCTGGCAACGCACCAAGAAGACAGGTGCAGGAGACAAAACAGCCCCGATGATATCATTGATAATGAGGAAGAGCTTTAATACCTTTTGGTACGCTACATACAATATAAGAATGTTATCTTGTCTACAAGGCTATTCCCCCACCAACAGGCCACGGTCCAAGCCAAGGCCAAGCCCGAGCCAAGCCAGGCCAAGTGCTAATGGCCTGGCTCAGGTTTTTAGCAAGCCAAAGCCGGGGCGAGCCAGGCCAAAGCCACGGCTTTCAGGCCAAGCCAGGCCGTGCCCATCACTAACTGTATAGCGATCACCGTGATGTTCTATGTGACCAAGTCCTTGCCCTTGTAGCAGACAGGGATGATTGCGTCGATTCCAAGTTGATTATTGGCACAAAGGATCCCAGCCCCGCATGCCATCAGACGCATCAAGAATTTACAGCTGCAAAGTAACCTCAGAGTGTGAACAGACACAACACAAGTCAGGCTCACTTTATGACTTTGTGATCTGTCACCTTCACAAAGTGCATACAGTGGGTCCATGAATCTTTGAAGACCTTTTGTAGGAACGGCCCATCTTCATACGCTTGAGTGTCCAGGACGGTAGCCTTATGTTTGGTGTGCAAAAAGGTTTGTGAGAAAGTCTGTGATGGACACCAGGGTATGGAAAGGCATTGGCGTAGCCGAACTAGAAATAGCATGACAGGCCATATCGTGAGCTGGCAATATTAGGATCATGCTCGCCAGCTCGCCTCGGTCGCCTTTGGACAAAAAACGGTTGGATAGAAAATGATGAAGGACGTGTACAGCACAGGTTGTAGGATTTCCTTCATGGGCTTCCATGGTCTGCACTGCCGCCTCGATTAAAACAGGCTCCGAAGGCGCCACCGTATACATTACATCCACAACCAGGTCTATTTTGAGGCATATTCGCATGTGGGATTCAACCTGTTGCTGTTCTGCCTCTCGACCAGCGTCAGTTAGAGCGTTGAATTCCAGTGGCAACCAGATTGCGAGTGGTGCGATACTGCTGGAGAGCTCGAAAGGTTTGTCTGGGCCGTTCAGCAGTTTGTGGGTAGCGAAGTGTACTATGGCCAACTTGTGTTTATGTTCATTTCAATTAGCATATGGGAGTTTAACGCTCTTCATCGCATCATACTGTGTTTTGAAGCTGTTCATCCCATCAGGCTGTTGAACAGGTCAATTTACCTTGATCACAAGACTCACAGAGGCCTTCCCAGTGATAGCATGAAGTCAATGGTTGTGCCATCATCCAGGGTATTCCCTTGTTTCAATTTTATTGCCAATTGGTCATAGCCGACTAGGGTGATGGGTGGAAAGAGATAGAGGGTGCCATCTTGGATCCGTGAGGACTTATCCCATCTTGAGACTGGATGGAACTGCTTGACCAATCCAGTCGTTGATAAAAACACGCCAAAAATGGGCCATTCCCGGAGGTACCGAAATACTCGACGAATCTTTTCGAAAGCATCCCAATCTTTCGTCAGGTCAGCTAGGTCGCTAGATTCATCGAATCCCAGGATAAGCTTATTGTTCAGAGGTCCTTGACTAGGTAGTTTCTCTATGAGGGCTTTGACAGCCGGCACCAATGTTTGATGCACTCCATTAAGGAATTGAAATTTAAATCAAGGTGTAGTGTCCAATCTATGTGGATGGAACTGACCTGACTTGTCCAAGAGAGGAACGGAAGGACTGTCTTTACCAGCCAGCGGCGGTGTTTGAGGCTGAATGTGTCGCTGTAGGATAGGGCTCTTTAGTGGCATAAACTTCTGAAATAAGACGTGCTCTGACCTCAATCTTGCTGGCTTCTGATATCACATCATCAACAAAGTTCTTCCATCCTGGCAATTTCCCAGCGTCATCATACCCCAAGAATTCGGCCAAGTGAGATGGAGACTCCAAGTTGACTTTGGAAAGCTCCTGGAACAGTGAAGCGAAGCGAGAAAACTGGTGACTCTGTTCTCACACTGTTTGTCAGTGTCCGCATCAACAAGGTATTTCCGGACCTGCGTGTCCGATTTTTGAAAGGCTTGCAACATGGTTAACATACTTGCTGTAAACATGGATTACATGACATACCTTCAGGGGAGGCCCCCGAAATTCATGATGACTGTGTATATATGTTGAGATGCTTCATGAAGCATCCTTGATTTGCCACAGCCCGATGATTGAATTAGCGTAATATGGTTAGAATACTACAAGCCTGGCCTGCGCTTCGCTCCGGCTAGGTTGTGAGGGAAGGTGGACTGGAAATTATAGAATAATTTCATCATATACAATGTTTTCAGTGGTGTCATTGCCTAATGGAAAGTGAACTTGGACCAAATACACTGCATTCTTCTGGCAATGGAGGAAGACGCTTGACATACAATCTTTGGTTACCTCCTTTGCCACAATAGAAACCAGATGACTCCCCAGTTAAGAGTTGGATGTGACAATGTGGACATTCGTGAGGTTTTCCAGCACAGTTCGTATGCCATTTGAAAGAAGGAGTGGACACACTCCGGATAGCCCTGGACATTAATGGAAGCATTTATCCATGAAAAGGAGAAAGTGTTGGAGATCAGAGGTGTCACAGATGTGTATTACACAGTTGGACAGCATTCTTCCTCGAGCAATCAGTATGACAGGCATCTACAATGCAATGTTGGTATATATATATGAACAGAGACACTGATAGAGGACGTACATATGTGCTGCCTCTCCTTTGATACTCAGGATAGATTTGAATGTATGTGACTGTTTTGGAACCCTTCAAGACTTTGGTGTTATTGGTAACACTTCAATCTATCAGAACGTGTCGTTTACGAGACTCAAAGAATATTAAACAATGCTGCAGCACAACTCCGGAAATAATTTAATATTTGTACCTTGGTTGCAATCCGCGTAAAAACTAGTCCAAGTTAATACGGATGGAAGGCAATGCGTTTCTTAGCAGCACTGAACAATAAACCAAAAGACTGTAGGTTCAAGGACACTATCGGGGTCCAAGCGTATTCCAAAATATAAAGGAATGTACTTAGCAGGCGAGTTTATAAATGGACTGCCCTGATAATCTACCAGCGCACAGCAATAAAATGAGAGGCAAAGAAGAGAATCTAAAGCGGCTTTTACAAGTAACAGGAATTGACTTGTGAAAGATATTAACCAGGAAAATCAACTGATCAACTCTCTCGGGTATTGGAGTGCGAATGGCAAGACTATCAATTGACAGACTCACTCTATAGAATTACACCCGGAGGATTAGTCTAGGTGGCTAAGCAGAAAAGTATCTACTTAACAAGGAATTAGACACTAAAGTAAGTGAATGTAGTGGAACAAGAGGGGTTTTTAGGCAATAGTAAGGGGATTATGAATGAAGCCGAGTGTCTAGATATAATATGAACAGAGGCATTTTTTCTTAGATTTCTACGAGGTTCTAAGCTTTGGGTTTCTTGGGGTACTTCGCATGAAATTCGGCAAGTCTGCGAGCTGAATTAGTAACATTCAAAGAGGGTTCCCAATATGTAGCCTCGGGGGTGTGTTCGTATCCCTTCCATTCTACTAAGTACTCCAATCTCCTTCAGCGAATGCGACTGTCAAGGATTTTCTTGATTTCATACTTGTTGACGGAGTCGATTTCGATAGGCAGTGGAGGGTCTGCATGTCGACCTGGGATAGTAGATGTCGTGGTGGGTTCGAGAAGGGATACATGAAACACAGGGTAGATCTGGTGAAGGTCCAAAGGTAAGCATAAGCGAAATGCATGAGAAGATATTTTAGCCATGATGGGATATGGGCCAAGTCTTCGGTGGTCGAGTTTCTTCGAAGGCCTTTTTGTGCGAATATTTCACGAGTCGAGCCACACTCTGTCACTGACCTGAAACTCAGGAATCGGAATGCGGCGACTGGTTGTGGCTGAAGTGTACTGAGTAATTGATTTCTTTATTTGATCTCAAAGGTACTGGTGAAGGTCCTTGAGATCTGCCGACTGGCGATAAGCATCTTCGGAGGCGACTGAAGTGAGAGATACTTCAAGCTTCAGAGGGAAGCCCTTGTTGGCGAAGAAGGGTGTGACCTGGGTTGCCAAATGGGCTGTGTTGTTGTAGGTGAATTTGGCGAGAGGGAGGAGGTCGACCCAGTCATCCTGCTGGTAGTTGATGTAGACTTGGAGGTACTGCTCTAGGATTTGGTTCACTTGTTCGGTCTGTCCATCAGTTTGAGGTGGTAGGCTGTAGAAAGATTGCCTTTGATGCCGAGGATTTCACAGAGCGAGGTCCAGAATCGAGACATGAAGTGCTTCCCTCAATCGGAGATGATGTCGCTGGGACTACGGTGTTTAGCGAATACATGGCGAAGGCAGAGCATGGCGACATCCCCTGAATCAATGTCTGAGAATGTCAGAATGGACAGAGCCATCTTGGTTAGCCTGTCAACAATGACGAGGATCATGTCGTGTCCATCTGACGGGGGGAGTCCCTCGATGAAGTCCATGGAGATGGAGTCCCAAGGACGTTGGCTGATGGGTAGGAAGCGAAGAGGACCAAAGGGTTTGTGATGAATGGATTTAGCATGGCGACATTTGGAACGGGAACTGATGTAGTTGGTGACGAAGGTGGACATGTTCGGCCAATGATACTGTCTCTGAATGTTTGTCATCGTCTTGCTGATCCCTGGGTGGCCTGCTAACTGATGATCATGCAGCGAGCGAAGGATGTCCAAGCAAATATCATTATGATCGGGGACATACGTTCGCTGCGTGTACAACAGCATTTTGTCATCCTCTCCAAGTGACCAGGGGTCTGGCTTCGCATTTGGAAGGGTGACCGCCATCAACTGAGACTGAAGACGGGTGATGTGGGCTGAGGACAAGGGATCAGTCAACTGGCCCTGTTGGATCGATGTCAACAGGGATGCAGAGTCAAGGATGATGGCGCAAATGAGTTGCCCGGTCTTAAACATTGACTGGAAGTTGTGAGGATTCACCAATGCATAAGCACCATCCCCCCCTTTAGGGTACACATCGCCCCAATGGGTCAATGCATCAGGCTTTGTGCCAAGTCGCCCGGCTCGGTAGCGAATGATGTAGTTGAAACCTGACAGGTGTTCGGACCATTGAACCTGACGTCGGGTCAGCTGCTTTGTTGTCACGAAGTACTCAAGGTTCTTGTGGTCGGAGAGGAGAAGGATGACGTGGGATGCCCCTTCGAGGTAGTTTTGCCATTGCTTGAAGGCGCAGAAGATAGCAAGGAGCTCTTTGTCGTAGATCTCGTAGTTCATCTCGGCTGGTGCCATCCCTCGCGAATAGAAGGCGATTGGATGGATATCACCATCAGAGGGGGTGATCTGGGAGATAATGGCAGCGATGGCATAGTCAGAGGCGTCCGTTTTGATGACAATGGGGTTACTCGGGTCGAAGTGGATGAGGACGGGGGCTCTTGAGAATGCAGCTTTGAGTGCTTTGAAGGCCTCCTGCTGCTTCGCTTCCCAGGCGAACGGAGTATCCTTTCTGGTCAAGCGAGTGAGTGGCAGGCCAATGTCTGAGAATGAAATGATGAATCTTCTGTAGAAGTTTGTGAAGCCCAGGAATGATTGGACTTCGTGAATGTTCATTGGTACAGGCCACTTTGTGATGGCAGCTGTCTTTTCGATGTCCATGGAGACCCCAGCAGGAGAGATGATGAATCTGAGGAATTCGACCCAGTCCGAATGGAAGAGGGACTTCTCTGGCTTTATGAAGAGGTTGTGCTTCCGAAGATGGGAAACACCCATTTGGACATGCTCTAAGTGATCCTTCCTGTTCTTTGAGAAGATCAGGATGTCGTCAAGGTAGACTACAACGAAGACATCAGCCATGTCTTGGAAGATGTCATTCATGAAGTGCTGGAAAGTAGCTGGGGCATTTGTCAACCCGAACGGCATAACGAGATATTTGAAGGACCCATATCGAGTTTGGAAGGCTGTCTTCCACTCTTGGCCAGAGGCAATCCGAACATTGTTGAACCTGGTGTGAAGGTCGAATTTGGTATAGATGTTCACGCTTTTGAGTCGGTCAATAAGGCTCGGAATCAGTGGGATAGGGTACTTGTTCTTTCGCGTGATATGATTCAACCCTCGGTAGTCCACACACATTCGCAGTGTACCATCCTTCTTCTTTGCGAACACAACTGGGGCACCACCGGGTGATTGTGATGAGCAGATGAATCCCTTGCCAAGCATATCTTCGAGATAGTCGCGGAGCGCTTCTAATTTGCTGTTTGAGAGTGGGTATATGGGACCATGAGGTGGTGTGCCATCATTTTTTATCTCGATGGTGTGATCATAAGGGTGATGTGGGGGCAAGGCTTTGGCTTTAGCATGCGAGAAGATATCGAAGAAGTCATGGTACTCCTCTGGGACCACAGCTCCTGTGGGACCACAGTTCTAACCATCTCTAACTCGTCCTTCGGTAGGGGGTTTTCGTGAAGGAGTGTAGTCGGAGCTGGTGCATTCATTGCCTACAGCACGAAGCAAAGTGGGTTCAGGGATGGTAGGGTGCATGTTTAACATGAAGGTTTCTTCTTCACCGAGTTTCATGATTAGCTCGAAGGCGGCCGCACTAATTAGGCTTATATGCGGTGTTGTCCTTCTTGTCGGAGGCAGATCGGGAGTCGAAGAATGGAATGGAAGTTGGTCATCGATCAGCGATTCTGTACATGGTGTACAGGGGCGAGAATGGCTTGGAACAGGCTCTGTTTTTGGTCGAATAGGTTTGGTTTCAATTATGCTTTCTTTGGTGGCTGGAAATGGATGGACGAGAGTATTAGGAAGCGATACGGAGGACTCAGAGGAGTGATTCTCGATCGGCGTGGTTGAGAGAAGTAATGGTTCGCCATCCACGTCGAACGTCTGTTCATAACCAGAAGGATTCAGAATAGGAGCGGGCGATGAAGTGACATCCGGTGGAAGGACCAGGATGTAAGAGAGTGGTCCAATCGCCATGTTCGGGATGTAACCCAAGGATGGCGGGGACAAGTGCGAACCAGGAACTGATGGTGGTGAAGTCATCGAGGCAGTGTGGAGTTCTGGAATACTGTCGAAGATAGCTGGAGGGGAAATCATCGTACAGGCCATGGCGACCGTCATATGTGGGAGCATGGAATCGGTGCTGGAAGGGAAGGTGATTGAGAGAACCCCAATCGATAGTAGGTTTCATAGAGTGAAGCCACGGGAGCCCGAGAATGATCATGGCTGAAGGGTGTAACTTTGTGACAAGTAGCGAAATGTCCTGCGAAGAGGAGTTGCTGAAAGTGAGACTAGTATCTAGATATTTGTATTGCAAGCCATATCTAGCCATCACCTCAAGCATACCCTTCACTCTCAGTGCTTTCTTACTTTGCCCATCAGGCGCAAAGCAGATTTGCAGTCACCTCGTCTGAATAATAGGCCCTGCAGCCTCTGGCAATCCTCTTGCACTTACGGCCAACTACGTAACAGGCGGGATAACTTCACTGAACCCATCAAACTGGGTTAGCATCATCGTCGCATAGGGAATTTGAGGACTATACCTTGGGGTTCTTTCCCAGTCCTTTCCATCGCTTCGCACCCTTTCGATGTCAGCGTGAAGATAGGAGCCGAGGTTGAATCTATGTCAGCCTCTGTGGGTACCGGTTATGAAATAGATGCTGAACTCTCCAGCCATACCCTCGCTTTCTGTATCTCCTTCGCTAACTCATCCACCTCAGGTGGTCTTTTGAATTCCTGGTTGATCATCTCTTCAACCTGCAGCATTTTCCAAAGCTCCTCCTAGACCTCATGAATGAGCGAACAACAAACGGGAAAGGAAAGAGCGGTACTCACTTGGACTCCTGCTGCATCAACCACCCACTGCTCGACATCCCTACGTGACTCTCCCCAAAGCTCCGGCCTAACCTTCGATACCGTCTGTGATCGATCAAGGAGTGCTGAGTATCTGGGTGTTGTCATAGGGGCAGTACGCTTGGCTTGGGTGCTTAGATGGGTTCCATAGCCCCACTCCGCGCCGCATTTTTAAACAGAAGGAGAAGTTGTGCATGGACCATGCAGCAAGGCAGGGCCCAGACCTCAGAGATCCCATCGGGGGACCCATTACGTCTTTAACACCTCCCCCCCACCATAGGATGCAGCGTCGTTGGACTCCGAAGCTAGGAAGGGGGTACTGTCATGACCTGTCTATTTCCCTCACCCACTGTCTCTACATTCCCCCTTGTCACTCCCCCTGCATCTTCGCCTGAGTTTGCCCCACCCTTCGACCACTCTTCCTCCACGTTTGCTCCATTCACTGTTCGCCCCATTCTCCGAACGACTATTCGCTGCTTGCATCGTTCGCCAGCAGGCATGCCATCAAACACGATCGACACCATTTACCCCACATGATGGTTCATCACTGGCCCCATCACCTGCTTGGTCCAACCCCTTTAGGTGTTCATATGGCTGGGATGCATTCACAGGACGTCCTACCTGTAGGTTGTGTGGGATCAACCCAGCAGACGAAGAGTCCGTGCAGGGTGGTGTATATGCAGGTCCCAAGGCGTATTTCCGTACATAGGTGCCTTCGCCCTCTTTCCTCTCTGTTGTTTCATGTTCACACCCTTCTTTCATTCTATTGTATGTTTATTCCATCTATTTGTATCATGACTGTGCACCCCTATCCAACCCTGACTCATGACGGCCTCTTTCCTATTCGCTGTTACCATACGAGCATTCGATATAAGTAGTTTACATTCGCATGTATATTCCCCAGTTCAATTATCATACGTCGTCCACCTTGTGCAAACTTGACCTCACTGTGATCATTGTCTTGGGCCTCTCCTTGAAGATTTATATCTTCGACCAGCCAAGGACTTAGGCATCACTGGTGAGTTCTCATACTTCGTCTTTGTTACCTTAGCCTTCGAACTACTTTCTGTGCTGTTGGCGAAGGGCTCCGAAGGAGTACCTTCGCCAGCGAAGGGACCGTCGAAACTTAGACAGCCCTTCCGCGATATCTTGCACGTTACATCGTCAAGTGCTGCGAGCTGTTTCGCTAGGACTGTAGACAGGGCAAGCCCAGTTCGGGCAACCCCTTTGTTTTGTGAACATTCATCGGTTCACTTATTCACCGAACGGCATACTTATTCGCACAAGTTATTTGGGCATTCGTTGTGTTCACTAATACACGATATTAACGCCTAAAAACCAATCTTGACAGGACTCAGAGGAGTAATGGTTGGCCATCCACGTCGAATGTCTGTTCATAACCAGAAAGATTCAGAATAGGAGTGGGTGAAGAAGTGATGAGAATATGTGGAAGCAATTTGGAGGACTCAGAGGAGTGATTCTCGATAGGCTCCATGAAGAGGGGTAATGATCGGCCATCCACGTCGAATGTCTGTTCGTAACCAGAAGGATTCAGAATAGGAGTGGGCGAAGAAATGATGAGAATATGTGGAAGCAATTTGGAGGACTCAGAGGAGTGATTCTCGATAGGCTCCATGAAGAGGGGTAATGATCGGCCATCCACGTCGAATGTCTGTTCGTAACCAGAAGGATTTGGAATAGGAGTGGGCGAAGAAGTGATGAGAATATGTGGAAGCGATTTGGAGGACTCAGAGGAGTGATGGTTGGCCGTCCACGTCGAATGTCTGTTCGTAACCAGAAATATTCGGAATGTGTACACAGATAATTGGAGATGAATCCGAATGGGAACCAATTGAGGCGAAGGGAAAATGATAGTAAGGGTGCCAGGGGAATCCTGGTTGTGGCCAAGGCCCGAAAGGTGGAATAGGATGGGACGCAGGCCCACCAAGTAGGATAGGAATCTGCAAGGCTGTGTGCAGACATAGTCGACCCATGAAGGGGTAAAGTTGTTCTATGAATAGAGGTGGTTTGCATCTGTGTGGTGTATGAGGAGGACTGTGAAGAGGAATAAGGGTGATATGAACAACGCGAATGAGGCGAGGATGGGAGCGAATAAGGCGAAGATGGCTGCGAAGCAGGTACAAGGGCCCGAAATTCCGCTGGTGCAAGGAGTGGTACAGTGCATAGGTTGAAGAGGTAGTGAATAGAGTACTGGGAAGGAATGGTTTGCCATCCATGTCGAATGTCTGTACGTAACCAGAAAGAGTCGGAATAGGAGTGAGCGAAGAAGTGACACCTGGTGGAAGGACCAAGGTGTGATAGAGTAGTCCAATTGCCGTGTTCGGGATGTAACCCAAGGATAGCGGGGACGAATCGGAATGGGAGCCAATAGAAGCGAACAGATATATAGATGGTACAGTGTAGATAGAGTTGGTTTTTCAAAGAAATTGAGCAGTTGTGAGTACAAGTTGTGAAGGATGGTTTGAAGTGCGGTGGAGGAGGAGGTACAGGCCCGCAGGTAGGGCAGGAATATGTGCGAATGGTTGTTGCAGGGGAAGCTGTCCAGCGAAGGGGTGAGGTTGTCCTGCGAACAGAGAAGGCGCAGGCCCACAGGTGGGGCAGGAATCTGTGCGAAAGATTGTTGCAGGGGAGGTTGACCCACGAAGGGGTGAGGTTGCCCCACGAATAGAGAAGGCGCAGGCCTGCCAGGTGGGGCAGGAATCTGTGCAAAGATTGTTGTGGGGGAGGATGTCCTGCGAAGGGGTGAGGTTGTCCCATGAATAGAAATGGAGTAGGGTGCAGGTATGGAAGGGAATGACGAGTAGATGGAGTAATGCTTTGACTGTAGCTGTTAGTTTAATTATACTGTCAAGATTGGATTATAGGCGTTAATATCCATGTTAGTGGCGAATGCCCGAATAGCGTGTGCGATCTAGCGAATCGCCCAGCGAACAGTACTGAGGAGGTAAGGGTTAAGCAGTAAGAGGGTTACTCAAAAGGAATTCGCCCTGATCTACAGTCATAGCGAAATAGCCCATGGCACTTGAGATGTAACGTGCAAGGTGTCACGGAAAGGTTGTCTAAGTGGCGACAATCCTTTCGCCCACAAAGGCACTCCTTCGGAGCCCTTCGCTGACAGCACAGAAAATAACTCGAAGGCTAAGGTAACAAAGATGAAGTATGAGAACTCACCAGTGATGCCTAAGTCCTCTTCTGGTCGAAGATAGAAATCTACAGGAGAAGGCTCAAGACGATGATCACAGCGAGGTCAAGTTTGCACAAGATGGACGTATGATAATTAACTGGAGAATATACATGCGAATGTAGACTACTTATACCGAATGCTCATATGGTGCTAGCGAATAGGAAAGAGGCCGTCTGGAGTCAGGGTTGGATAGGGGTGCGTGGTCAGGATACATAATAGATGGAATAGACATCCAATAGAATGGAAGAGGGGTGCGAACATGAAACGACGGAGAGGGAAGAAGGCGAAGGCCCCTATGTACGAAAACACGCCTTGGGACCTGCATATACACCACCCTGCACGGACTCTTCATCTGCTGGGTTGGTCCCACATGACCTACGGGTAGGATGCCCCGTGAATGCATTCTGGACATAGGAACACCCAAAGGGGGTTGAGTTGAGAAGATGATGGGAGCAGTGATGAACCATCAATCCGGGTAAAGGATGTCAATTGTGTTTGATGGCGTGCCTGCTGGCGAATGATGCGAGTAGCGAATGGTCATATGGCGAATGTGGCGAATAGCAAATGGAGCGAGGAGTGAATGGAGCGAAGACACGCGAACATGGAAGAGTGGTGAAAGGGATAACAGGGATAGCTGGGTACAAGAAATAAATGAGTCATGACAGCCTGCACCTCCTTGCAATTCATGATAGGACCAGTGATGAACCAACAATCCAGGTAAAGGATGTCGATCGTGTTCGATGGCATGGCTACTGGCAAATGATGCAAGTAGTGAATGGCCAGTTGGTGAATGTGGCGAATAGTGAATGGGGCAAGTAGCGAATGGAGCGAAGCCGAGCGAACATGGAAAAGTGGTGAAAGGGAAAACAGGGATAGCTTGATACAAGAAATGAATGTGTCATGACAACTGTGTAGTGAAAACTTCAGCAAAGCTAATTCATCCTGCGCTGCAGTGGTGCGAGTCCCATTGAGTGCAACCTGCATGGAGGCTGCAACTGACACTATCCGAATGCATCCTGAGCATGTGGGTCTGGCGTCCTGGCAGGAATGATGCGAATAGTGAATGTGAAAGCAGTATGGCAATGAATATTTTGGCAAGATATTCACTGGTTCAGGAAGTCGTTCGCTGGTTCAGGAAGTCATTCGCCTTGTGCTGAGGGATGATTCGCAGAATAAACGAATCATGACACTGCGCTACTGCCGGAATCCACCACTTTGCAGTGGTGTGTCGTTCTATCTTTGCTGACAGTTCCTCTCGGAAGTGTTCGGGGCATTTCGGTAGTCGATACCGCATGTGCTTGTTGGGATCAATGAGGTTGATCTCATGTTTGATCTCCCATAGTGGCGGAGTTCTAATGGAATTCCACTGACTAGGTCAGTGATTCTTTCCATCCAATCCTCGCGGAGGTGTGTGGGAACCGTTGCTAATGAAAAGCCTCGCGAAAAAAGGATTAAAATCGCTTTAAAACCCTGTTTTCCCAGCTGATAGTAGCTAATACACGTGGCTATTGTTGGGAGAACTCCATTCAAATATCCCTTAAATTCCCTCTTATTATTTCGCCATTTAACTTGGCTTCCCTGGCTCAAAAACTCCTTATTCTGTCAGGCAGAGTTATGAACCCACACACGTCCACAACTCTGCCACAGCCGCTCAGTTTCAAACTCCTACCGGAGCTTCCCACGAACCGTAAACTCGGAGTTGCAGGCGCTCAAGCACCCACAACCCCGGTACCTTGGCTCACTCAAACTCAGCCACTGAGACTGAATGTGTCCTCTACCGGTTACACAAGCCTGTGCAATTCAAACCCAGCTGGCACATGACTTGCATCATAGCAACCATGGCTGTGCAAGGCTGCGTACAAAGTCACACAAAGATGTACAAAGCCAAAACTAGGGTGCAGGTTTGATAAAGCCTATTGGATGAATGGATCCTCCAAACGCAACGCTACGACACCAAATAGGCCCCTTGATGTCATAGCGGCTATGTAGGGCTGTGCAGGGCAGTGCAAGGCTGTGCAAGGCTGTGTAAGGCTGTGCAAACCAGGGAAGGTGATTGGCTATCTATTTCCAATTTCTTTGCACAAACACGCCACAATAGTTACGAGGGTGTGTTTCAGCAGTGCAAATATTTACTTATGACATCACTCGCCTAATAGATAGAAGAACCCCATTTTACGTAATCCTGTGTATTTTACAATATAAAAGGAGGCCATTCTGACCTCCTTGATCCATTCTAGCAATCTACCCATCTTCTATCCTACACGTGACCTCGTGTGACTTGCATCTTACTAAGCTGCTAATCCCAGCTAGGGTTATTCACTTACTTTAGTGTCTAATTCCTTGTTAAGTAGTTACTTTACTGCTTAGCCACTTGGACTAATCCTCCGGGTGTAATTCTACAGAGTGAGTCTGTCAATTGAAAGTCTTGCCATTCGCACTCCAATACCCGAGACGATCTAGTCAGTCATTTTCCTGATTAGAGACTTTCACAAGTCGCTTTGTTCACAAAACTCGTCCCTCGTTTTATTGCTGTGCGCTGGTAGATTATCAGGGCAGTCCATTTATAAACTCGCCTGCTAAGTACATTCCTTTATATTTTGGAATACGCTTGGACCCCGATAGTGTCCTTGAACCTACATTCTTTTAGTTTATTGTTCAGTGCTGCTAAGAAATGTATTGCCTTCCATCTGTATTAACTTGGACTAGTTTTTACGCGGATTGCAACCAAGGTACAAATATTAAATTATTTCCGGAGTTGTGCTGCAGCATTGTTTAATATTCTTTGAGTCTCGTAAACGACACGTTCTGATAGATTGCGAGCTCATACCAAGCTTGATCCCATGCCTGAGTCCCCTTAGTTACCTATCCCGTTTGATCATGCATCATTAGTATATTGACCTCGCCCTGATTCCCCTGTATATGCTCACCCCTGACCATTACTCTCGCCCCTATATAAACCCCTTGCATGCATCCCTACTCTTCAGTCTGTCAGACCCTCTAAGTGAAGTCCGGGAGACTGGTGACCGGTTTTTGCAGTGGGTCCTTTGTTGCACCATCAACATCAGCATCTTTGACAGTTTCTGAGGTGGTGAACCGCGAGATTTTAGCATTTAGGCTGCAAGTATCTATCACAAGCAGTGGACAGCAAGGGAACATTTCCGCGTGATCATGTTAGCACCCGTGAGAATGAGAACAGAGGATCGCCGTACCTCGGTTTTTCACAGTAAGTCACTACAAGCTTCTGATATCAACAACAGCCATGGTGCCACCCGGGGGCTCAGTAGCACCTGGAAGTGCCACACTCGGCGCTACAGCAAAGGTGGCACAGAGTCTCCGAGCCAAAAGAATAAGATACTTCGATTGTCAATGGTGCGTATCGTCGTATTCATGAGCCATGGACTTACCATGAAGATCTTAACAAGAGGAGAGTGTTAAAGTAACATCGCCGTAGGTGACGGTGCATCGATAGTGAGACTTCATTTCTGGCTAATAAAAACGAATTCTGGGTCCTAGGAATATGATCAGTGGAGTGGGCTGTACAAGTTGTCCTACTTGTCCGAGGATACCAAATTTCATGAAGGCTATGAGGCCCCGTAATAAGAAATTCCAACACCAGCCGAATATGAAAAAATGGCAGTGCATCTTGGCCCCACCTTGGGTTACTGTATGGCAAAGAAAAATAATAAGTATTGAATTTTGAACTCACCGCTGCTGCTGCATTGGATTAATTATGGACCTGCATGCGCAGCGCATGCCTGCTGATAAATTTTGTGTTTATTTAGGCGATCCCACATACTTACTTCTAAATGGAGCAGGCCGCACCTAAGTTTGGGCGCAGCCTATCACACTCAACCTTGACCGAGTCCCTAAATAGTATGCCAGAATGCCTGGCGCGAACAGATGTTGGTCTTAAATCATAAGCCTTGATCATAAGTGATGCTTGGCTCAGGCGTACGGTCGAGACGAGAGGATCAAGCTTAGGGGAGTTTGAGTCGAACTCGTTTGCCACCGAATTGGGGATGTTTAACGGTCTTCCGAGTCAACTACATCATGGCCGAAACACTGTGTCGCTTATTGACGCGACGTACAGGCTGTGAGAGGTATGTTCTCATCTCAGGCGCCAGTGATAATAATTCACTCACCAGTTAACCACGCCCTGTATCCATAGTGATAGCATCACGCTTTTCATGTGTTACCATAAAGTGACACGATGACGATCACTGCCGGCCAAGAATTTCCCTCGCAAAAGCTGTGCTCTGGACCAACTTGTCCATCTAGTGCCTACACCGGGGATTCGGTGCTTCCACGCATCTAGGTGACATTTAGACATCTGAAGCAATACCCGATATCGTCGACGACCTTGCGCCCAAGTTTGTTGGGAAGCTGCCCCGGCAAGACTAGACCTGGTTCGGGCAGTTGCCGGTACCGTCATACCAGGTGGTCGAGCATGCTTGTTTCCCGCCCATCATCTAACATTTCCCTGTCGTAGTATATGCCGTCGGCTGGGAATTTCATGCCGATAGAGAGCATTATCACGTTTCTACAACATCTGACTTATCAAGTTTGCCATTTCCTTCTCAGTCGGGGATGTTGTCCTGATGCACGGTAGATATCACAGTAAGTAGATGATTATCTCTTGCTAAATCGTCCATCATTTACTCAAACTCGCAGATCCTTGGCGTCGTTGATGACTTCGAAGATCTCACTCAGCGTCTGTCCCTGTCCACAGGAACATGCCGTTGATCCTTGAGAGGGACCACGGCGAGCAGAGAGGAGAATTTGAGAGACGAGCCCAGACGCAGGGATAAGCGCCGACAGAGGATGAGGAGCAAACCCATCGAGCATCCCTACTTAAATGGTCGCGAGATCCAATTTCGTGAGCATTTATATAGGGATGCTGCACGCACTATTCCAAGGTGGCCACCGGAATCGTCACGATCTCTCACCAATCCCGGTTCGAACGAGTCGGCAGGTGTATCAAGCTCGCAGGTGAAATTTCTGCAGTTTCGTCTGTTGCAGATGACGCCGCGATTGGTCTCCCAGGGTAGGGATGAGGGGAACATCTCCAGCCCTCGCAAAGGCAAACAATCATTGCCTTCCGTGGACTTTGCTTGTGAGTTACCAGTATTACGACTAGTGATGAAGGTACCTCTCGGCATCTATCTTCCAGAGCCCGTCTCTGACACGTTTACCTTGGTCTCCGAGTATGTAACCATTAGTTCTACAATCGTGTGGATGGGAAATTTCAGAATCGTAATCGTGGAACCACTCTGGAAGGGAGATTAGTGGAAGTGTAATCGGTTGGCACACCGGATTTCTCAGATTGTATCGCCTTGAGAGATCAGCTGCACCAAGAGATGGCAGGTAAGATTCAGAAAGCTCTTTTATGCCCCCAAGGTGTGGTGAGGAAATATTGTACTAGTGTCATCTAGCTCTCACACGTTGTTACCCCGAAGAATATCTGCTGCGGTGGTGATGGGTATATATATGCATTGTTGATACCTGGAGAGTTGATGCGCAGCTCTCCTTGAATGCATTGAGGATCAACATCCCATTGCTCTTGGACGGGAACGCGGCGAGTATCTGAGGACGGTTATTCCACCCTGATATATCCTTTTAGGCTGTAGGACAAGGCTCGGCAACGCAAGGACCGTGAGTGGTGCCGTGTTGGTGATCCGGATCGTCCCGAAATTCTCACTAATCCCAATTCAAGTTGTAGCCTGTAGTGTAGGTGCTCCAAGTTGCGTGTATCGTTGCACTGCCGGACGACGCGTTGGTGCCTGATGCGTCGATGCATTTCCAGACGACGCGTTGGTACCCCACGTGTCGATGCACTGCCGGACAACACGTTGGTGCCCCACGTGTCAATGCACTGCCAGACGTGTTCGAGACGACGCGTTGGTGCCCCACGTGTTGAGACACTGCCCGACGACGCGTCGATTGGAACCAGAACAAGCTTCAAAGTACCACCGCATACAGAATTTGTGTTGTACTTACTAGGCGTGCAAGGTGGGTGTATCGATGCAGATGACGCCTCGATTGGAGCTGGATGAAAAAAAACTGCTAAGTACGACCGCTCATGGACCGTCTGCGTGGTTTCGTAAGAAGTCAGGATCATAAGGTTTGATGGCTCCGAGTCGGGTCTTCCAAAGACACCACGAGACACGTACTAATTTATCATGTACTGTATAATATCGTCAGCGTCCGATTGTCCACAGGCAGCAGCCTCACGGCGGCGAACAGTGCCATAATTTAGTTCTCAATATTGCTTGACATTTACACGTGGGGGATCTATAATGGAAGCGCATAGCTTCGACTAATAGGACTCGCTTCTAAATGGCTTAATCCAGTGCAACGCGTACTATTGTTCATACAAAGAAGGCGGATAATCAGGTCTGATCTAATTCACTCTTTGTCTGCCTGATTAGATCGCTTCTCTTCATACATATATATAAGCCTGGGGCTATCTTCAAAGATTCTTCGTCCCACCACTTTTCCCCAGTCGTGACTCGAATCGCATTGCCAACTCCTAGCCATGAACCATTTGCAACTACCTGGCTTGTCTGACCTCCACCTTACCTACGATGGCAACGCAGCGCTCGCAGCGGCGGATCGCCGCTACCTGAGGCTACCTCCTCTGAGGCCTCAGCCACGCCCAGCCACTCCGCCGCCGCCCATCCCCGCCCCACTACCACGGCTACAGCCTGGGCCACGCATGGCCACAGTCAACCCGCCACCAATCGCCGCGACAGTCCCGGCTCGACGGGACCATCGACGGGCAGCACCAAAGGCGAAGGCCAGAGTGAAGGGAAAGAGCGGGAAGGCGCAAAGCCAGGCAGCTCGCGGGGGCAGCAGCCCTCGCACAACCGCACAACATTGTACCTCCATGGACGCGGAGCTCAATTTGAGCTCAGAGCCCTGGAGGATTTCCATGCCGCTGGTCAATACAAGGGACCACGGCGAGCAGAGACGGGGGAGAGGCGGAGGCACGGGACGCCGCGCTCGTGGGAAACTGGTCGTGCACCAGTACGAATTTCTCAAGCAGCCCGATGGCTCGCTTGTGCGGAGCCAGTGGATCTCGTGAGGTGACTTTTATGTAGTAATATTACAAATGGTGGGCACCCGAATCGTTACGATCTCTCGCAAACCCTGTTCTAACGAGTCGGCAGGTGCACCAAGCTGGCAGGGTCGCGTATGTTTGCGGATGGCCGCGATGATCTCCTAGGGTAGAAGGGAAATTCTGTTTCGAATGTCGGATACTGTACAGTATCTACATTTTCTATCTATTCGGGCTGTATATCATTGGTTCCGATATTTTTCGTGCACGAGCCATTACCGGGTGTCCCTCATGATTTTTGGATCTGTCAGCCCTGGAGGGATAAATATCCGTGAAATATTTGATAGCCTATGACGACTACGAGCTCTAACGGCCGGGTGTCTGATTATACAATCAGCTCCTTTCGCTGCGACCACCATGCTCGTAGTCGAGTGCGCATTCATTCGTCATCCTTTCTACTAGTTCAACTCTCTCATGTCATGTCATATTCGGGACCATGTTCTGCCCTAGTATACCCTCTATGACTTCGGCCACTACCGTCAACTACCAGGGCCCAGGACAAGAAGCTGAGCACGACTACTTCGAATGAGCTCCATGGATGATATCTCACGAGCCAGATTCGTGCTCATTATCTTCTCTGACTTCAATGTTGAAAATGTGACGAAACTATGCAGCTAATTAATGGAAGATAGTCCGTAAGAGGGTGAGGAGGCGACAAATGGGTAACCAACCGTGAGGTTATCGTTTTCGCTGAGGTTTGGGGGGAGGGGATTTGTCAGCGAAGGACCGAACCGCGGAAGTCTGCCGGAGAGGCGGCAACTCCCGGTTGCAGGCCCCTGAGGGCGTGCAACCCACAGCACGTCCATACTGTGACGTGACTGTGCCGGAACGTGCCTGAGGCCAGCAAGCCTCGAGCGCGAGGACGTGGCAGGCCATACTGTTGGAGTCAGGGTCGGTAAGCGTTGAACGCAGGGCCAAGTAGGTTAGGGGAAGGATTTATCATTGTCTAGTAAAATAGCATTACTGGCCTCGGTCAAGTTTGACCGAGGCCCTATATCTACTCGCTCCACAGTCGCTAACCCCTCAGTGAACTGATCGTTCACTGAGGTACGTGCCCCCGTCCCATTATGCATCCTAATGCTATACTTACTATTATGTGACTTCATTCCTAATAGGTAGCGTAGTTATACATACTCAGTGAACTGACCGTTCACTGAGACTTCATTCCTAATAGCACTGCGCATAACCGCTACAGGTTATGGGCCCCGCAGAGCCCACAACGTCTACCCCCACCTCCAAGTCGTTCGTCGTCCCGAAGCTGGCCAGGGACGGCACGAACTGGGTCACCTGGAAAAGTCAGACGTTAGCTACGCTGGCGGCAACCTGTGGCGCGAAGCGTCACCTCGAGGGGACCGCTCGGATCCCTCGCACGATCCCGACGTACCCTGACGGCTATACACTCACAGACAAGGAGGAAGAGGACCTAGAGGAACTCGAGAAACGCTGGGATGACTACAATCAGCATGAGGCAGCGATAATGGCACAAATATTTACCACTGTCCCCGATAGCGTCCTTATCGAAGTCCGCAACCTAGCTACGGCAAAGGAGGTCTGGGAGGCCGTATGTGCAAAGCATGAGACCAGGGCACTCACGGTCAAAGTTGACATGCGACAACACATGTACGAGCTGAAATGCGAGGACGAATCGAACGTCCGCACGCACCTGGAGTCCCTCATGAGAATGCAGGAGCAACTCGCAGGGATGAACGCGGGACTCACTGATGATGACCTGGTCACCGTCATCCTCGGCTCGCTCCCGAAGTCGTATCGGCCACTCATCAATGCGATAACGATGTCGGCGACACACGCAAAGGCAAGACTCGAGCCGGACCAGGTAGTCAGCACTCTAATCGACGAGTTCGAGCGATTAGCAATCGAGGAACAACAATTGAAGGCAAGTGAGAATGCACTCGAGGTGGTCAAGAATTGCAGAAAGCACCAGCCACGCAGCAGTAGTTCCAACACCATGCGGACAGATGTGGAATGTTGGAACTGGGGCAAAAAGGGGCATATCAAAGTGGATTGTCATTCTAAAGGCAAGAAAAAGGAGAAGAAGGATGAGGATAAGAAAGGAGGTGACTCAGCGAACACAGCGGTAGAGGGTGAGGACTTCGCATTTACCACGACGCTCACTGGGACCGCGCTTGCGCTGGGAACGAGTTGGTCAACGGGACGAGAAGTCGACGTTTACGACTCGGGCGTGTCAGGTCATATGTCACCGAGTAGGCATCGCTTCATCACTTTCGCCCAGATCACGCCATGGACGGTCACTGCCGCGGACAAGACAGTCTTCAAGGCTACCGGGATAGGTAGCATGAAGGTCAGGATACCTAACGGTAGAACAACAATGCACGTTACCTTGAAGGATGTGCTGTACTGTCCCGATCTTGCGTTTACGCTCGTCTCCCTAACGCGATGCGACGTGGCTGGCTACTCGGTTCTACTCAAGGGTCAGAAGTGCTTAATTCGAGATAAACGAGGGATGTTACTGGGACAGATCCCACTTTCGAATGGCCTGTACAAAGTAGAACATCAGTCTACTGCAGCGGCAGCGAGTACTACACGGAAAGTACTCACATTGGACAAGTTACACCGCCGGATGGGACACATCCCCCCAGGCCGCTCGCAAGCTCATCCGGGACCGAGTCGTCACTGGACTGGATCTTGACATGGCGAGTCAGCCAGGCTTTTGCACAGAGTGTGCACAAGCCAAACCTACCCAAAAATCCATCCCACAGAAACGGGAGGGGCCGCGAGCCACCAAATTTGGCGAAAAGGTGCACTCGGACGTCTGGGGGCCTGCAAACCACCCAGAGCTACGATGGAAAAGACTATTTCGTCAGTTTCACCAATGACTATAACCGGTGGACTTACCTGGTACCGATGGCTAGGAAGAGCGAGCGTTCAACTGCTACAAGCAGTATGAGGCGTGGGTTGAAACACAGTATAGCGCGAAGATAAAATGCTTACAGACTGATCGCGGGGGAGAATACCTCTCCGACGCATTCATGGCCCACCTGAAATCCAAAGGGACGATCCTGAGCCTCACAGTGCACGATACCCCTGAAGAAAACGGCGTATCAGAACGTTTGACCCGGACGTTGCTAGAACACGCACATGTGATGCTTCTAGCAGCTGGACTACCGAAGTTCCTCTGGACGGAATCGGTGCAGCACGCGGTCTGGCTGAAAAACCGGACTTCAACGCATGCACTCAACGGCAGGACACCGTATGAGGTTGTGCACGGCATGAAGCCGGACCTCACTGATTTACCAGAGTGGGGAACTAGAGTCTTTGTTCTAAAAGAAAGCAGCAGCAAGCTAGACTCGAAGGTGGATGAAGGAAAGTGGGTGGGGTATAGTGATGAGAGCAAAGGACACAGGGTCTACTGGCCTGGGAAATGCCGCATCACCGTGGAAAGGAACGTCACATTTGATGCCCTTGTCCTTGTGACCCCCAACGACGGTCTGACTGAGGGGGAGTCATCCACCCTAGGCACTCAGAACGCCGTCGGCGGCGCTCCTGCTTCTCACACACTCCACCAGCACCCGCCACTACAACCCCTGGACCCGGTAGCAGACCCCGCAGACACCTGGCAGATCGACCCCCTCGAAGGATTTGAGGCCGCGGATCCCCCGGCAGACCTGCCCCAAGGAAGGGGCCACCGCACGTGGAAACCGTCCGCATATGTGCGGGGGATCGCAGACGGCGTGGGCAGCAGCACAGGCCACCCACACGCACCCGCGTACCCCCGAGGTCTGCCGATGCCCACCAGCGACTCAGCCCTAGTCACGCTGACAGGGGGCGCAGGAGATACCACCAGAGCTGAGGGGGAGTCTCGTCATCCCACTAGGCACACGACGGCTGCTGCAGCGCACAGTCCAGGGCCTGACCCAACAAACCTCGATGATGCCCGTTCCTGCGCTGACTGGCCGCAATGGGATGCGTTAATCAGGCAGGAATTGGACCAGCACGCGACGTTGCGCACCTGGGACCTCGTCGAAGCCCCAGATGGTGCAAACATCGTAGGGAGCAGGCTCATGTTCCACTACAAGCATGACGCGGAGAGAAAGGTTGTAGTCAAAAAACTAGGCTCGTTGCGCAAGGATTCTCACAGGCACAGGGAATTGACTACAATAAGACCTTCTCTCCCACAGCAAAGCTCTCCGCTATCCGAATAATCGCAGCCATCGCAGTCCGGAATGACTGGGAACTCGAACAAATGGATATAGATGGTGTGTACTTGCATGCACCGATCATGGAGACTATATACATGTGACAGGCCAGGGGATATGAAGCCCCTGGAAATGAGCACAAGGTCTGCCGGCTCAACTGTGCGATATATGGGTTGAAGCAATCCGGCAGAGAATGGTACGACACACTGCGTGGGTTCATGAACCAGTTTGGCTTCACGCGCTGTGAGACGGAACACGCAGTTTTTCACAGATATGCTGGATGGGACGCACTTATTGTCGCGGTCGACGTCGACGATCTGACCATGGCCGGAAGCTCGAAGAACGCGATCCTTGAGTTCAAGAACGAGCTATGTACGGTCCTGGACATTGATCCGTCAACATCCGAGCTGCAATCAATGGCCCCGAGACAAGGGGCCACCGACATCCTACAAGCTCTAGTGGATCAGGAACACTGGATGATCATAGGATGGGAAGACACACTGGAAATCGTCCACCCGGACGACTGGGACACCTGCGCGGCTTATGCCACGCACTTCTGGAGCACGACGGGCACCCGCAAGGTGAAGCTGAGGGATGAAGACATTGGTGATGCTGTCAACATGGCCTGGGGATGGCTCCCAAGGGGCATCGCACGTGACACGCAAGTGGAACCTCTGCAGGATGTCCATGACCTCAAAAAAGAGGTCAAGGACCTAGAATGTGCAGTTAAAGACCGCAACGATGCACTCGAAGTCGAGCGCGCCAAAGTCAAAGAGCTCGAGGAGCAGCTGAAGGCACTCCAGCTCACACACGCGGCCTCAAAAAGGCCGCGCCATGACCTGGCCACAGACCCAGTGGCCAGCCCTTCATCACCTCATGCGACGGCACCTTTGCCAGTGCACGCAGCTTCGGGACTGGCTTCCTGAATATTGGCTCCCACCTACCTCAATGGGGGGATGGAGCCCACCATCCGATGCAGTGTACGACGTCCCAGACAGAGGGGAGTCCAACTCCTCCCTTTGGAAAACGTATGACCCGGACAGAGCTCAGCATATGGCTGAGCAGCCTAAAAAGAAGCGCAAGAAAGTGCGTGGCACCCCCAACACGG
Organism: Gautieria morchelliformis; assembly: GCA_015179125.1. Classification (NCBI taxonomy): domain Eukaryota; kingdom Fungi; phylum Basidiomycota; class Agaricomycetes; order Gomphales; family Gomphaceae; genus Gautieria; species Gautieria morchelliformis. The sequence goes on from WHVA01000031.1 coordinate 172,654, forward strand.
TCAATGGCCTAGCCAAATCAAGGACTTGGGCGATCTGCATTGGTTATTGGGTATAGAGGTGAAACGGGTGCGTGAGACGCGCACAATATCCTTCTCACAATGTGCTTACATCGAGAGAATTCTCGAGAGGTTCAGCTTGCAGGATGCGAATGCCCTGAGCACGCTGCTCGACCCGCATCACAGGCTATCCCTATCCCAATCGCCCACCACCCCTCGCGAATGCCAAGAAATGCACGCCGTACCGTACAGGGAAGCTATCGGCTCACTCATGTACGTGGCACTGGGAACGCACCCTGACATTGTGTTCGCAGTGTCGTTTCTAGCCCAGTTCATGCAGGACCCCGGGAGGCCACATTGGGAGGCGGTCAAACACGTCTTTCACTACTTGAAGGGCACGAAGGACGTGGCCCTGACTATCGGCGGATCTTGCAGGGGACTTGAGGCATTTTCTGATGCTGACTGGGCATCACAAGAACACCGACACTCGATCTCGGGGTACGTGTTCACGATCGATGGAGGCGCTGTGTCTTGGAGTTCCAAGAAGCAGCCGATCGTCGTGTTGTCAACAACAGAGGCAGAGTACGTCGCAGCAACCCATGCCGCAAAGGAGGCTTTGTGGATATGTGCCTTCCTGGCAGAGATTGCCCAACCACTTAGCCAGCCCATCACCATCCACCTCGACAACCTCTCTGTGATATCTATCACAAAGAATGATGAGTATCACCTGAGGACCAAGCATATTGACATACGATATCACTTCATACGTCATGCAGTACAGAGACAGTTACTGTACATCGACTACGTACCGACAGATGACATGGCCACCGACTTATTCACTAAAGCCCTCCCCCGACACAAGGTTCTACACCTGAACGCCCTACTTGGTCTATGTTCGGCTTAAGGGGGAGTGTTGGAGTCAGGGTTGGTAAGTGTTGAACGCAGGGCCAAGTAGGTTAGGGGAAGGATTTATCATTGTCTAGTAAAATAGTATTACTGGCCTTGGTCAAGTTTGACTGAGGCCCTATATCTACTCGCTCCACAGTCGCTAACCCCTCAGTGAACTGACCGTTCACTGAGGTACGTGCCCCCGTCCCATTATGCATCCTAATGCTATACTTACTATTATGTAGACTTCATTCCTAATAGGTAGCGTAAGTTATACATACTCAGTGAACTGACCGTTCACTGAGACTTCATTCCTAATAGGTAGCGTAAGTTATACATACTCAGTGAACTGACCATTCACTGAGACTTCATTCCTAATAGCACTGCACATAACCGCTACACATACTACCACCCTTTAATCCGATGCAAAGCAGCGGACCGTGAGTATGCCTGGTAGTACTCGCGACCCCATAATGTGAAGTATCTAGAACAGTGTTGAGAATGGAGTAATAAGCTGTATTAGGCTAGGCGAAGGTTCTGCCGAAGCTGAGACATGCGTGATGTAAGGGAAGTTACGGAGTCAAAGGATTCGCTAATGAAATTAGGTAGGATTTCCTTGATCTGTCTCCAGTATAGCAGGAATGCCATGGAAGACCATCTGCCTATGACCATGACAATCCATGGGTTAATCCCCATGAGCAGTAGGTGGGATGTCCTGCCGATCCTGAAGCCGTGACCCAGGACTGGTGGGAGATTGCTGGTGGACCACACCTCCCGGCAGCATTCCAAAAACCAATCCCTGGTCATCGGTGCCCAGGCGCTGTCTGAGGTCTCAAAGGCGAAGAGCGGGGCGTGGGAGGGAACGCGGGAGCTGCAGGTGAGGTGGTGTTGGAAGGCGAGTATGGGGCTGGAGCGTTCATTGATGTCTATGAGTTGGAGGTCGTCGCCTAGTGCTCTCTTGGTCTTAGAATAGGGAATGTGAATAGTGGTAAATTTTCGGCCCTGTTTGGCAATGCTGTGTGTGATCGGCGTGGAGCGTGAAACATGGACATAAGGGTCAAAGGAATTACGCGATGGGATGGTAAGCTCAGCCAAGCAGCAGCATGCCCAGAAAGAGATGGAGGCCACGGCGAAAACCGCTGCATCGAAGGAATTCGTTAATGTCAGGTTGTCGCGCAGGAAGTTCAGATGGGCTATGGTAATGGGATTGTGGGTTTTGTGCGTTGAAGAGGCTGGTGCGGCATTAGTGGCTCCCATCTTTGCTAGGGCTAGCAGGCCGCCCCCATGCCACGGTGCATCGTTCAGCTGGTGATGCTGGCGAGCCACGTAGAGATGCAAGATTCACTTACGGAGCCGGCTCTGCAGTTTGTCACAAAGAGTGAAAGGAGCATTTCTGATGCCGGCATTTGGTCAGACTCGGGCAAGGCAATGGAGTTGCAGTATTGGTTGAATCTTAAGAGGCCAGCTCCCCAGCCTTGGTGAGTGCCTCTGACCACACCCTGGGAACAAATTTTTCGCATGCGCGCTATGTGCTCAGAGGGAAAGGATGAGTGAGAAGATAAGGCTTGATTGATAGAGTATGGAGTCTGCCAAGATGTGGCACGGTCAGCAGCCAGGACAAGAGGGCGTAACTGGGAAGGTGTGAGAAAGTTCTTAGGGTCATACGATGCTCGTGGTTTTCGTTGGCATATAGGTTGTGGTAAGGGTGCGTCGTTGGTCGTTGCCCCACCTGTACCCAACGGGCTAGCACAACACTTAGCCTGGATGTCCCTCCTCCTAAGCATGGGTGAGGAGGTTGGTGAGCTCCACAGGTAGAGCAAATGGTATGTGGAGATGTCTGTCGGGTGGGCCCATCTCACCGTGAGAGATGAGATCCGCCCTGTTCTCCGCCAAGGGCACGTATTCGGTGTTGATGGTGACATTGCTGGGGGTGAGGAGGAGCGTGATGTGTCGTATAGCGCTGTTGCATTGTGGGTTGCGGGAGAGGCCTCTGGCCAGGGCGTGGATGACCCCGGTGTTATTGCTGTTGACGTGTATGTGTGAGTCTGTGATCCCTTGGGAGTGGATCCACAGGGTGGCGACCTCGACAGCAATCGGTTCAGCCCAGCCGATGTCACGCCCGTCCTGGTTCCACCCGGGGTTGAGGCTCCATGCAGCCCATCTGTCTCCCACCGCCAGGCCTATGCCCCACAATGTCGACACATCCACCCACACATCGGGGTCCATGGTGGTGCATGGGATGAGTGAGCGTGACAGGTCTGTGCGGCGAGGGGCGTCTTTCCACCATTCCAGATCTGCATGGGTTTGTCTATCGATGAAGCACCAGATGTATCGGTTACCCAGGAATTTGGGAATTGATTGGGAAAGTGCCGGTAAGAATGATCGGCCCAAGGTGTGCACGAAGGTGATGTGTTGTAGTGTTCCCAGCAATTTCATCGTGGGCTGTAGCTGTGCCCTGTGTGACGATGCATATGAAAGTATCCGGCCCAAGTACTTGACTCGTTTGTGTTTGGGTACTGCAACTGTGTGGGTGGCGAAGTCCCACGTGAAGCCCACGTACTCGGCTATGTGAACACGTCAGTGGCGCTGGTGAGCAGTGATGCGTTCTCTGGGTGGGTGTTAATGTCAGAGGGCTTGCAGATGCACAAGAAGTCGTTGACCCAATGGAAGATATTCTTGAAGCCGAAGCCGGCTAGGATGTCGACGATGGCATCTGCGATGGTGCCCTGGATGCCGCTCGCTGTGGCCAGCCCAAAAGGCAGGACATGGTCGATGTAGATCATGTCGTGCCACGAGACGGCGATGTAATGTTTGTGCGCAGGGAGCACGGGGCATGTGCGGTAAGCTTTCTGTAGATTTAGGCATGCAGCCTGCGTGCCCGGGGGCGCTGTTGTGAGCTGTGGAGAGATGTGCGTCAGGTGATGGCTGACTGAGTGGTCTAGCTGGTTGTTGATTGGATGTGGATGGGCCTGGCGTGTGCAGGGATGTGCGACTATGCACGTATGTTGGTGTGGATGGGATAAGGTGGGGTGTGGTTGATGTAGCGGCTGTTCGTGCACAGATGTATGCTGGTGTGGATGTAGTGTGGATGTAGTGTGGAATGGCGGGAGTGAAACTCACATATTGTGCAACGAGCCAGGCTGAGCCCCAGCGGGTTGGGAAATCATCAGAGTCGAGCATGTCGTTGACAGAAACGCCGTGCTCGTCTGGTTTTGATGCATTTCTGATGAGACACCATTTGTTGGATCCGGGTTCTTTCTTGACCAGGCCTAGTGGGGATGTGCAGAAGTGGCCATCGAATATCGTGTGGGCCTCGTTGATGGTGAAGGGACCCGACATGCGGCCAGTGGCGATTTCTTCCTGTAGAGGGTCGTCGATTATGTCAGGCTGGTCAAGAGCGGACTTCATGCTAGGTGGGATGAAGGTGCTGGTGAGGGGGGGTGGGGTGCCGATCGGGGACCCTTGCGTGAGATCAAGAACAACATTAGGATACGTATTGGAGAGGTCAAAGCGATCAAGATATTGTTGGAACGTAGAAGCTATGTACGGTGTGATTATTTTGAATTGTTCAGATTCTAGGGCAGTGGATTGCGCCGTGTGGTCCTGCAAGGCAAAGGGTACAGCGGTGAGGTGGGTGTCCCTTGGTGGTGGCGGCGCATGCTCCCGTGAGGTTGTATTTGAAGCAGATGGCTGCTGAGTCCGTGTTGTAGAAGAGCTTCTTGTCCTTGGCTGTGACGTTGGTTTTGCGGTCAGCGTGACCGTGGAGTGAGGTGGAAGTGCATTGAATCGAGATGTGCGCATCGCTGAGGCCACATTTGAGGCAGAGCTTAGGCCTTGTGTTGTGCTCTGCCTTTGATTGAAAGGGCGCACGGGGTGGTTGCCGCTGTGGCGTGGGTTGCCCTGGTCACTGGGGCCTGGGGCGCTGTAGGGCTGGTAGCAGTAGTTGTTCCTGGTGGGCATGACGCGAGGGTGTCCTGCGAGCTCGGTGCGTACAGAGGACTTGATCATGTCCGCGAGCCTCTCTTCGTTTACTTCCCTGTCTGCGATCAGCAATGCATCTGAGCGATGCTGCATGTGTCCAGAGAGAACAGGGTATCGAAGAGTTGTTGGCGCATTTTGATATCCATGTACAGGAATGCTTTAATGCGGATTTCATGCGTGGGTTGGTACTGCACCGGTTGAAGTGGTCGGCCCATGCGAGTGGCAATTTGGAGCCTGGAGCCATACAAAGTTCTAGGCACCTGATGAAGTTGTGATATGCTTCGCTAAACAGTGTGAAATCTAGCTGGCACTCGTCAATGAAGTTAGACGCATCGATTAAACGGATCGACTTCATCATAGACTTAGTGGTTTTGAGATCCAGCTCCAGTCTGATACGGTCCATGCTCTCGCTTAAGAAGAAGGATAGTGGAATATATGCGTGTGCTTTGAACATGGCTATGAGTTGCGCGGGTATCGTGTGATTGTTGGGTTGTTGCGTATTGGCGTCTGCATCCACGTCGCAGAAGGCGTACGTTGTCATGGGGTTGAGGTTGGGTGCCATGGCTGTCGCTGTTGAGGCGGGTTGCAGTGGTGTTGGGAGTTGGTTGAGGGTTGGGGGTTGGGTGGTGCTGGGAGGTTGGGTGGGGTTGTCAGGGATCGAGGTTATGGGGACGTTCAGATTCGGGGTTGCTGGCGGGGCGTTGTTGGGGGTATGGTGCTGTGGGTACATGGCGGCGAGGTCTGCATCAGTCAGGATGTCCTCATCGTCAGACACACCCGGCTCGTTGTGGCTCGTTGCCTGCGCGGTGTCCAGCTCTGATGCGGTTTCTTGCGGATATGACCCCGTTGATCTGATCGACGACTTGGCTTGGGGTCAGCCTCCTTGGGCATTGTGTGGTGGGTGGCCGTGGTGCCGGGCTCCTATGGGAAGCCCTATGAGGCGGTGTCGCGGTCGCTGAACCCTGGTTGGAGTTTGCCAGGGCCATACTCCCAGGAGTGGCGATAGAGGGAGCGCCGGCGTTAGGTGGCCGTGACGTAGTCAGTGGCGTCGGAATCGACTGGGGCATTGTCGGTGGCTCTGGATGCCCTGAGGAGCCGCTGGGATACGATGGCGCCATCTTGAAGAAAAATTGCCTGTATCTACGCTAGGTGGGTAGATGGAGGCAAAAGAAAAGGATGAGCTCGGGTGAAAATAGCTGTCAAGCTATTTATAGTCAGGAATTACTAATCTTCCTTAATTAGCCCAGTTTTAGCACTTGGACTCGCTGAGCTCATCATCGCTGCAACTCTCCAGTGAGGTTGGACTGGGGAGCCCATCTCTGACAATGCAACTTCACCTTCACCCCACTGTACGAACCTTCAAAGCCTTGCTACTTCTAAGAACCCTCAACCCTCCTCGACATGGTTTGAATATGCAAGAAGCCTATTTGGCTCTAGCTCGAAAGATAAATATCGCCCCCGGAGACCGTGCCACTGCCTCTAAAGAGGCTCGTGAATTGCTCCAGAGTGACAATGCTGGACTTCATTCAAGAAGGGTCAAAGCGACAGGCGATCATATTTGCAATGTCCGACCTGACTGGGAGGCACTCGTAACGAAGCAGATCCTTCCGAATGGGCACGATGACAGGGCTAAGGAAGGCATGGGCTCCATACCGAGAAATAATGGGCGACACGTGCTGTCCTTGTCATTACACATGATGTTGTGATGGTCGAGCTATTCCCAAACTCGTGGGGTAATCCATTGGAAGCCATGGGAGGCGGTGTTGACAGGTAAGAGTGTACATGAAGTGGCAGAAGCACAATCTCATTGTGAGCCACGGTGTTGTTTTGGAACCTTTCAAGACTCTGGTGTTATTGCTAACACTTCAATCTATCAGAACATGTCGTTTATGAGACTCAAAGAATATTAAACAATGCTGCCGCACAACTCGGGAAATAATTTAATATTTGTACCTTGGTTGCAATCCATGTAAGAACTAGTCCAAGTTAATACGGATGGAAGGCAATGCATTTCTTAGCAGCACTGAACAATAAACTAAAAGACTGTAGGTTCAAGGACACTATTGGGGTCCAAGCATATTCAAAATATAAAGGAATGTACTTAGCAGGCGAGCTTATAAATGGACTGCCCTGATAATCTACCAGCGCACAACAATAAAACGAGGGACGAGTTTTGTGAACAAAGCGACTTGTGAAAGTCTCTAATCAGGAAAATTGACTGACTAGATCGTCTCGGGTATTGGAGTGCGAATGGCAAGACTTTCAATTGACAGACTCACTCTGTAGAATTACACCCGGAGGATTAGTCCAAGTGGCTAAGCAGTAAAGTAACTACTTAACAAGGAATTAGACACTAAAGTAAGTGAATAACCCTAGCTGGGATTAGCAGCTTAGTAAGATGCAAGTCACACAAGGTCACATGTAGGATAGAAGATGGGTAGACTGGCTGATGAAAGGCAGGCAAAAAGGGCCTCCTTTTATATCGTATTGTACAGGCACTTAACTAAGCGGTAGGACCTTCTATCTATTAATGGAATGGGGTGGGAGATAGACCGAGATGGACAGAGGAACGTGCAACAAATGACACGAATACGCACCTCGCCTATGAAAAAAAAATGGAATGGGGGAATAGAAGGGGGAATAGAGAGTATATGTTACCAATAATTATTAGGTCGGAATATTCCGGCGTAGCTAAAAATTACTGACTCAGCGTGAGAATTTTCTATCTCAGAATGCGTCCACTGACGTCCACCACTGCCGCGCTCCCAACGCTCCAGGGCCGACAAGTCTCCCCATGGACCCCATCCCTCTGGCTTCATTCTACGGTATGATAACCGTCTTGTCTACAGCCTCAGAGATGCACTATGAGCCTCAGATCGACCCCGTGCTCCTTGGTGACTCAACCAATGCGTCGCGTCCACCCAGCCATCTTCTCAGCCAGTCGCTCTCCCTTCAGGACCCCCCTTAGGCTCCACACGTTCCAAAGTGTGGAAACCAAGGGAGGAGTTTTCTATGAAGGATCTGGAGCATCTCCTTCGCGCGGTGATCGTCAATCCCTACATGGCCCCGCGCAACAAGGTAGGTGAACGGTGGAAGGCAGTCGCCACAATGGTCCAGGAAGAGGGGCTCTGCTTGAACCAAGAAGCAGAGACCTTGAAGAATAAGGTGACATCGCTCCTGGGATGGGTAGAGGTAAGCTGCCGTGTAAATATTCTATGATTGCATGCGAACTGACCCATATGCCTTTGGTAGGGGGGAAAAAAAACCTCAGCTTGCTCACCACTTTCCAAGGAGCTGGAGCGTGATCCTCTTGCATTTGCATCCCTGTCCGGCAAACTCGACGTGATCCAGCACCTCAAAAGACATGCAAAGGAGACCTGTGAGGAGGAGAAGGAGCAGACTAAAGAGGTAAGTGTGATGGTGATCAATATATTATAGGACTCACATGTTCCAGGTCCAGAATGCCACCCGAGAGGCCGGGGAGCCCTTGCGACTCGGGATGATGACCGGTCACCGAGACCGCAATAAATGGTCACGCCCGTCCTCATCTTCCTATTCAGAGAGTGGGAAGGAGAATGACAGTGGGCCTAGCAACACCCCTCCCGATTCCTGGTCGACCACGTCGAAACGGACACGTCTGACGAGCACGAGCCGTATGAATTTGTCCAAGGAGACCTCGAGGATGGTGCACCTTATGGAGAAGAGTGATGAGCGAGAGGCAAGGAAGGAGGAAAGGGAGGCCAAGAAGGACTAAGAAATGAGGGAATTCCGCACGATGCTCATAGCTCGTCAAGACCAGGTCATTGATATGCAGGAGCGCACCTCAAATGCGCTTCTTGACATCTTGCGCCAGGGTCTGCTCAATTAACTATCTTCCTTAGCAATTAATTAGCTATGTTTTCGTTGTTATAGCTCCAAAAAATTCATTTCTTGGTTTATAAAGTAAAACAGTATAGAAAATATCCTTTAATCACCCAAAAAAATCATTTCTTGGTTTACAAAGTAAAACAGTATAGAAAAAAAATCAAAAATTCTTTTCTTGGTTTACAAAGTAAAACAGTAGAGAAAAAAATCCTTTAATCACCAAAAGAAGCTCGCATATACCAGTATTTACGCGTGAAAATACTCTTCCAATGAGGGTGGCGGGCAGGAGTAACACTGGGCAGTCTGATTCAGCATGACACATGCATGAGCATTTGTCAGTAGCACGGCCACCCGGTAGAGAAGACCGCAGGGGTTGCCAAGGATTTTGTGTTTCCAGAAACATTGCAGATATGGCCAGTCCTGCGTGACCAGACCAAAGCTGTGTTCCACCGAGATGCGAACCCCACTCATGGCTGAGTTCCAGGCTCACTCATCATTTGTGAGTTCTCCCACGTGAGCATAGGGACTCAAAACCCACGGGCTGACTCCATAGGCTGAATCCCCCTCCTGTGAGTGCTCCTGAATCGCATACCTCTCCATGAGACCCACGAGTCCACTCTCCCTCAGGACACCACTGTCGTTTTGGGATGCGTGATACGGGCCAGCCAAGTGGGCGATTAGTCCGTTAGGTGTGACGACTGCCTGAAATTTCATGCCATGAAATTTTTTATAACCTGTGTAAGCAAGCTCTTGATTATCCACAGGCCTGCATGTCCGTTGTATGGTGCAATCGATGAAGCCGATGGTTGTGCTGGTTGGAGCCCCGAAATCATGTAGTGCCGCTGCGTATACCTTCAAATTTTTCTGGCTCAGGATCCCTGCATGATCCCAGGCCAGAAGCCCTCCCCATCTTGTGTTTATAAAAGATGCCGTCTCATTCACAATCTCTGAGATCGCAGACTGGGGGCGTGCATACTTGGTGGCCAGGGACCATAAATCCTCTGGGCTGCGAAGCCGTGCGCACAGAGGGCTGAGAGATTCGAGGGGGAAGGAGCAGAAACCGCACTTTGTTATGAGAGGACCTGGCAGCTCCATAACCTGACTGAGGTTTCTCAGCTCATATAGGGTAAAACTTTAGTGCAAAGTTGAATATTTTAGTTATAATGGCATGGCAGACACATGGTGTTGCTTACCGGAACCTCCAGATACACTCAGCCTCACTGAGGCTCTGGAGATATTCCTCCATGATCCGATGGCCTCTGATCTTTGGTCGTGGCTTCTCCTTTGGCTTGCAAAGGGCGCCTGCTGTGTCCATGAGGTGACTGTGCATGTGGCTTGCAGTATCCTCGGAATCAGATGGGATGTCAGGCAACCGTGGGGAGGTTATAGCGATGGGAATCAGAGTGGCGAGGAGTAGCCGTTTCTTGGAGCGGTTGAGTGGCATGGTGGCAGAGAGGAGCCCCACGACACGCGTCAGTCACGTGACAGTCACCTTAATTAATGTAAAAATTACCAGCTCTTCTGGCGCTTATTTTAACAGTCCGATAATAATTTCTATCGACTTAATAATTATTACCCAACATATACTCTCTAATGAGTCACAAAGAAGCTTTCGGAATGTGTGGGAAGGTTCTGTCTGACTCATAATGACTCACAGTGACTTGAAATGACTCCTACCGGTGACTCCACTAGGTTTTCCACCACTCAGGGCTTGATTTGTCAGGAATGAGTCATGTGCATGTGACTCACCAAGGTGTGCATGAGTTGGTTGAGTCATTGAGGCTGTACAAGCAAATGACTAGGCTTTTCAAACTCAGAGGCTGAGTCTGAAGGAGCCACCTGACCGGATTGGTGGGTGACTGCAGGTGCACAAGCTGCGAGCAACGTGAGTGTCTGGTCGGAGTTTGAAATCAGAAGTCCGAAACAGAGTTGTGGGGACATGTGTATCCACAACTCTGCTGCACAGAAATAAGTGAGTTTGAGTGAAGACAGCCTTGGAAAAATAGGCAAAATTCATAGATAATTAGAGGGATGTTTGAATAGGCCTTATGAGGATAGTAGACATTATTATGATGGCGATAATTGGTTATTTTAAAGGCCTTTGATGCAGACTACAAAGTTACAGAAAAGAGACATTTTTTTGAAGGCTGGTTGAACAGCTTGATCTGAGACCATATAATATGCTGGTTGAACAGCAGTTCCCATACAGGTGTCACACGTCAATTATATTTCTTTGCGTCAAACCCTGCATTTTCCACCAAGCAACACATGTCTCCGCTCGCCTGGTCCCAGATCGCACTCTGCAGTGACTGTGGGTACAATTCTAAACCTGGCATTTTGGAGGAAACTCCTTGTACTGCACCTGTCAAGGTCGTTGCGACAGGGGTGCTGTGAATGCCGTCAGCCAATATATTACCACGCCTACCCATCAAAAGGTTGTGACCTCTGCTGCTGGTTGTTTCTCGAGTGTCCAACAGTTATGATACTGAGGACTGTCCTCAACTACAGTGTGTTTGAGTCTCCTTGGGCCTCTTTGATGCTTTCGGTCGGATTCATGTCTCTGATCGACGGTTAGCTGAATTTTGTGTTCTGAAACCCATCAGACCCTCTACGTGAAATCCGGGAGACTGGTGACCGGTTTTTGCGGTGGGTCCTTTGTTGCACCATCAACGTCAGCATCTATGACAATGTCTGAGGCGGTGATCCCTGAGATTTTAGCATTTAGGCTGCAGGATATCTATCACAAGCAGCAGACAGCAAGGGAACATTTCAACATGATCATGTTATCACCCGTGAGAATGAGAACAGAGGATCTGTGTGGGAACCGTTGCTAACAAAAAAGCCTCATGAAAAAAGGATTAAAATTGCTTTAAAACCTTGTTTTCCCAGCTGATAGTAGCTAATATACATGGCTATTGTTGGGAGAACTCTATTCAAATATTCCTTGAATTTCCTTTTATTTTTTTCGCCATTTAACTTGGCTTCCCTGGCTCAAAAACTCCTTATTCTGTCAGGGAGAGTTATGAACCCACGCAGGTCCACAACTCTGCGCTCATTATCAAACTCCGACCGGAGCTTCCCATGAACTGGGAACTCGGAGTTGCAGGCACTCAAACACCTACAACTCTGGTACCTTGGCTCACTCAAACTCAGCCACTGAGACTGAATGTGTCCTCTACTGCTTACACAAGCCTGTGCAAGGCTGCGTACAAAGTCACACAAAGATGTACAAAGCCAAAACTAGGGTGCAGGTTTGACAAAATGAATGGATCCTCCAAACGCAATGCTACAACACCAAATAGGTCCCTTGATGTCATAGCGGCTGTGTAGGGCTGTGCAGGGCAGTGCAAGGCTGTGTATGGCTGTGAAAGGCTGTGCAAACCAGGGAAGGTGATTGCCTATCTATTTCCAATTTCTTTGCACAAACACACCACAATAGTTACGAGGGTGTGTTTCAGCAGTGCAAATATTTACATATGACATCACTCGCATAATAGATAGAAGAACCCCATTTTATGTAATCCTGTGTATTTTACAACGTCAATGGAGGCCATTCTGACCTCCTTGAATTATCAATCTAGCAATCTACTGCTTCTATCCTACACGTGACTCGTGTGACTTGCATCTTACTAAGCTGCTAATCCCAGCTAGGTTATTCACTTACTTTTGTGTCTAATTCCTTGTTAAGTAGATACTTTTCTGCTTAGCTACCTACACTAATCCTCCGGGTGTAATTCTACAGAGTGAGTCTTTCAATTGATAGTCTTGCCATTCGCACTCCAATACCTGAGAGATTGATCAGTTGATTTTCCTGGTTAATATCTTTCACAAGTCAATTCCTGTTACTTGTAAAAGCCGCTTTAGATTCTATTCTTTGCCTCTCGTTTTATTGCTGTGTGCTGGTAGATTATCAGGGCAGTCCATTTATAAACTCGCCTGCTAAGTACATTCCTTTATATTTTGGAATACGCTTGGACCCCGATAGTGTCCTTGAACCTACAGTCTTTTAGTTTATTGTTCAGTGCTGCTAAGAAACACATTGCCTTCCATCCGTATTAACTTGGACTAGTTCTTACGTGGATTGCAACCAAGGTACAAATATTAAATTATTTCCGGAGTTATGCTGCAGCATTGTTTAATATTCTTTGAGTCTCGTAAACGACACATTCTGATAGATTGAAGTGTTAGCAATAACACCAAAGTCTTGAAGGGTTCCAAAGCAGGATCATCGTACCTTGGACTTTCACAGTAACTTACTACAAGCTTCTGAGATCAACAACAGCCATGGTGCTGCCTAGGGCCTCAGTAGCACCTGGGTGCCACACTCGGCCGCACAGTGAAGGTGGCACAGAGTCTCCGAATCAAAAGGAGTAAGGGTGGATATTGTCGCGCCCATGAGCCATGGACTTTACTATGAAGATCTTGACAGGAGAGTGTTAAAGCAACATTGCCATAGGTGATGGTACATCGAAAGTGAGACTCTATGAGTGGCTGCTAAAAATGAATTCTGGGTCCTAGGAATATGATCAATGGAGTGGGCTGTACAAGTCTGACTTGTCTGAGCACACCAAATTTCATGCAGGCTATGAGGCCCCGTAAGAAGAAATTCCAACACCAGCCGAATATGAAAGAATGGCAGTGCATCTCAGCGCCACGTTGGTTTACTGTAAGGCAAAGAAAAATAATAAGTACTGAATTTTGAACTTACCACTGCTGTTGCAATGGATTAAATATGGACTTGACTGCGCAGCGCATGCCTGGTGATAATCTTTGCGTTTATTTAGGTGATTGCACATATTTCTAAACGGAACGGGTTGCACCTAACTTTGGGCGCAACCTATCACACTCAACCTTGATTGAGTCCCCAAATAGTATGCCAGAATGCCTGGCGTGAACAGCTGTGTCCTAAATCATAAGCCTTGATTATAAGTGATGCATGGCTCGGGTGTACGGTCATGACGAGATGATCAAGCTTAGGGGAGTTTGAGTCGAACTCGTCTGCCACCAAATTGAAGATGTTTAACGGTCTTCCGAGTTGACTACATTGTGGCGACAACACTGCGTCGCTTGTTGACGCTACGTACAGGCTGTGAGAGGTATGTTCTCATCTCAGGCCCCAGTGATGATAATTCACTCACCAGTTAACCACGCCCCGTATCCATAGTGATAGCATAACGCTTTTCGTGCGGTACTATAAAGGGACATGATTATAAGGGCAACCTAGGCAGACACTCTACACTCAAGTGGCAAACTGGCGAAGGGGGATCCAAAGTAAGATAGAGAACTATATACAGGACACAGACATACCTGGCGAAGGGGGATCCAAAGAGAAAACTCTAGGGAACCCCTTCGCCACCTAACTACAACTATAAGCAAACTCAGGCATGCTAGCCCGATCACCGAATGCCTGAGTTACATAAGCAATCACGCCAGCGATAACAGGGCTGGACAGATAAGGAAGGAATGATGTCAGAAGGGGCCGGAACAGGAAGGGAAATAAACGGAACACAAGACAGAAGGATGCCAAAGGCTAGGAGAAGCTCAGGGGCCATCAATAACATGCTGCGATAAAGCAGTGTGCGATAATGCACAGTGCGATAAAACATGCGATAATTCACAGTGCAATAATGCGTGCGATAAAGCATGCGATAATGCATGCGATAAAGCGTGCAATAATGCGCACTGCGACAATGCATGCAATAAAGTGTGCGATAATGCGCACTGCGACAATGCATGCGATAAGGCGCACTGTGACAATGCATGCGATAAATCATGCGATAATGCGCAGTGTGTGATTGGTGTTCTCCTGACAACGATGACGATCACTGCCGGCCAAGAATTTCCCTCGCAAAAGCTGTGCTCTGGACAAATTTGACCACCTAGTGCCTACACTCCGGGGTGTCAGTCCTTCCATGCATCCAGGTAACGTTCAGTTGGGAGCAATACATATCGTCGACGACCTTGCGCCGAAGTTTGTTGGGAAGCTGCCCGCGCAAGACCAGACCTGGTTCGCGCAGTTGCCGGTACCATCATACCAGGTGGGTTGAGCATGCTTGTTTCCTGCCCATCACCTAACATTTCCGTGTCGTAGCGACACAGACCCTGAGAAGTCTGTGCTAGCAAAGGCTGGCATGAGGCTGGCATGTAGAAAGATTAAGAGTTTGTTGACGATGAGCTTAGGTAGCAATATAATTCAGACTTCGAATAGAAGTCGAATCGAGTAGAAGATAGAGGGGTCGAGTATACACCCTATGTGTGATACACCCTATGTGTGATACACCCTATGTGTGTATCTCGAACAGCGGTTACACAGTATATGTGCAGTAAGGTGTTCAATAGCTTCCAAGATAAATGAGTACTGATTGACTGGAGATTCCACTTCATACAAGATAGCTATTTAACTACTGTGGGACGAGCTATGACAGATGAAAGCAGCTACCGGCGAAAATGGATGTGTAAGTGAGATACGGGGGTTATAGTACCGGTTACTGCAGTGGGGGCGGTCTATCGAATAGCAGGTGGTTTGTATGTATTGCCAATCAGAAAGTAGAAGTAATCATGGCATGTGGAGGTGTGGAGGGGAACGGGGAAAGAGAAGTCCGTATGTGATGAAATGATCGGTGTGCCACTCCATGGATCAGAACCCCTCGGGCTTGGGTTTCTGCTTTTGGGTCAGGGCTGGGTCCACGGGTTGTACATGTGATGATCGGCATAGGAGAGTATGGACTCGTGTAGATAAGTGTGGACATCAGAAAGATTGGTTGTGGTGGATAGAGCGAGTGTGTAGGGCAGGAGTTGGTATAGGTGTTGGAGTGTATTGGGGTCAGGTAGTGCAATAATGGAATAGACATTTTTGTAACACTCCCCTTCAAGCCCAGCACACTTCTAGCATTTCTAGGATGTGGAGGTGCTTGCGGGGTGATAAGGGTTTGGTTAGAACGTCAGCGGGATTCTCGAGAGTTTTAATGTAACATAGACATATGTTGCCCGCAGCGATCTGTTCCTTTGTGTAATGATAGTGCACGTCAATGTGTTTCGATTGGTTGTTGTTGGCGCTATCGTTGGAGAAGGTGATGGCGGATTGATTGTCTGTGAAGATGGGGATAGGAGTGAAGTTATGTTTAAAGTCTTTTCCTAGCCTGATGAGCCAAATGCCTTCTGCGCTTGCAAATGATCCTGCTATCACTTCTGATTCCATGGTTGATCTGCTGACCAGGCTCTGCTTTTTCAAAGCCCAGGATATAGGTGCACCATTGAACGTGAACACCCAGCCCGTTGTGGATTTCCGATTGTCTCGATCACCTGCTAAGTCCGCGTCCGTGTACCCCACCAGGTTATGAGCGAATCCCATTGCTCCGTCTCCCTCCCTCACATAGGTTATTCCATACTCCCTCATATTCAACAAATACCTGACGATTCTCTTCACAGCCTCCCAATGGGTAATATTTGGTTTGGATGAAAATTGAGCACATTTGTTGACTGCGTAAGTGATGTCGGGTCGAGTGGCCACTGCGCAATAGTTGATGCTTCCAATTATGGATGCGTACATGAAATCGATGACATCTGATGAAGTGGTGGAATTATGTAGCTCGATGTTGTGATCCATTGGTGAGTTCACTGCTCGTCCGGATGTGATGTTGAACCTTTTGGGGATAGTATCAATGAATGCATCTTGTGATATGTGAATGGTGCCGAGGTCTTGATTTTGTGTGATTTGGATTCCCAGAAGTCACGTTGGGTCCCCTAAGTCTTGTATGTCGAAACTCCCCTTGATATCCAATACCATTCTCTCCATCGTGGACGCCAATCTCGATGCGAGGAGTCCGTCATCCACGTACCACCCCGCTATTTCCACACTGTCCCCTTCCCTTAACCTGAAGAAAACTGTTTTGTCTGCTTCCCCCGCCCTAAAACTGATCTTTTCCATTTCCCTTCTCAGAGTCCCGTGCCATACCCTCCCGGACTGCTTCAATCCATAAATTCCTTTCTTCAACCTACACACCAAGTGCTCCTCCCCTTCTTTGACAAATCCCTCCGGTTGCCACATATATACGATATCCTCCAATTTTCCATTCAGGTATGCCCCCTTTACATCCACCTGTCGTAATTCGAGGTTGTATTTGCAGGTGAGAGCGAGAATGAGTCGTATGGATGTGAGTCAAATGGTGGGTGAATAGGTTT
Source organism: Gautieria morchelliformis (assembly GCA_015179125.1). NCBI lineage: Eukaryota > Fungi > Basidiomycota > Agaricomycetes > Gomphales > Gomphaceae > Gautieria > Gautieria morchelliformis. Next base: position 189,565 of record WHVA01000031.1, read on the forward strand.
CTTGATAATCGACCCCTGAAACTTGTGAGTGTCATAAAAATATCCGTAAGCTATCACTGCCATCACAATCTGTCGAACCGCCGCATATACACTGTCCCCCGTCTCATACACACTTCCACTCGCACCACCCACGTCTACCCGAGCCCACACATGTCCGCATGATACATCATACCATTCCCAATATTCTACCGATCCTACCCTGACCCAATGCCTGTGGACCCACTCGACCCGAGTCACAGCCCGAGCCTGAGAGACTTGATCCATGGAGGAGCTAGTCGTGGAGCCGGTGATCTACATATCCTCCATAATATTCCCTTCAATAATCCACAAACCATTCTTCTGATGCACATGACTACATACATCCCCTCCCATTCGTTACATCGATCCCCTAGCTACCGCTGTCTCTGCACCACCGTATTCCCGAATCCACACACATCAGTCGACCAATGCGTTCCCCCCTCCACTCTTTGCGCCGCAGCAGACCTCGTAGCTAGTTAAATAGTTCAGCATGTACACACACATTCTTCAGTCAATTGGAACTCACATTCTTGAAGTAACTTGGTACCTTGCGATGCATAAACTTGCGTAGTTGTCACTAAAGAGCATACACACCTTGTGTTTACTCTATCTATCTGTTTTTACGATTCCACTCGATTCGACTTCAAACCGAAGTCTGAATCTACATCTAATTCATCATCAGCTGCTCTTAATCTTTCACAGTGAGTAGCCTTGTGCCACCACCCTTGATTTGAATTTATCAACCTCCCCTCGATTGTCTCTCTTGATGCGAAATACCCATCTGCTTCCCACTATGTTAGCCTCTGTCGGCTTCTTGACCAGTTCCCACGTGTTGTATCCCATCAACATTTGATATTCCTCCTCACAAGCTTTTCTCCATCTCTCCCTGTTCCCTGATCTCATAGCCTCTTTATAACTCCCTGGCTTGTCCTCTGCCAATACCACGAACGGCCCTTTGGTTTCTTCAAATTCCATCCTTCCATGTGCCAACGCTGCTATCTCTGTGAGTAACACTGTGTTTCTTCTTCCCCTTCCGTATTCTGTGTTCCCTGGGTCCATCCACGGACCTTTTGAAAATTCCTTCGGTGCTATATCCATTTCTTCCTTCTCCTCTTCGCTGATGTTACCTCTAATGTTATTTTTCTCTTGTTCTCCTTCTGGTTCAGCTTCTGTGTCGGAACTTTCCGCCCATAATTCCCTCCCCCTCAATTCTGCCGTCGCTTCTATCGTGTCCTCTTCCTCGCTAAGATCCTCCTTGTCATCCTCAAGAATTATGAGTGGTGGTATGGCATTGTCATCATCGACGGGTGTCTCATCCTCGTTGTGGTTTGGGTGTTGTACGCACTTGATGGTTTTTCCGTGGATTACCCACAGTTCAGGTGTGTTGTCGTCGTCGATTAACTGAATGGTGGTGCGTTCGATATGTTTCAGTTCGTCGAATATTACGTCTCTGGCCTTGATTAGTGTTTGGGTGCGTGGTACCCACACCTTATATGCTTTCGAGTCTTCGAAATAACCGATGAAGATTCTTCGACCGACTTGAACTCCCCCTTCCTCCTCATGGCTTTTGGGAGCAGTGCCCAACATTTCGAGCAGTATGTACGCAACCAGTCGAGTCGAGGTCTCCTCCCCCAGAAATATTCGTATGGGGATGTTCCGATTCTGTGGTGTAGTAGTCTGTTTTTGATGAAGTTCATTGTGTGTATGGCTGACACCCAAAATCCTTTCGACAGCTTGGCATTGTGTTGTAGGGTTAATGCTCCTTCCTGGAGTGTCCTGTTGTACCTCTCGGCTATGCCATTATGTTCTGGTGTGTGAGGACTGGTGGTTTCATGAATGACGCCGAGTGTTTTGGAACCCTTCAAGACTTTGGTGTTATTGCTAACACTTCAATCTATCAGAATGTGTCGTTTACGAGACTCAAAGAATATTAAACAATGCTGCAGCATAACTCCGGAAATAATTTAATATTTGTACCTTGGTTGCAATCCACGTAAGAACTAGTCCAAGTTAATACGGATGGAAGGCAATGTGTTTCTTAGCAGCACTGAACAATAAACTAAAAGACTGTAGGTTCAAGGACACTATCGGGGTCCAAGCGTATTCCAAAATATAAAGGAATGTACTTAGCAGGCGAGTTTATAAATGGACTGCCCTGATAATCTACCAGCACACAGCAATAAAACGAGAGGCAAAGAATAGAATCTAAAGCGGCTTTTACAAGTAACAGGAATTGACTTGTGAAAGATATTAACCAGGAAAATCAACTGATCAATCTCTCAGGTATTGGAGTGCGAATGGCAAGACTATCAATTGAAAGACTCACTCTGTAGAATTACACCCGGAGGATTAGTGTAGGTAGCTAAGCAGAAAAGTATCTACTTAACAAGGAATTAGACACAAAAGTAAGTGAATAACCTAGCTGGGATTAGCAGCTTAGTAAGATGCAAGTCACACGAGTCACGTGTAGGATAGAAGCAGTAGATTGCTAGATTGATAATTCAAGGAGGTCAGAATGGCCTCCATTGACGTTGTAAAATACACAGGATTACATAAAATGGGGTTCTTCTATCTATTATGCGAGTGATGTCATATGTAAATATTTGCACTGCTGAAACACACCCTCGTAACTATTGTGGTGTGTTTGTGCAAAGAAATTGGAAATAGATAGGCAATCACCTTCCCTGGTTTGCACAGCCTTTCACAGCCATACACAGCCTTGCACTGCCCTGCACAGCCCTACACAGCCGCTATGACATCAAGGGACCTATTTGGTGTTGTAGCATTGCGTTTGGAGGATCCATTCATTTTGTCAAACCTGCACCCTAGTTTTGGCTTTGTACATCTTTGTGTGACTTTGTACGCAGCCTTGCACAGGCTTGTGTAAGCAGTAGAGGACACATTCAGTCTCAGTGGCTGAGTTTGAGTGAGCCAAGGTACCAGAGTTGTAGGTGTTTGAGTGCCTGCAACTCCGAGTTCCCAGTTCATGGGAAGCTCCGGTCGGAGTTTGATAATGAGCGCAGAGTTGTGGACCTGCGTGGGTTCATAACTCTCCCTGACAGAATAAGGAGTTTTTGAGCCAGGGAAGCCAAGTTAAATGGCGAACCCAGAAATATTCGTATGGGGATGTTCCGATTCTGTGGTGTAGTAGTCTGTTTTTGATGAAGTTCATTGTGTGTATGGCTGACACCCAAAATCCTTTCGACAGCTTGGCATTGTGTTGTAGGGTTAATGCTCCTTCCTGGAGTGTCCTGTTGTACCTCTCGGCTATGCCATTATGTTCTGAGTGTGTGAGGACTGGTGGTTTCATGAATGACGCCGAGTGTTTTGGAACCCTTCAAGACTTTGGTGTTATTGCTAACACTTCAATCTATCAGAATGTGTCATTTACGAGACTCAAAGAATATTAAACAATGCTGCAGCATAACTCCGGAAATAATTTAATATTTGTACCTTGGTTGCAATCCACGTAAGAACTAGTCCAAGTTAATACGGATGGAAGGCAATGTGTTTCTTAGCAGCACTGAACAATAAACTAAAAGACTGTAGGTTCAAGGACACTATCGGGGTCCAAGCGTATTCCAAAATATAAAGGAATGTACTTAGCAGGCGAGTTTATAAATGGACTGCCCTGATAATCTACCAGCGCACAACAATAAAGCGAGGGACGAGTTTTGTGAACAAAGCGACTTGTGAAAGTCTCTAATCAGGAAAATCAACTGACTAGATCGTCTCGGGTATTGGAGTGTGAATGGCAAGACTTTTAATTGACAGACTCACTCTGTAGAATTACACCCGGAGGATTAGTCCAAGTGGCTAAGCAGTAAAGTAACTACTTAACAAGGAATTAGACACTAAAGTAAGTGAATAACCCTAGCTGGGATTAGCAGCTTAGTAAGATGCAAGTCACACAAGGTCACATGTAGGATAGAAGATGGGTAGATTGGCTGATGAAAGGCAGGCAAAAAGGGCCTCCTTTTATATCGTATTGTACAGGCGCTTAACTAAGCGGTAGGACCTTCTATCTATTAATGGAATGGGGGAATGAGTCACGAAGAAGCTTTTGGAATGTGTGGGAAGGTTCTGTCTGACTCATAATGACTCACAATGACTAGAAATGACTCCTACTGGTGACTCCACTTGGTGACTCCACTAGGTTTTCCACTAATCAGGGCTTGATTTGTCAGGAATGAGTCATTAATTGGGCCCATGTGATTCATGACAGCTTGGGTGAGTCATGTGCATGTGACTCACCAAGGTGTGCCTGAGTCAGTTGAGTCATTGAGGCTGTACAAGCAAATGACTAGGCTTTTCAAACTCAGAGGCTGAGTCTGAAGGAGCCACCTGACCGGATTAGCCGCGAGTGACGCGAGCGTCCGGTCGGAGTTTGAAATCGGAAGTCCGAAACAGAGTTGTGGGGACATGTGTATGCACAACTCTGCTGCACAGAAATAAGTGAGTTTGAGTGAAGACAGCCTCGGAAAAATAGGTAAAATTCATGGATAATTAGAGGGATGTTTGAATAGGCCTTATGAGGACAGTAGACATTTTTATGGGCGATAATTGGTTGTTTTTAAGGGCCTTTGATGCAGACTACAAATTTACAATAAAGAGACATTTGAGAGCTGGTTGAACAGCTAGGACCGAGACTACATAGTGTGCTGGTTGAACAGCGGTTCCCATACACCGAGCTCACTGCATAGGTCTTTGAAATCCCTTCCTGTGTACTCCTCTCCGTTGTCCGTTCTAATCCCCTTTACCTCCTCCCCTCTCTGTCTCTTTAACCATGCCATGTACTCCTTGAACGACTTGGTAACAGTTCCGCATTCTTTGTTCTTTAGGAAATCGTTGCTGACGTATCTTGTGGCGTGGTCGATCCAGGTGATGAAGTATCGGTATCCTCCTATCAATGATTCGAATGGACCGCATATGTCTGACGACACTATATCCCCCATGCTCTTCAGCAGTTCTTCGATGTGTTTGAAGGGCGCCCTTGTCTGTTTTCCGTGCTGGCAGCTGCTGCATATGTCCATCTTCAGTCCTTTGCGGAAATTCGGTAGTCCCTTGCCGGTTTGTTTCTCCTGCATCTTTTCTATCATGGAGGCTGCTGCGTGTGCTAATCTGTGGTGCCACAGTGTCAGTTCGTCGGGTTTGATAGAATGTAAGGCTTCTTCTGGTTCGGCCTTCGTTGATGGCTGAGCCATGTACATGAATAGGTTCTCTATCCTCTTCCCCCTCGCGATCGTCTCTCCATCCATCAAGAGTGAGGTGTCATTGTTGCTGAACATTACTTCAATGTTTGTGGCCGTCATTCGTCCTACTGACAGCAGGTTTTCTTTCAGTTTTGGCATGAAAATTACATCTTTCAGCATCAGGGAAAGTGGTGGTATCTGTAAGTTAGCGTCGCTTTGGAGAGTTATTCTTATGGTCCCCCTCTGATCTGCGTTGAAGGAGTCACCGCTCAATGTCCCTATCGATACCGTTGGTGCAGGGTGGAGTTCGTCGAATAGGTTAATGTTGCCACATAGGTGACTGGACGCCCCCGAGTCTATGAGCCATACGTGTATGTCGTCCTGTATTGCGGAGAGTGCTGACGGGTTGGTGGACAGGGTCATGTTGTTATTCGTCGTTTCCTCAGTGTGCGCCATCATTATGATGTCTCTCCTCGGTATGCTTGCGAGTCGAGCTGTGTCGGTGGTACTCAGCTGTTGCCGCTGTGGGGGTGGGGCCGGCCTGTTGAGGCCGTTCTCGTTGCTGTGTTCCTGTCCCTTCCCAAGTGAGTTATATGTGTTGTCTTCCCTTCTCCATTGTCCTTGCATCGTGAGTCCGCCTCCAGGTGCGTAACACCTTGCTGCTGAATGGTTCGGCTTGCCGCAGTTGTTACAGAGGAAGCTATTCCCCTGCTGGTCTGATACTGTGGTTGGCGGTTCTGGTATGTGTATGTTGTGTTGCTGTTGTGTGTGTTGCCATTGATGAATCTCGGAGTATCATTGTTGTGTTGCCTGGGAGGTTGGGACTGTGCGATGAATGCGGTGGCAGCTTGTGTGGATACCTTGACGGCCCCTAGGTCTGCTTCGTGCGCTTCCAAACGCTCCTTGATATCGTCCGGATCTTTACTGATCATCCTTATTGTTTGCGCAATAGGTCTCCATGATTCCGGGAGATTCCTGAGGATTGTAGCTGCGTGAGTGGAATCGGGTATTTGCTCACCCATCCTTGCAAAGTGATTTCTGAACTCCTTCATGACGGTGATGTATGCCGAGACCGTTTGTCCGTCGGTCATGTGGTAATTCTCGTATCGTGTTCTGATTATGCTGATCTTGCTCGGATCAGTGGATTTGAACTTTCTGACAAGTATTTTCCAGGCTTCCTTGCATTTGTTGGTGGTATCTATTGCCGTCTGGAGCTTGGGCGATATGCAGAGCAGGATTTGACTGTAAGCTACGTTATTCCTGTCGTCCCAGTCGTCCTGAAGCTGTGATAGTGTCATTCCGCCGGTTGTGTTAGTTCCAGTGGTAACGGTTATCTGTTGGTTAGCTGCTGTAGGATAAAGGTCTGCACTGGTAATGATTTTGAATAATCCTCTATCCCTCGCTGTTGCTAACAACTCCTTCTTCCAGGACATCCAATTGTCCTTCCCCAATTTTGGTTTGATATCCCTGAATTTATGGATATCATGTTTTGGCGTGATGTGCACCGGTGCTGTTGCCGTTGGTTGTACCATGGTGAGTACGATGAGACTCTTAATCTGTAGAAAGATTAAGAGTTTGTTGACGATGAGCTTAGGTAGCAATATAATTCAGACTTCGAATAGAAGTCGAATTGAGTAGAAGATAGAGGGGTCGAGTATACACCCTATGTGTGTATCTTGAACAGCGGTTACACAGTATATGCGCAGTAAGGTGTTCAATAGCTTCCAAGATAAATGAGTACTGATTGACTGGAGATTCCACTTCATACAAGATAGCTATTTAACTACTGTGGGACGAGCTATGACAGATGAAAGCAGCTACCGGCGAAAATGGATGTGTAAGTGAGATATAGGGGTTATAGTGCCCGTTACTGCGGTGGGGGCAGTCTATCGAATAGCAGGTGATTTGTATGTATTGGGAATCAGAAAGTAGAAGTAATCATGGCATATGGAGGTGTGGAGGGGAACAGGGAAAGAAAAGTCTGTACGTGGTGAAATGATCGGTGTGCCACTCCATGGATCAGAACCCCTCCGGCTCGGGTTTCTGCTTTTGGGTCAGGGCTGGTTCTGCGGGTTGTACGTGTGATGGTCGCGATAGGAGAGTATGGACTCATGTAGATAAGTGTGGACGTCAGAAAGATTGGTTGTGGTGGATAGAGCGAGTGTGTAGGGCAGGAGTTGGTATAGGTATTGGAGTGTATTGGGGTCAGGTAGTGCAATAATGGAATAGACATTTTTGTAACATGGCACACCCCGAGCCATACACAGGGGGATCTGACCTCAAAGAGTTTGAGATCTTTGTCGCAGCTATCCTACAATGGCTGAAAATAAACTGCCTCCTAGGGCCAACAAGCATAGACATGCAGGTTGGCTACGTGGGAACTCGCCTGACTGGTGAAGCGCAGGAGTGGTTCCTCAGAAATGTGGAACCTTTTGACGGCCAGGTCCCCAGTTGGACCCTGGAAATAGTGATGCAGGGCTTTCAAAAAAGGTTCCTGCACACGTTGACTGTCAGGGGACACCCTGTTTTCCATTTCCAGTTCTGACACCACACCCAGTTCCGACTCCATTTCCGACTCTGCTTCCGGTTCCGATTCCATCTCCACCTCCGCTTTCGGAAATGATTCCGCTTCTGGGAGAACTTCCACCAGTTCTGTTCGCTATGCCAGTTCCACTCCAATTTCCAACTTCCACTCTCGGAACAGTGTCGGAAATCAAGCGACTCACGTAATAGGTGGCATCAAGGGTCGATCAAGGGTCAGGGAGGTCAGGAGGATGCAGGGTTGATGGCAGGTGCCAAGTGTTGTCCCTGGCTGCGCAGTGTAGTATAATACGGGCTCGCTGACATTGGGGGTCCTTAGACTTTTCTCTTTGGATTTCCCCTTGTCAGGTGAGAATCCCCTCTCTTATATACTCTGTTCATTTATACATACTTTGGATTTCCCCTTGTCAGTCAGTTGTGTGGTAGTGTGATCTCCACAACCAGCCAGGGTTGCCCTTACATTGACCTACCACATCAAATAAATTCGACGTGGTCATGCAAGGCATAAAAACTGTTCAGGAGATGCTGAACTAGCTCATGAAATATGTGGTGCGTATGATACAGCCGCCAGACGAGTACATGTTCCGTAGACGGTTCCTGTCCGTGCTGCGTGAAATGCTGCACATGCACAACGAAGTCCTCAAAAAGGGCTATAACGCCGAGAGCAGATCTTTGAGACTGCCTGCATGATCAAGGAAGCGTCCTGATATAACATGGGAATGCGCAGAGCAGAGAGCGCCACTGCATCAGCAAGCGCTGCCCGGCTTGCAGTGAACAAGCTGGCGACATCCTGTCATTCGCCGCTCTAAACTCCCCCAACAACTCGCACACCCTCTCCCCAACCTCGCCCACCTTCTGTCCCACATCCCTCACCGCCGCTATCAACTCCCTCATCTCCACACTTCACTCCGACCTCTTCGTCTTCTTATCCTTCTTCGCCCTCCGACCTTCCACCTCGGCTTCCTTCCCCTCACTCTGCCCCGCTTCCCCAACCTCTCTCCCCTCACTCTGCCTCGCTCCCCCAGTCTTCTTTCCCTTCTCCTCGCTCAACCTCGCTTCCATCCTCTCCACCCTCGTCTCCAAGTTCCGCTTGACCCAGTCGCTTGAGTCATCGTCCTCCTCAACCTCGTCCTGAGCCTTGGCCTCCTTCCTCGGCCTCGGCCTGTCCTTGCTATCCTCGCCCACTTCTTGCCCGCTGCGCTCGCCTGACTTTTCCCAGGGGTCGCCTTGCTTTGACGACCTAAGGCTATACTACAGCCTAAAGACCGCGTCCTGCACCATATGCAGGCCCCCTGGTCGGCGACGCCAAAGTCAAGGCTCACCTGGCGAAGGCATGTGTAATCGCACTCTTCGCAGCGCGCGCACCTCGCCTCGTGCTTCACCCCGAGCTGCCATGCTCAAGGACCCCTGTCAGCGAGCTTGTACCCGTATAGGGTCAAGTCTGTCGGGTGGTAAGCGAAGAGCATTCGCTTGTACTACTCAAGTCAGCGAACAGCAAAATATGAGGCTACCAAACGACTCACCTTTTTGCCATTCGGCCCTTCCTGCCACGGCTGCCGCATGTCGATGGCCCCCGTCTCATCAATTGGCAATGCGCCAACTTCGGGTCGATCCTTGGGCATAACCTCGCCCGAGGCTCCGTTCTCCTCAGACAGTAGTGTCTGGTCGAACGCGTTGTTCCCACTGTTTTCGTCGATAGCAGAGTTGAAGAGAGCTTGGGGGCGCACCATATTCGTTGGCACTTGGGTTTGCTGCCCCTACCCACACCCTTTTATCTAACCTCGGCTACGATTAAGCTTCACCTTTCCGGCGACCTAACATCAGGCCGGGATCTAGATTCGAGGATAGGCGAACCTTGTTCATATTACGGCCTCGAGGGTCTCGGCCATAAGGAGGGGATACTGTAAGAACCCGGCCTTTGGCCGGTTACTTACCGGTATAACTTTCTTCCCGAGCCCGAGCCTTGTGATACTCGTGCCCGAGTACATATGATTTTTATCCCATGCCCGAGCCCGAGCCCGAGCCCAAGCAAGAGCTCATATCCGACCTTGATCCCATGCCCGTATCCCCTTAGTTACTGATTCCGCTCCATCACGCATCATTCGTATATTACCTCACCCTGACCTCGGCCTCCTGATCTCGCCCTGACCTCCACTAATATGTTCGTCCCTGACTCGTACCCTCGCTCGTATATAACCCCCCTTGTATGCATTCCTACTCCTCAGTCTGAAAATCAACTATTGTATAACTTCGATCCCTAGCTAGTTTCTAAGCCTCGCCTCTTATTCGTTTGCCTCCGAAGTTGGGACTCGTGCGTAGGGTCAGCGCAGCATATAAGCTGAAGCCTAGTCCCTCTCCGACTTCCCCATCCAAACCTTGCCCCGTAACCTCAGACCATACCTCGGGTTTCGCTCCCGACCTCGGTCAACCTTACGACGGATCGTACCGTAACATCACCTCACTACAGCCACTGTTCCTTCCATGCATGCGTGCTTCGCCTGGTAGGTAATCTATGTAATCAGCTGAGAGGCCGAGAAAGGAAGTGCACCAGAAAAATAACTATGCAGGGGTCACGCATCTCACCAGCGGTCATGCCGAGGATCTAACACTGGGACTAACCATTGCTTTGGCATGAGCAGACTTTGCAACTCACTCAGCATCATCTGCAATAACGTTGGTTGAACTTGACGCAGCAAATGTGAGTGTCGTGTGTAAACAAGTTCAGTTCAAGATCGGCACGAATGTTGAATAAGCGGCAGGAAACATCATCAGACCCTGTTGCAAAGGCGTCACCAGTAGGGAAAAAGCCATTGAGGTGTGAGAACCGGGGTCAAAAGGTGTAAGTAAAGCTTTCAACTCACAGCGTTAATGTCCGACTTGTGGCCCACGAATGTCTGCATGGCCTTCCCACTATGAATATCCAAGAACTTGGCAGTAGCGTCACAGGCGCCTGATACTAACCTCGTATTGATCGAACACATGACCTCCGAACCTCGCATGAGAGAGAGATCTCCAGGCAAGCGCAGGACTAGGAGAGTAGAGGCAACTACTTAGCTTGTGGGTGTTTGGTTGTCACGTGACTACGACTGATTTTTCTGTAACGAGCGATCACAAGCTCGCTCAGACGACGCGGCCCATAGCGTGAGGACGTGGATGATGCTGAGCCTGTGACCGACACCCCAACAACACCTTGCACGCCGTGTGCCTCACATCCTCCACGCCCCTTCCAGTACACTTAGGAACCATGTAGGTCACGGTTTTACAGCGATGCCTTACGACCCAGCTGACACGTCAATGGTTTAGTTATTCGTGTGTAGGGTGAGTCTTTTGTCATTTCTACATCTTCCGTCACTCATATTTTTTAGATTAAAATGTTAATTAGTGCCTTTTTATCAAATGAAATCTGTTGCTTAGTGGTTGAAACCACTATATTCGCCTCCCCTCTGTGTGCTGACTAAGCTCTTCGGGGTGCGTACAACACTGATGAATGAGGGTCACGTGACCGTGTCGTCAGAAGAACAGTGTCGATCCAAGGGATAGTCAAATCAAAAGTGTTCGCTTTTAAGGTAGTATAGAGTAAACAGTGATAGTAGACTCTCAACGAAGATTTGGAATAAACTGTTAAGAACTGAGCTCTGTAACTATCAAACAAGATTACAGCAATTTCAGGAGGCAGAAAAAATCGATTCTGGATAATTTTGTTCATACATTCGTGCTAGCTATTTATACTATTTTAGTAGTAAGTACTAGTACTCAAGATACTAGATAAATGGGTCGGGAAGGCTGTTTGTAACTAGGGAGTGACTAATTAATAGTCATAATGTCATGGGGTGATGGGGATGATGTTAGGATTCTCTGGGCTTTGGAGCAAGGGTCTATACCTAGTATACAAAGCCCCTGTCAACATAATACTGAGATAATAGCCAGTGAGACGTGTCATGGAGCTAGAATAGAGAATGATACTATATTTGCCCTGCCTAGCATAAATGCTAGGCTTGGAGATGGGGCCGCTGTCTCTGTGCCTCTCTTGTGTGGCAGCTGATTGAGTATATGTGTTGCAGATGACTTTCTCAGGTCACTCCACAACACCCTGTACCCCTGCGCAGTCTACTATTCTCTGCGGCGTTTGGTGCCCGTACCCCTCGGTACCTATGGCCTGGCGCCTGTCGACGTCATGGCTGATACCATCACCCGATAGGCGCGCCGTCCCTGATCGACCGCACGTGGCCGACGCTCGAACTCCTGTATACTACCCGATCTATGGGTAATATAGCGTGTCGTAAGATTCGTGTGATCGTCGTTTGCGCCGACGTCTATCGTGAATGTAGTTTGTGTTTCTTTTGATTTTTTTGTTTTGATTTTCTCTTCTTTTTTTATTAGTTTCTTTTTATATAAATGATTTGAGTAAGATAATTGCGTTTATCACAACAATATTAGCTTCGCCGTAGTGTCCAACGTGGAGGCCACATACAAATTATCGCCAACAATCAAGGTCACTGAATCACTCCATCATGGGTTAGCTTCACCGACGACGAGCAACTGTGCATCAGAATACACTTCTATGGGAATATACGTGTTTATGTCTACCGATAGGGTTGGCGAATCTGCCAAACACGTGTTCCACTCCAATCCTGAAAACACCGTTTTCGACGCAAAATGTCTAATTGGTCGTAAGTATGACGACTTAGAAGTTCAATGGGATCAGAAGCACTGGCCATTCCAGCTCATCAGCAAGGGTGCAAAGCCATCTATTCAAGTCAAGCATCGCGGTAATCTTCGCTACTTTGTAAGTCTCGCTATTCGTCGTTCTTGACAACCTCTTATATGAGAGCCAGACTCCGGAAGAGGTTAGCACCATAGTACTGGTCAAAATGAAGCCAAGCCTTCTATGCTCAACACAGCATCGGCTGGGTTGCGCGCCCCAAGCACCATTCCCCACCCAGCCGCCCAAGGCCAAGGCAGGCGCCCCGCCCCCACCCACGCACTGCGGCTTCGTGCATGCAGGCCGCTTCAAGAAGGCAAGAACATTTGTAGTAGACAGGAATTATAGGCAGTAGGTATGGACTTGTTGCTCAAAAGAATAGACTAGAAATTAATTCACTCTCTCGATGAATTTAGTTGTCACTGTAAATATATTATACACTACCTAGAAATTAATTCACTACAGAGTATTTCTAGGTCAATAAATCGAAGGAACACTAGACTAATTTACTTGCCTCTCTCAGTGAATTTAGTTGTCACTGAGAGAGGGGGAAATCTGTCTCACTGTGCATGTACTACTACCCGGCCCTTTAGCGCCCAAGAGCTCGCGCGTCGAAGTCATTTCAGACTCCGCTGGGTGCAGCCGCCTATGAAAGTAGAAATAACAAAATGAAATGGAGAGGTAGAGAGTGACTGGAAAATTTCGAAAATAAACAGAGAAATGAATGCATGGTACAAGAACAATATGAGAAGAAATTGAAACACCATACAGTAAATTGAATACATTATGCTTGATTTTGGTGCAGGAGCATAAATGCACCCAACAACATTAACTATGGCCTTGCACTGAGCCTGAAGGTCGAGAAGTTCGTGCTGCAGCTTGTCGAGGAGCAGGAGCTGGAGCGCGCGCAGAGGGCGATAGCGGCGGGGGAGAGCGGGGTGGGTGTGGCGGCGGGTGCGGGTGTGGGCACGAGCTCGAACTCGGCACGCTCGGGCGCGACCGCCTCACAACAACGACGTCGAGCAGTGCGCTGACGGCTGCAGATGTGGAGCTCGACATCAAGTGCGCACTGCACCTGGCGGTCGAGGAGACGTTTGAGGAGAATTGAAAACTCATAGCTATACAACCTAACATTCACTACAAATTTCATGAATCTTCAGTGATTTGCCTCATATTATTCAGATCTCAGGCCAGTGACATTCAGTTGCTGCATCTCTGAAATGTGGTGATAGAACCACGGGGTCGTAAGTGACTATCTCACGGGAACCCAGTGGTTGTCGACTCGAAATGCCTGGTTCAATCCATTGGTCTTCCGTTGTAGGATCCCTGAATACCCATGAGTCAACCCCTGAAACCAACTCATTGAAACGAAACCTTTTCCACTGAAACCAATTCATTGAATTTTCAACGGGTTCTATTGGTATTTACACTAGCTAGTATGGTTTATATACTGAATCCTCAGTGGGTCCACCCAATAGGATTCATTGGGTTGACTACCCACAGTGCAGAGCCGGACGAGATGTAGGCGATGTGATATATGAAACAGAGAGATGCTGACCCACTCTTCCGCAGAAGAATATGTGCGCACCATTCGGTCACAACGCCGGGGTTGTCCAAGAGCTCGCATAAACATGGGGAAGAGACATGTCACCTTGCGAAGGGCCGGGAGAGTGTGGCATCCCGTGAATCACTAGAACATGACCTCCATTGGATGAAGTGTCAGCACGACCATGAACTTCTCGTGCTGCGTTCCCGCCTCAGTCAGTCGATTTGTCGAACAGACTCCCCTCGATCCCAGGTCCCTGCGACAGGAACGATGGAATACGTGAAGTCCGAACATGACGTCTTAGCAGGTATGATGTTGCTAAAATCGACATTCACAATCTTGAACAAGCTCGTGAATCAGCCCATACCCATGTGGATGAACATGAATCAAAGAATTGCAACGCGAGGAACTGGACTACATATTGAACACACACGACTTGAAGCAGAGTTTGACAGGTCGACCACCAAATTTAGTCCGGGTGGCAGCAAGTAAAGCGAGAGCAAGTATGGCGCGATTCTTAGTTTCCTTGTCTCATCCGTATTTGTCGTGCTCAAACCCAGGGTAGAATGCCTTCAGGGCGAGGTTGGACGACTCGACTCGGCAGCAAATAGTTCAGAAATCAGCCATTCGTACTGGCAGACAACTAGTATGAACCAAGGTGATCATGATGAGAGAGACAGCCACTGATCCAAGGTTATATGCTCTCCCTGTCATTGTAGCGTTGCGTAACTCCCTGCGAGTTATACCCTCATGAGTACTGTGTATGAAGGGGTGAGAGGGGCGCACATAATCTCACGGAGCCGTTAAAGTAGCTTGTGGCGAGCATGCCCCCCGTCGGGCTCAGGTCGACACATTCAACTGCATATGCGTGCATGCATGCACACATGGCGCAATGAGAAATGAGCTACACGCCTGCATGCATACGCGCTGGGACATACCGAAACCCCTATTGCCATGAAGTACAAGCTGCGCTTCCCCCGGGCGCAGGTCCCAGAACCGCACGGATCGGTCATACGAACCGGATACGACCCACTGGTTGTCGTGTGACACTGCGACGGAGCACACTCCATGCTACATTCACAATCATGAGCATCAAGACCCATAAGTTGGCAATATTTACGAGTTGCGAACGCATGCAACAGAAAGCGACGAGAGAGGCAAACAGACTGTCCTGTTACATACCGTATGTCCGATAAACTCAACCACGCACGCACACACACCTTCGTTCTGTCCGCTCTCCTCCTTTGCTGCCGAGCCCGGGTCTTCTTCATCCACTTCATACGACTGCTTCAACGGCGCCCCTCGTTGAGCACTCCTTAGCAATAGTCCCAAATCCCAACGCTTCATCTCCCCGTGCATGCCTCCGCCAATGAGGCTGTTTCCGTCAGGAGTGAAAGCCAGGCTGGGAATCCAGTCGCTGTGGCCCACGAGGCGGTCGAGGAGCTGCCCTGTTTGGATGTCCCAGAGGCGCACGGTGGTGTCGTGATAGCCGGCAGCGACGAGATGCCCATCAGGGGAGATGGCGACAGAGCTTACGCCCTCATCTACCTACGTATATGAATCACAACCACACAAAACAGCATATCACCATCAACATCACCCACAAGCGCAACTCCCATCAGCATGCGACACACGACCATAAGCGACAAGAACACTCACATCAGAAGATGCCACTGGCATTATCGACAGCCTCTTGTGCTTCCTGGTCTCCATGTCCCAGATGCACACGGTGTTGTCCTCAGAGCCGGACACGATGAGACTGCCATCGGGCGAAAAATCGAAGGATGAGAGCCGCCGGCGGTGACCCTCAAAAATGGTCAGGACTCGGATGGGCTTGTCTGAAATCTCCCATATCTAACAGTGAAGGGCGAAGGGGATATGTGTGGGTTGAGAGGTAAGTGGGCAGTTGAAGACATAGTCCATGGATTGAGAATAGAACGGGATCAAGGAGTAGGCCAGGAAATAAATGAAGGATTTCAGCAAATAAAATGGCGAACACGCACTCTAATGTTGTAATCCATAGCACCCGCCGCGAGGAGCTTCCCGTTGGAGCTAAAGTACACCCTGATGATCCAGAGACTGGGGTCAGCAGTGTCGTCAATGAGGATACTGGTGCAAAGGGGGTCAATGTGTATAATCCAAGTGAAAGAAGAGGCAATTGTTCACCATGACCTTGCCCCGGTGGTTGTCTCGTATATTTCCGCGGATCCTATGCACCCAATTGCAAGGTACCTCCCGTCGGCTGAGAAGCGGACACACAATACCGGGCTGGGGGGAAATGGGAATACAGGAGTACGAGTGAGGGATAAATAAGTGCAAAACCAAGTCATCACCAGAACCCCAAAGCTCCACCAGAACTCACCTGCGCTCACGCTCTACTAGAGTATGAAGCAAGTCCACCTCTGTTCGGCGGTGAGGCACATCATTGCTGAAGGCCACAAACCAGCCTGCACCCTGTTGCTAATGAGGTGAGGTGGAAAGATGGGGAAAGAGTTAGCAATGGGCCAGCAACATACCAACTTCAACTCTGGCCGCAGCATGTTTGGGTTCTTGTTAGGGACTCCCACCGCCGTCTCCAGGAGCAATGAGACAAGCTTATCATGGCCACCCACTACTGCTGCCTGCAGTGCACCACCATACACTCCGCCTTGAGCATTGACGTCGGCACCCATGTCTAGGAGGACCTGAACAATTGTATCATGTCCATTATATGCTGCTGCCTGCAGTGCACTGCCAAACTCTCCTCCATGAGCATGCAGATCTGCACCCTTCTCCAAGAACAGCCGAACAATCATCTCATGGCCCTGTAATGCCGCTGCCTGCAGTGGACTCCCATACTTTCCCCCATGAGCATTCACCTCCGCACCTTTCTCTAGGAGCAGCAGTACAGTTGTATCATGACCATTGTATGCTGCCGTCTGCAGTGCACTCCCATAATGTCTGTTTTGGGCATTCACATCTGCGTCCTTCTCTAGGAGCAGCAGTACAGTCATATCATGACCATCATATGCTGCCGCCTGCAGTGCACTCCTATAATGTCCTCCTTGGGCATTGACATCTGCACCCTTCTCTAGGAGCAGCAGTACAGTCGTATCATGACCATTCTGTGCTGCTGCCTGGAATGCACTCCCATGGGATCCTCCTTGGGCATTCACATCTGCACCCTTCTCTAGCAGCAGTAGTACAGTTGTATCATGACCATTATATGCTGCTGCCTGCAGCGCGCTGCCATAATATCCTCCTTGAGCATTCACTTCTGCACCCTTTTCTAGGAGCAGCAGTACAGTTGTATCATGTCCATTATGTGCTGCTGCCTGCAGCACACTCCCATAATATCCTCCTTGGGCATTCACATCTGCACCCTTCTCTAGGAGCAGCAGTATAGTTGTATCATGACCATTACCTGCTGCTGTATGTAATGCATACCCACCCCCATCCCATCCTCCTTGGGCATTCACATCTGCACCCTTCTCTAGGAGTAGCAGGACAGTCGTATCATGACCATTATATGCAGCTGCTGCCAGTGCACTCCCATGCTCTCCTCCTTGTGCATTCACATCTGCACCCTTCTCTAGGAGCAGCTCAATAATAGTATCATGACCACATACTGCTGCAACCTGCAGTGGAGTGCAATGGATCCCTCCTGGTGCATCAGCTTCCAGCCCATTCAACAAACTTCAGCACACCCCTTCCAGTTGAGCTTTGGCCGCATAATAGAGAGGTGAGCCCCTGCCCTCTGGCCATTCCATGTATTGACGATAAAGCCTCAGCCAGTTGACATAAATAGCACCCATAGGTTCCAGGAGGACCATGCCTAGTTCCTGTAGATCATCACCACCAGCTGGATCCAACCGAGCATGAAACATCCAGTACTTGGCGGCATAACGTGATAGTGGATATGACCTGATTGTACTCTGGGTTACAATGTTATCCTGGTCAAACTGCAGCAGGTATGCCAGACATGTCTTCGCAATGAACACATGTGCCATCTGTTCATTAAAATGAAAATATGAAATCTGGGCATCGCTATTCCCCAGGTGTTCCGAAATCAGATATTCTTTGACGGAGAAGTGTGCCAATCTAATCTCTCCTGCTTCAATGTTATCGTTCGTCTCCTTGATGTCCGATAATTTTGCATCTGGCACAGAAATGGTCACCAAACTGGAACATATGCAGAGGATATCTTGTGGATCCCAAAGCCGCCGCCGCCGGTCAAATAGAGGTCCACCTTTTGCATCAGCATCAGTAGCGATCACATCCACAGCCTCGGCCGGTGATAATGTGCCGACAAGGAATGCCAGCCACTGAAGCAAGCTCAGAGCATCCCGTCTATACTCCTCATCGATGGCTTCCAGAATTCGATCGTACGTCTCATGTAGCGTCTTTGGTAGACGCGTGAGTGCTCTCAAAAGTGCAGCCGGAGAACGGCACTTCCGCAGTGCATCCAGCTGACAAACAACCCATCGAAACCTTCCCTTTCTGTCAGTAACTACATCAGAGCAGGTGAAATGAACACTTACATTCCATGCGCGCCCTTCATCAAGGTAGTCTCGACCATTTTCTTCTCATCTGCCGAGCACATGCTAAACTCGATGTCCTCAATAAGTGTCCTGGAAATATGGACTTGGATGTCACGGTCGACAAGACTCTCGTTCATGGACACCTCATGTGACACCAAGCCCTTCAGCACCCTCTCAATGTCACCCTCTTTTCGACTCGTTGCCAGCAGGTGTAATCCATCCACCCTCCAAGCATGGATCTCTTTGACCACTTTCAGAAACCTGGATCGCTCCGGACACTCGTCAAGCGCATCAAGCACGATATATACCGCACGGAAGTGCCCAATAGCGAACTTCAACGTGGATAGCAGCTGTCCATGAGCCGGGGATCGGTTTGCAGTAACACTCTCGGAGCATAGGGTATCCAGGGTGTTGGGGATGGCTGTACATTGTGCGGATAATTGTTTGAGCAGAGATCGAAGGACGGCGTCTGACAGAGTGTCCTTGCTGCTGCTGTTAAAATCGAAGTAGAAAAATGCGATTGCCAGAGAGGGGTCGGAACGGCAATGAAGTGAGAGTTCTTCGATGACGGTTGAGCTTAACGCAGTCACACCTTAGTGTGGTAGGGAAGACAAAGACAGCTGTGATGCACATACCATAATATAGTTTTCCCAGCGCCAGCTGCGGCAGTCTATCAGCGATTACAACTTCAGCAGCTTAAAAGAGCGCGCACGTATACCGTGAAGCCAAAGGAAGGAGTGAGGGGCCTCTCGCCATTCCTGGAAGCGTTCCCCCTCCACAAACCATGAACCGGTTGTCTCCTGTCGCACGCTACGAGCATTTCTATGCTTCGATTCGTGATCAGGAGCTGCCAGCCATTTATAGATCTTGTGACGATGTTCTTCTACATGAAAAAGCCGTCTAAATCAGTGTGTCTCCTTAAGGGGAACTGGCGATATGGGACGTACGCAATTTCGTCTGTTCCATAGCCTCACCGAGCTCAGCAGTCCGTGCCTGCAACACTTCGACCCCGCTATCTATCTTCAATGTCAAGCGTCTATCTGGTTGATCAGCATGGAGGCGAAGGTAGCGGGTGCAACATACGTCTGATCTACGTCCATGACCGTAGTCAACGAGTCCTGGAGCTTGCCTAGCTTGTTGAGAGTCTTGCGCACCTCGCTCTCCTTTAGCGGCCAGATCAACGCTTCCACGCGGCCTTTGCGTCCAAGGTCTCTTTCCAGGGCCGCATTGAGACTATCCAGGTCGCCACGGCAACGAAGAAGTAGCTCATCCAAAGCCGGTAGTCGGGAGGATGCTGTCTCATCGTCTTCTACTAGTCGACGAATAGTTTCGAGCACTTTTTGGAGTCCAAACAGCTGATCAAGGATCCTTTTCTTGTCCCTAGATGCTTCCTGACGCTACTCCCATAGTTGTAGCATGCATTGATAGTCATTCCAGTGAGCAGGAGAACGGCGATGACACTCGCTGATTAGAGTGGTTAGCACCCTACCAACGGTTCTGATAGGTTGGCGGGACTTACCTGCTAATCCCAGAGCTGCAGCCATAGTGTCGAGTTGGTCAGAGTAATAGAACAACGTTGCCGCCTCTTATCGCAGCGTCGTGGACAGCAGGCGCACAGGAAGCCGTAGTGTCCACATGGACCCACCCACGTCCCCATTACATAATGCCTGGGCCTTCAGATACGAGGGCAGAGATCTCCTCCTTGTCGTCTATGTACTCTTGGAGGACTTGCCGATCCATGACAAGGGTCGAGCCCAGCCCGCGTGAGACTGTGTCCGACCTGACGTACGCCGCTGAAACAAGGAAGCCTTCTGCAACAGTGTCATGCAGTGTGTCTAAGAGAGTGTTCATGTCTCAGGTGTTCGCCTGTGGTGATAGCCACTCCACGAAGCCCCGCGAAGCACTCCTCCTCCTCCGTTTTAAAAGGCCAAAGGAGACTTGCATAAGCATTCAGAAGCAAAGGGCTTTGATAGCGTTAACGTTTTCGGGCTTGGCGTTGTGTGTGTTCAAGACCCATGCCCTGTGCTGGTAAAGGGTCAGAGCCTCTCCGTACATGTTCTTTCCTTGACGGTCTTTCCCTTCACACAGGTACGAGTCGCTTCCGACGGCAACAAAGGAACGGTACGTCTTGAGGCTCTTGGTTATGGCCTCCATGTACTCGCTCCTTTAAGACGCAAGCATCTCCACAACAGCAGCACATACCTCACCTCAAAGTTTGAGGTATGTGCTGCTGTCGTGGAGATGCTTGCGTCTCAAAGGAGCGAGTACATGGAGGCCATAACCAAGAGCCTCAAGACGTACCGTTCCTTTGTTGCCGTCGGAAGCGACTCGTACCTGTGTGAAGGGAAAGACCGTCAAGGAAAGAACATGTATGGAGAGGCTCTGACCCTTTACCAGCACAGGGCATGGGTCTTGAACACACACAACGCCAAGCCCGAAAACGTTAACGCTATCAAAGCCCTTTGCTTCTGAATGCTTATGCAAGTCTCCTTTGGCCTTTTAAAACGGAGGAGGAGGAGTGCTTCGCGGGGCTTCGTGAGGCTTCGTAAGGGTTTCCCGTCAGCGCATAAACAAGCATGCTCGTCAGGTGTGCTCTGAAGGAGTCTGCCTGCACCGGGGGAACGAGCGCGTAGTACCGGTCTATGTCGATGGGCTCTCCCTCTTCCGCTTTTCCGTTTGGCTGGTTGTGAGAGGATTTCGCTGTGTTTCGTCTCAGGTCTCCTCCCCGGGATCTGTAGTGCACATCGATGGGTTTCATCTGCCGGAGGTTTGTGTGTGTTGTGTGGCGCGTGCCACGGCGTGCACCTTTATCATGTCTCGCGCTTCATATCATTCCGTCTTCGTCTCCGATCCCAAAGGCGGCGGCTACATCAGGGTCTCCTCGGAAACGGCTTCCTCCCCCTCTGTGTTCTCCCCGTCCCTTGGGCACGTCCAAGACTACGGCTCCACGAACTCGTATCGGCTCATATACCTCACGGACCCCGCCACGAAGAAGAAGACGAGCTACGTCTTTTGCACGGCGATCCTCTCGGCACACGGCACCACGGACTTCGGGAAACCCGGAGAGGGCATGGACTCGTATGTGTTCACGCAAACCACTTCAGGCTCCTGAGGAAAACCCTCCCCGACGAAGACACCCAAGGGCCCCCGCATAAGGCTGACACCCTCAACGAATGCTACACCATGTTTATGAAGGATGTCACGTACAGCTGAGGCCTCGGATGCGCATATAGGCTCCTCTTGTTTTAAAACGGCGTGCCTTCGTGCCACATCTCAACAATCCTCCCTCCCTCTGCTCCTGACCACTCCTATCAGTGCCACTCCCTCGTGACGAGCTCGTACCGCACTTCTGAAGCGCTCTTTGCCTGACACTCGTGATCGCATGTCTCAGCACGGTGAATCTCCTTCGACTCCCCCTAAGCCATCTTCTCGTTCACCATCGCAAATGTCGTCCCTATCGCTGTTACCCGTTCCATCTGGCTCAATCCCTAGTCCTTCCCCCCTGACGCAGCGATCCGAAGGGGAAGATTCTGGTTCGTTTCATGTTCCCTCTACCTCCGCACAGCTAGACACCGAGGATGGGTACGAAGGCGTAGAGCTCAAACGTGCGAAACATATCTCAGCTCACAGCGCTATGTCGAGCGAGCGACCCTCCCGAGGAGCTAGCTGTGTTGGCCAGCGTCGATCGGTTCGTAGTTAGCGCCCTGTATCAGTTTAATTCAACGACTGGGTCACTTATCACACCATCGCTGCCCAGCGATCCCTTCCTCCTCTTCCCATTGTCCACACCCCCATCCGTCTCGAAATCGCCGCCCTCCGTTTCTACATCGCCCGCGCCCATTTCCTCATCGCCGCCCTCCGTCTCTACATCGCCGCCGGCCTTCTCCTCATCGCCGCCATCATTCTCGGCATCGCCGCCGCCCTTCTCGTCATCGCCGCCGCCCTTCTCAACATCCCCGCCGTACACCTTCTCGATATCCCCCCCGTCCTTCTCCTCACCTCCGCCGTCCGTCTCGTCGGAGATACCTATAGAAAGAAGCACCTGATGTGAAAAAGAGTTCGCAGTCATCTCCACCAGCCTCGAGAACTGGCATTACATACCACCTAGACAATGTTTCCGTGTTGCAGTTCCGAGGTTACATTCGTGTCATGTACTAGTAGAAGCTTGAGCTGGGAAGCTTCGACTGATCCATAATCTTTGCATTTTCTGTGCTGGTGTCATCCCGCATACGGAGCAAGGCGGTTATTCCACCAGTACTATATACTTTTAGATAGGAAGATAAGGCTCGGGAACGGGTATGCAAGGACTGTGAGTGGTCCCGCATTGGTGATCCGTATCGTCACGACATTCTCGCTAATTCCAATGCAATTTGTAGCCTGTAGGTGCTCCAAGTTGCATTTATCGATGCACTGCCAGATGACGCGTTGGTCCCCCATGACTCGATGCACTGCCCGACTCGGACGACGGGTTGACTGGAACGAGAACAAGCTTCAAAGTACCACCGCGTATAGAATTTTGAGTTGTACTAGGCGTGCAAGGTGCGTGTATTGTTAGAGAAGCAAGCGAGATGATAGCAGGTTACAACTGCGTAAGGAACTAGTGTACAACGCGTAGAAAACTAATGAACCGTTTTCGTGTAAATGACGTCAACATGATGTAGCTCGCATTCCAACACACCTCCTCGAGCGACGGCTTCTCGAGTGACGGAAAGTCGAAATGTAATCAGAACAAAGAAGCTGAGAGTTTATCGCCCGTTTCCTCCTTCTTCGGTTCGGGACAATTGGACTTGTAATGACCTTTCTAGCGAAAGGGAAAATGGGGGTACCAAGGTGCAGGAAATGCACAGGTCATGACAACCCAACTATTAGAACACCATCAGAAGAGGGTCGAGCAGAGGAGGTGGTAGGCCCAGTGATGACTGCCGAGTCAGTCCCAGGACGTCGATCGTGCGTTTGACGGCGCGGCTATGGTAGTTGGCGTGAACAGCGAGAGTTGGTTGCCGAACATAACAATGGTGATCGGAACAAACACGAAGGTGGGGTGAGAAAATAGGAGAACTGAGCTTCTGAGTATGGGAGATAAACGTGTCATGACAAGCGCGTGCTTGATCGCTGTCCAGTGCCTGGCTCCATAAGTAGTAGTGAATTGGCTCAGTGTCATGACACATTTATTTCCCATACTTGCATACTCTATCCTCCTATTTCTCACTCCATTTCCATTTCGCTCCGATTGCCCTTGCCCTGTTCGGCAACCGATCTTCGCCGTTCGTGCCACTCACCATAGCCACGCCATCAATGCAGGATCAACGTCTTTGGACTGACTTGGTGGTTCATCACTGGTCCTATCACCTCCTCTGCTCAACCCTCTTTCGATGGTGTTCCTATGATCAGATCGTCATGACTTGTGTATTTCCTGCACCTTGGTATCCCCGTCTCCCCTTTCACCATACCTCCTCTGCCTTCACTTGGCTTCGCCCCTCACTTCGACCACTCCTCCCCTATGTCCGCTCCGTTCGCCCTTTGTTGCATTCGCCGAACGACTATTCACTGCTCGCATCATTTGCCAGCAGGCACGCCATCAAAAACAAATCGATACCATTTACCCGACGTGATGGTTCATCACTAACCCCATCATCTTCTCAATCCAACCCCTTTGGGTGTTCATATGGCCAAAGTGTGTTCGCGGGATGTCCCTTCCATAGGTCATGTGGGATCAACCCAGTAGACGAAGAGTCTGTGCAGTGTAGCATGTATGCGGGTCCCAAGACATGGTTTCATACATAAGTGCCTTCGCCACCTTTACTCTCCGTCGTTTCATGTTCGCACTCTTCCCTCACTCTATTGTATGTTTATTCCATCTACTTAGTATCATGACTGCGCACCCCTATCCAACCCTGACTCACGACGGCCTCTTTCCTATTCGCTGATACCTTACGAGCATTCGATATAAGTAGTTTACATTTGAATGTATATTCTCCAGTTCAATTATCATACGTCGTCCATCTTGTGCAAACTTGACCTCACTGTGATCATCATTTTGAGCCTTCTCCTGGAGATTTCTATCTTCGACCAGAAGAGGACTTAGGCATCACTGGTGAGTCCTCATACTTCATCTTCGTTACCTTAGCCTTCAAACTATTTTCTGTGCTGACGGCGAAGGGATTGTCGCTACTTAGACAACCCTTCCATGACACCTTGCATGTTACATTGTCAAGTGCCACGGGCTATTTGGCTACGACTGTAGATAGGGCGATCTCCGCTCGGGTGGCCCTCTTATCTTGTGAACATTTATTGGTTCACCTATTCGCCGAATGGCATACTTATTCGCACAAGTCATTGGGGCATTCACTGTGTTCACTAATACACGATATTAACGCCTAAAAACCAACCTTGACACTCAGATGTTGTACGGTAAAACCCAAATCAGGTTGTGTGCTGAGTGATCCAATTGCTTTAGCGTAGGGTACTTTGGTAGTTGGACCCGTTGAGTCCATGGGTGTTGTGAGCTTCATCATTTTGTGTAGAGGTGTAGATACAGAATGAGCTGTCACCATGTTGAATCGATTGAGTATGATGTCGATGTAATGTCCTTGGGACATAGTCAGTGTTCCCTCATCCCTATTCCTCTCAACCCTAATTCCCAAGATTTTCTTCATTTCTCCTAAGTCTGTCAAAGGGAATTTTCCATGAAGTTCCCCCTTGAGCTTAACCATCCCTCCTTTAGAATCAGCAAATAATCCGAAGTTGTCTACGTATACTGATATGACTTCTATTGAGTCCTTATCTTGTCTGATATAGACACATTCATCGGCTGTGCTTGGGTGGAATCCGAGATCGAGTAGTAATTTGTGTAAGCGCTGATGCCAAGCTCGCCCTGATTGCTTGAATCCATAGAGCACTCTGTTTATTCTTAAAACGCGTCCAGACTCCAGGCCCATCATCAAAACTGTCGGGCTGACGCATGTAGATCTCTTCATCTATAGTTGAATTGAGATAGCTGCCTTTGACATCCATCATCTCGATTTCCCAATCGAGTGTGTTTGTGGTGGCTAATAGGACATGTAGAGAATCGAACTTGACCATGGGTGAAGTTATTTCATAGTAATCCATCCCTGGCCTTTGTGTGAACCCTTGAGCCACAACCCTCGCTTTAGCTTTATCAAATTTTCCATCCGGTTGCGTTTTGACAGTGTATACCCATCGGCAACCGATAGCTACTCGTCCGGGTGGTAGTTCTGTTAATTCCTATGTTCCTAGCATTTTATGTTGATCCATTTCAATTTCCATCGCTTTCTCCCAGATCGGTGCATCATCATGTGATACCGCCGTTCTGTAATTCTCGGGTTCTGTGATGATTTCTCTCATTATGTAAGCCTGCTCGGTGTGGCCTGAATCATTCAGTTTCCGGTAATCCGGCCTTTGAGTGATACACGTGCTCCGTCGAATCTGTGGAGCTGGCGCTTGTTCAGGTGGATCAGGAACGGGCGTTGTCTGGGATGATGACATCTGTGGGGTAGATGGGATCGGTTCTGGCACATGCTCGTGTGGTGAATGCTCCCCCTCAAGCGGTGCCATACCAGTGTTGTCGTCATTGTCGTTATCTGGGATAGGATAGAGTTTATTGTTGTTTTCATCGAATGTGATATTTCTTGAGATTTGGACATGCTTCGAAGCTTTATTGTAATACTTCCAGGCTTTTGCATGTTCAGCTACTCCGACAAATATGTGTTCTTCTGCCTTTGGATCAAGTTTAGCTCGATGTTGATCCAGCACCATAACCCAGCAGTTTGTCCCGAATTCCTCTAGGCGTGCTATGTTCGGCTTCTTGCTGAATAGTGCCTGGAACGGCGTTGTGTCATCTCCAAGTGCTTGCGTGGGTGATCGATTTTTGATATAACATGCATAAGCCACGGCCTCGGGCCAGAGTATTTTTGGCAGGTTCTTGGCGAATATCATTGCCCGTGCGTGCTCAAGTAAGGTCCGGTTGAGTCATTCTGCAATTCCCTTCTGGTCTGGGGAGTATGGAGCTGTGGTCTCCATGACAATGCCATGTCTTGCACAAAATTCTTTGAAGTTTTTATTGACATATTCCCCACCATTGTCCGACTGAAACCTCTTCAGTTTCTGACCTGTTTGGGTCTTGAGGAATGCTTTGTACGTCTCGAAGTGCTTGAGCGCTTCATCTTTGGCGCTCCTGAAATAGATTACGGTGCACCTCCATTTGATGTCTATGAAAGAATAAAAGTATTTTTCACGTGATGGTCCCCTGGTCTGCGCAGGCCCCCATACATCGGATACTGTTAGGTCACCGACCTGATCAACAGTGTCCTCGGCTCTTTTGGGGAACGCCTCCACATGCCGTTTGCCTTGTATGCAAGCCTTGCACTGACTCGGCTCTTTTGACTCGTCAATCTCGAGTCCAGTAACGAGATCGTTAGATTTCAACATTTTTATAGAGCTTATGTTGACATGCCTGAGTATCCTGTGCTATTTGTCCCATGACCGTCCTTTTGCCGCTGTGGCAAAATCCCGTGCCTCGACTGATTGAGTGACCAGTGCCTTCATACAGAACAGCCGCCCGTGATTCTGTCCCTGTGCAAAAATAACTCCGGCACGTGATTTGAATTCGACGCCGGTGCCTGTAAATGTGGCCGTGTTGCCCTTATCAGTTAGATGCCCTACACTGATAAGGTTGTTCAGCGCATCTGGTGCATGCTTGACGTCACATAGCTCGATTGTGTTCATCTCAGCGCCGACTTTGAATTCCATGTATATAGTGCCTCGGCCTTGTGTATGTAGTACTTCTCCAGATGAAATTCCTTCAATTTCCGACGGCTCCTCAGCATAGCTAGCGAAATCGTTCCGGCTTCAAGCTATGTGTGTTGTTGCCGCTGAATCAGCTAGCCATTCAGATGCAGATATAGCGCTGTATGCTACATCCTTAGATACAAACGCGAAGTCCTTTTCTTCCGCTTGTTTAACTGTCTCTTTGTTCCCTGACTTGAACCACTTCGGTGCTTGACCTTCCTTGCCACCACCTTTCGCCCAGCAGTCCTTCATGTAATGACCCTTTTTGCCGCAATTTCTGCACTTGCTGTTACGATACGATCCGTCATAAGGTTGACCGAGGTCGGGAGCGAAACCTGAGGCACGGTCCGAGGTTACGGGGCGAGGTTTGGATGGGGAAGTCGGAGAGGGACTAGGCTTCAGCTTATGTGCTGCGCCGACCCTACGCACGAGTCGCAACTTCGGAGGCAAACGAATAAGAGGCAAGGTTTGGCTTAAGAGGCGAGGCTTAGAAACTAACTAAGGATCGAAGTTATACGATAGTTGATTTTCAGACTGAGGAGTAGGAATGCATACAGGGGGGTTTATATACGGGGCGAGGGTACGAGTCAGGGGCGAACATATTAGTGGAGATCAGGGCGAGGTCAGGGCGAGGTAATATATGAATGATGTGTGATGGAGCGGAATCAGTAACTAAGGGGATACGGGCATGGGATCAAGGTCGGATATGAGCTCTAGCTCTAGCTCGGGCTCGGGCGCAGGATAAGAATCATATGTACTCGGGCACGAGTATCACAAGGCTCGGGCTCGGAAGAAAGTTATACCGGTAAGTAACCGGCCAAAGGCCAGGTTCTTACAGTATTCCCTCCTTATGGCCGAGACCCTCGAGGCCGTAATGTGAACAAGGTTCGCCTATCCTTGAATCTAGATCCCAGCCCGATGTTAAGTCGCCGGAAAGGTGAAGCTTAATCGTAGCCGAGGTTAGATAAAAGGGTGGGTAGGAGGCAGCAAACCTAAGTGCCAACAAATATGGTGCGCCCCCAAGCTCTCTTTAACTCTGCTGTCGACGAAAACAGCGCGAACAACGTGTTCGACCAGACCTTGTTGTCTGAGGATGACCGTCCCTCGGGCGAGGTTATGCCCGAGGTTCGACCCGACGTGGTCCCGCGACCCATCGAGGATGTGGGGGCCATAGATATGCGGAAGCCATGGCAGGAAGGGCCCAACGGCAAGAAGGTGAGTACCGTCGTTGTCTGGTCAAGGACGCTGCTGACTTGTATAGTATAAGCACATGTTGTTCTTGTACCACCCCACTGACTTGTCCCTATATGGGTACAAGCTCGTCGACGGCGGACCTCGTGAGTGGCAACTCGCGACCAAGGCCGAGGCGAGGTGCATGCACTGTGAAGAGTGCAACTATACGTGCCTTCGGGCCGTTAGTCTCGACTTTGGCCTCGCCGACCAGGGTGCCTGCGTGTGGTGCAGGACACACTCTTTGGGCTGTAGTATAGCCCATGGTCATTGTAGCAAGGTGACCCCAGGAAAGGGTGAGGCGAGTGCCGTGGGCAAGAAGCGGGTGAGGAGCGAGGACACCGAGGACGGACTGAGGCCAAGGAAAGAGGCCAAGGTTCGGGACGAGGTTGCAGAGGACGACGACTCAAGTGACTGGGTTGAGCGGAACCTTGAGACGAGGGTGGAGCGGATGGAAGCGAGGTTGAGCGTGGAGAAGGGTAAGGGGTCAGAGGGAGTGAGGCAGAGTGAGGAGAAGGGTAAGGGGTCAGAGGGAGCGAGGCATAGTGAGGGGAAGGAAGCCGAGGTAGAGGAAACCGAGGTGGAAGGTCGGAGGGCGAAGAAGGACAAGAAGACGAAAAGGTCGGAGCGAAGTGCGGAGATGAGGGAGTTGATAGCGGCGGTGAGGGACGTGGGACAGCAGGTTGGCGAGGTTGGGGAAAGGGTGTGTGAGTTGTTGGGGGAGTTTAGGGCGGTGAATGATAGGATGAACCGGGTGGATGTGGAGTTCATGAGGATAAGGAGGAGGCGGAATTACTTGAAGCGGATGCAGGGGGCGAGGGACTTGGTGGATTATGGGGGACATGGGGGTCTGGTGGAGCGAAGTAGTAGTAGTAATGAGGAGGAGTCAGGCGAGGGTAGCGAGGAGAGCGAGGGAGAGGATATGAGGATGTTGGAGTAAACTAGTAAATGGGATAATGGAATTTTTTTGGATTTTATTGATTTTTTGTGTTATTCGATTGCGAGGGGATTTTGTTATCTAACTACTGGGTCATGGGGGTTAAACAAGAAAACGATCATAGAGCAGTCAAAGGGCCCGGCTTGCCCGGGTAAGATTCGTGGAAGTCAGTGACCAGCTCCGAGGCATGACCAAGCTCGGAAGCGAGGATCCACGAGGTTTCTTCGTCGGTACCTTCGTAACCAGTCCAATTAACAAGATAGAGCCGCTTGCAGCTCTTTCGTCTATTATCGATCTTCGAGTCGAGGATTTCAGAGACCTCGAACTCGGGCTCGCCATCGATGATGACTGGGGGTGGAGGAGGCTGAACTCGGTTCGGGATGGTGTTGGGCGAGGCTGGTTCGAGCATGGATACGTGGAATACTGGGTGGACTGAATGCATGTGTTCTGGAAGTTGAAGGGTGAAGGAGTGAGTACCCACTCGGGAAATGATCTCAAAAGGACCCAAAAACTTCTCGGCGAGCTTCTTGGTCGGCCGAGTTGTTCGGAAGTACTGTGCCTTTACAAAGGTGAGGGATCCTACTTGGAAATCAGGAGCGGGTTTGCGGCGAACATCGGCCGAGGCTTGGTAGGTCTTCTGAGCTTTGAGGATGGCGCAGCGAAGTTCTTGGTGTAGCTCGTCCAGGTCAACCACGAAGTCTTGAGCTCATGCCGAGGCGAGGTCGTGCTCGGGGTGGACTGCGAGGTTCGGGTGGTAACCCTTATTAGCAAAGAATGGGGATATGCCGGTGGTTGCGCTAGGCGCATTGTTGTAAGCGAACTTGGCGAGGGGAAGGAGTGAAGCCCAATTGGACTGTTGATAGTTGCAGTATATCCTGAGGTACTGTTCCAAGGTCTGGTTAGCACGCTCGGTTTGACCGTCACCCTCGGGATGATATCCCGAGGTAAAATGCAACCGCATGTCCAAGGCTTTCCCTAGAGAACGCCAGAAGTGCGAGACGAACTCAGAACCCCTGTCCGAGGTGATGTGCGAGGGGACTCCATGCTTGGAAAAGACATGAAAGACGAAAAGGTGAGCGAGCTCTTGTGAGGTTATCTTGTCGGTGGTTGGAATGAAGATAACCTGCTTAGTGAAGCGGTCAACAATCACTAGTATGGAGGTGAACTTGGATGAAGGGGGAAGTTGCTCAATGAAATCCATAGAGATGGAATTCCAAGGCTTCTCGGGAATGGGAAGTTGTTTGAGGAGACCATAGGGCTTGTGACGTTGCGGCTTGCTTCACATACAAGTGGTACACGTCTTGCAATACTCCTTGACAAGGGATCTAATCCCTGGCCAAGTGTAGTCTCGTCGGATCAGCTCCAAGGTCTTGTTGACCCCAAAGTGTCCCGAGAGAATGTGATCGTGCTTGTATTGCAGGATGCGAAGTCGAAGGTCTTTGGCCACTGGAACATAGGTTCAGTTGTCAAGCTTGAGATAACCCTCGGGGTCTGTGGTCCACCTCGGGTCATCACCCAAGCCGAGGTGCGACTTGGTTATGGGGTCCGAGGGGAGATTTGCTAGTATGTCAGCTCGGATCTGCTCGGTATCAAGCAGCGAAGCGGCTCAGAGTACGACGGGAGCGAGGTTAGTAGCTCTAAGGGATGATGCCAGCTGGTGTTGAGTAAACACTGGCCGTAGGTTCTGTGGGTTTATGGTGGCATAGTCGCTATTCCCCTCTTTAAGGTAGACGTCCCATCGTCTAGTGAGAGAGTCAGGCTTCGTTCCGAGGCGACCAGGTCGAAAACGGATGGCGAGGTTGAATTGGGAAAGGTATTCTGACCACCGAGCTTGTCGACGGGTCAAGAGCTTCGTTGTTGAAAAGTATTCGAGGTTCTTGTGATCGGTGATAACGTCGACAGGGTCGCCAGAGCCCTCGAGGTAGTGTCGCCAGCGTTGAAACGCTTCAAAAATTGCTAGGAGCTCCTTGTCATGAACATCGTAGTTGAGCTCAGTAGAGGTGAATGTGCAGGAGTGAAAGGCGACAGGGTGAAGTTCGCCTTCCGAGGTTCACAGAGATAAGATTGCCGCTAAGGCATAATCTGAAGCATCAGTCTCTAGGATTAGTGGAAGGTCAGGAATCCAGTGGGTAAGGATAGGAGCGGTAGTGAACGCCCTCTTCAACAGGTTGAAGGCCTGTCGACAATCCTCGGAAAAGTTCCAAGGGGTACCCTTGCGGGTGAGTCGGGTGAGAGGAATGGTGATGTCGGAGTAGCTGTGAGTGAAACGTCGGTAGAAGTTGGCGAAACCAAGGAAAGACTGGATGTCGCGAACTTTGCGAGGTTCAGGCCAGTCTTGAATGACCTTTACCTTGTTGTCTGCCATAGTGAGGCCCTCGGGAGAGAGTATGTAGCCGAGGAATTCAACCGAGTCGCGATGAAACTCACATTTGTCTTCTTTGGCGAAGAGGTTGTTGAGTCGCAGTCGTCGCAAGACTTCCTTGAAATGTTCAACATGTTTGGAGGGGTCACTGGAGTAGATTTGAATGTCATCCAAGTATACCACCACACAAACGTCCAAAAGGTCGGCGAAAATCTCGTTCATGAATCTCTGGAAAGCAGCAGGGCCGTTAGTGAGACCAAATGGCATAACCAACCATTCAAAAGACCCATAGTGAGTCCTGAAGGCGGTTTTCCATTCGTCACCCTCGGCCACCTGTACGAGGTGGTAAGCGTGACAAAGGTTAATCTTCGTATAGATGTGAGCATTCTTTGGAGCATCAAGTAAGTCAGCAATCAATGGTAATGGGTACCGATCTTTTTTCGAGATCTTGTTTAAACCTCGGAAGTCGACACACAATGGAAGTGAGCCATCTTTTTTGCGGACAAACAATACCAGTGCACCATGAAGTGAGCGCGAAGGTCAGATGAAACCGATGTTCAAATGCTCGTCGATGAACTCGCGAAGTGCTTTGAGTTTGGAAGCTGAGAGAGAGTAGATGGGACCGATAAGCGGCGAGGTCCCTTCTTCAAGGTTGATCTTGATGTCGTGCGGTCGGTGGGGGGCTAGAGTGTCAGCGCGTGCTTTGCTGAACACATCTGCAAATTCGTGATATACTTCGGGAACATGTTTTTTAACGTTCTCAGAAAGCTCGGGAGAGCTTTCTCCTGATGTTGCTCCTCGGGCAAGGAGCTCAGGCGAGGCCAGATTGAGCTGAAACACTTCGGACCCTTCCAATCTAGACGCACGCATGAAATCGGGTGCATTGATTAGGGAAACAAGCAGTGCTTGCAACTTCGGAGGCGAGTTCTGAGGCGAGGTCGAAGGCGGGGGCGAAGATGCCGTAGGCGAGGTCGTAGTCGTAGCCGAAGCTGAGCGGGCTGACGTCGCCGTGGTCGCTGGAGTTGTAGTTAGGTCGATGGTCTTGAAGGTAATACTGCCCAATACCCAGTCAATCGACGGATTGTAGCGGGTGAGCCAGTTGTGGCCAAGTACCACCGAGCAACTCGAGTCGAGCGAGGTTACGTAGAAGGTAACCCATTGTTGTTCACCAGTCGGAAAGCAGATACAGAGGTCTAGAGCTTGGGTAATGGTAGTGTTAGTACTACCGTCAAATAGTTTCAAGGGTATAGGAGAGACAGGGTAAGCAGGCATAGAGTACTTATGGACAAATCTGGATTCAATAAATCAGTCTGAGGACCCGCAGTCAACTAATGCAACAAAAGCGACGTTGGGAAGCGAAGGCGAGGTTAGATCTACATTCAGGGAATCTTTGGACAATGAATGAGAAGCGGCACTGAGTCTGAGCACATGGGTGAGGTTACCGCAATCCTCGGATCGTGTGGTTCCGAGGTTGCTACCTATTTTTTCACCTCCGTAATGGAGGCCGAAGTCCCCTCATTGGGGGTCTTCGCTGCCCGACCTTTAGAACCGCTACCACTGGTAGACTTATTCTTTGGCAGTCCTTGACGATGTGGCCTTTGGTGCCGCAAAGTAGACAAAGGCCCTGGTTGACCCGGTGTTGGCGTTCCTCGGTAAGTAGTTTTCCATCTGTTTTGGAACCCTCCAAGAGTTTAGTGTTATTGCTAACACTTCAATCTATCAGAACGTGTCGTTTACGAGACTCAAAGAATATTAAACAATGCTGCAGCACAACTCCGGAAATAATTTAATATTTGTACCTTGGTTGCAATCCGCGTAAAAACTAGTCCAAGTTAATACGGATGGAAGGCAATGCGTTTCTTAGCAGCACTGAACAATAAACCAAAAGACTGTAGGTTCAAGGACACTATTGGGGTCCAAGCGTATTCCAAAATATAAAGGAATGTACTTAGCAGGCGAGTTTATAAATGGACTGCCCTGATAATCTACCAGCGCACAGCAATAAAACGAGAGGCAAAGAATAGAATCTAAAGCGGCTTTTACAAGTAACAGGAATTGACTTGTGAAAGATATTAACCAGGAAAATCAACTGACCAACTCTCTCGGGTATTGGAGTGCGAATGGCAAGGCTATCAATTGACAGACTCACTCTGTAGAATTACACCCGGAGGATTAGTCTAGGTGGCTAAGCAGAAAAGTATCTACTTAACAAGGAATTAGACACTAAAGTAAGTGAATAACCCTAGCTGGGGTTAGCAGCTTAGTAAGATGCAAGTCACACGAGTCACGTGCAGGATAGAAGCAGTAGATTGCTAGATTGGATGATTCTCCTAGGGGGTCAGAATGGCCTCCTTTTATATTGTAAATTACACAGGATTATGTAAAATGGGGAGCTTCTATCTATTAGGCGAGTGATGTCATAAGTAAATATTTGCATAGCTAAAACACACCCTCGTAACTATAGTGGTGTGTTTGTGCAAGGAAATTAAGAATAGATAGCCAATCACCTTCCCTGATTTGCACTGCCCGGCATAGCCTTACACAGCCCTGCATAGCCTTGCATAGCCCTGCATAGCCCTGCACAGCCCTATGATGTCAAGGGTCCTATTTCAGGGGTTGTAGCACTAAGCTTCAAATTATAAAAAAAAAGAATACAAAATATATATATATATATATATATATTTTTTTTTGGAGGCTCAGCATCCAATAAGATTGCTTGATTATGCACCCTAGTTTTGGCTCTGCATATCATTGGGCAGTCTTGCACACAGCCTTACACAGCCATGGTTGCTATGAAGCAAGTCATGTGTCTGCTGGGTTTGAACTATATTTAGGTGTACAGGCTTGTGTTAGCTGCACCGGATATTCCCAATCTCACCAGCTGAGATTGAAAGAGCCAAAGTGTCGGAGTTGTGGGTGTTTGTGAATAAGCGCGTTCGAGGATCGCTCCGGTCGGAGTTTGAAATTGAGCGCCGATGACAAAGTTTTGGACTCTCATGGGTTCATAACCTTTGTCAAGCAAAATAAGGCAGTTTTGAGCCAAGGAGGTCAGAACAATTGGCGAAGAAATGCCAGAAAATTCAAGGAATATTCTAAATCCAGTTCCCCATCAAAGCTGCATGTATTGGCTGAGGTTAAGATGGGAAAAAGGTTTTTTACAGACTTTTTAATGCTTTTTTCGAGGTTTTTAGACTAGAAAGATGGTTCCTACACACCATCCTTCCCGAGCTTGCTCGATATGTCGGGCTGGCTCTTGTGGTTCGAAGAGTTGTTGTTGGAACCTTTGCCATTGTTGTTAGTCTTGTTGCGGTTCTTATTGTTGTTGGGACCGCTGGAAGACTGGTTGTTGTTAGTGGCATTGCTGCTGGACTGATTAGTGGCGCATGCAGGCTGGGAGCTACGACCATTGATCATGGCGTCATATTCCTTACGCTCCCAGTAACGGCTGTCGCATTCCAGCACGAAGTTCCTAAGCTCGGCGAGGCTGTGGAATCGAGGGAAGTGAAGTAAGTCGTCCTTGATTCGTTTGGCCAAGCCCTTGTAGGCAAAGTGTCGGAGGGCCGCGTCGTTCCACTGAGTCCGAGTCGAAGCTCGGGCGAAGTCGATAAAGAATCGCATGGCCTTGTGGTGCTCTTTCATAACGATCTTCTCGAGGTCAATCTCGGCTTGGGCAGCGTTGTCGTATGGGCCGAAGTTGAGCTCAAGCTCGGCCTTGAAGCTGTCCCAGTCCTCGAGCCAATCTGGCTTGGGTTGGACTTCGCCGAGGATCGCCGGCTCAAAATACTGTAGAGCTGAGCCGGACAGGTAAGAAATAGCATACTGCACCTTCGAGGACCCAGTCTTGAACGCTGTGGGACGATCTCGGAAGTTGAGTACGCATTGAAGGAAGAAGGTGCGAAGCTTGGCCTGGTCAGTACCGTCATAACTATCCGGTTCCTTGACCTTGGCTCATGCTTCGGACTCGCGAGGTTTTGCGAGTTTGATGAACACTCGACGCATAAGCTTGTTGTTCTTGAGGTCACCGAGGTCCTCGGGCAGCAGGTTGGGGAGGTCCTGATCATTGTCAGAACCTCCAGAGCCATCACCTGGATCACCTGAAGGGTCACCGGGGTCAGCCCTACCTTTGGCTTTGTTACTAGGCTCGGCTGGGTCTGCGAGGGGTATCCCCGGGGACGGTGGTGAATCGTCGGGGGCTTCCAAGAAGCGTCGTTGTTCTGATATACCCCGAAGGGTGCGGGAACGAGTTATCATGGACATAGTGAAGAAAAGGGATACGTAGGGTGTAAGCAGTCTGAAAATACTGTTACGATACGATCCGTCGTAAGGTTGACCGAGGTTGGGAGCGAAACCCGAGGCACGGTCCGAGGTTACGGGGTGAGGTTTGGATGGGGAAGTCGGAGAGGGACTAGGCTTCAGCTTATGTGCTGCGCCGACCCTACGCACGAGTTGTAACTTCGGAGGCAAACGAATAAGAGGCAAGGTTTGGCTTAAGAGGTGAGGCTTAGAAACTAACTAAGGATCGAAGTTATACAATAGTTGATTTTCAGACTGAGGAGTAGGAATGCATACAGGGGGGTTTATATACGGGGCGAGTGTACGAGTCAGGGGCGAACATATTAGGGCGAGGTCAGGGTGAGGTAATATATGAATGATGTGTGATGGAGCGGAATCAGTAACTAAGGGGATACGGGCATGGGATCAAGGTCGGATATGAGCTCTAGCTCTAGCTTGGGCTCGGGTGCAGGATAAGAATCATATGTACTTGGGCACGAGTATCACAAGGCTCGGGCTCGGAAGAAAGTTATACCGGTAAGTAACCGGCCAAAGGCCAGGTTCTTACACTTGCCCTTTGTTGCTCCTCAGTCATCTTTCCTGGGCCTGTGACGTTGTTGCGCCTTAAGCGCCGTCTGTCGTGCCGATCCAGCTTTCCGTGCTTGATCCTCATCGAGGACCCGAGCTATTAATATATCAGCCATCGTTCCGGCTCCACTGGCGTTTACTCCCATAATAAATGCCAACCAAGACTCTGGTAATGACATCAGCAACGTGTTCGAGAACTTGGTGTCACTGATGTAATGTCCCCGCGATTCAGTTCTTGTTGAATGCCGCGGAGCTTGCGTACGTGCTCCTCCATGTTTGCGCCATCCTCGGCAAGCATCCAGAAGAATCTCTTTGGAGATTTACAATCCCCATGGCTCCCTTAGATACGAATATTGCTTGTAAACTAGTCCATACGGCGAACGCAGACATCGTCTGATTGATGTAGACTAGTTGTTCATCGGCGACTCTGAGGCAAATTTCTTTTCTAGCTTTTTTGTCCTTCCTTCTCCAATAGTCGATTTCCTGCTGCTCGGTCGCAGTGACGTTGCCAGCATCTGCCGGTCTTGGTTCTGTCTCCCTGCCGATAGCCACGTCCCACAGATCCAAATCATCAAATATCCACTTGAGCCACCGGCGCCACGCCACGTAATTATCCCCATTCAAGGGATCGATCTTGTACGTGTTGTTGCTATTCAACATCGTTGATCGGTATTGAGTTGATGGAGTATAGAGTGTGATTAGGATAAGCTAGGTCTGTAGTAATTTAGTTATGGCCAGGGCCCATAACCTGTAGAATGAAGGAGTTATAATAAATGTTGTTATTCTATGATCTACTTGAGATCATCTGCCTTTATATACTAAATACGATGTCCATTATATTATTAATATCTTCGAGCTGCTGTGCCGATGCGATGCCGGTGCACCAGCATCCCGGGGTCAAGAGCGTTCTCGAACATCCGGCTAAGTGCGTGCCGGTTCGTCCTCGGCTGAGTAATCGTCCCGATTACTAACACATCATATGCTCGTTTCTTGCCTTCACTCATGTGGCGGAAACAAAGTTGCAAGTCATGTGTGACTTACCGCGTCTAGACACGCGCAACATGAGTCGGAGCTGCAACGTGGCTGACTTTTTTTCTTTTCCCTTTTTTCTCATCATTTTATACGACCTCAGTAAATTCTATGGTGGTTGCTACACGCGAAGTATAAAATTGGACCTTCCTCCTCGTGCCCTGTGGCTCCCAACACGCTGCGTCCTCAAGCAGGCGGTTGCACCAAACGTGGCTGACTAACGCGAGGTATCATCACTAGGTTTTATTCACAAAGTACGTATCCGCTTTCACCATGTTTACGGCGAGGATAAGGCACTGTAACGTGGAGTCTACCAACTATGAGAGTCTCCCACTGGCACTAGTGACCCGCTGTGGTGGCATCGGATGCTGGCGGACAAACTGCAACGTGCGACAATCCGACCAGTGGTGGCGCCACAAAGTGTCTGGCCTTTGGCGCCATGTGCTGCCAGACAACGCCACTTCAGAATATATTTTGCGACTGAGACGATCGTCGGTCTCAAGATATTTGTACACATCATCAAAAAGTCTGGCCCGACGTCACGAGGATTCTGAGATGACCTATGTTCAACAACTAATATGAGGTGTGTTGGTAATTGCCAACGTACGTCTGCCAGTCGACCAGCAGCCAGGTGGGTTTGTCGTCCACTTGAAGCTCTCGTTGGCCGTACTTCGCCGAACATAGATCGAGGGAGGGGCTGATGAGGAAGGATAGTCCCGCTTGGGTCAGAAGGGCCGGGAAATAATGAATAGGCACTGCGAGCAAGTGCGAGGTGCAAGGCGTTTCCCGGTGTGGATTCAGACATTGGACTGCGACGCCGTCAGATGTCCTGATCAGCACAGGATGATGAAAAGTGCCCGTCACACGCACTGATGTGAGATATCGTTGCTGACCAACATTGGGCTTCTGATGATGAGTACACACGATGAGTACACGCGAAATGTGAAAACTCAACGCCTCAGGCTGATCATTCTGTCGGCCAAACTCTGCGAGAATATTTTCTATCAAGAGCTGTAGACTCAGCATGGTTTCAGATAAGAGATAAGATTCGGGGTGATGTAGAGACTTCGAGGCGAGACAATAACGCAATCCCAGGAACCTGAGAGTTGAAACGGAAGGCCCTGCGACAGGCCATACCACGAGGACTAGCATTCAAATTTGGTAGTGTTCAGAAGATAGGCCACCGTCGACGCCCAAATCACTCTCAGCTTTCATTACCATATTGACCATCCCCGCATGAGGAGCCCATCCTTTTTTTTTTTTTTTTTTATGTCATTTTAATCGACCCCAGGCTAGGCCTATGTTGGTCGCTACACGCGTTGTACTAATAATTGGGTGGGCCTTCCCTCTCACTCCCTAGGGCTCCCATCCCTCTGCGTCCTCGAGCGGGCGAGTGCACTGACGACGAGCTCCCTGCCCCCCACCAGCCCGACTCCTTGAGCCGTTTCTCACCCCACCCTTTTGAGGTAAGTACTCCCGTTCCCCTGTTGGTTGTTCTAGTGTGTGGGTGGTCTGGCTTTCTAAGTGCTCGGCTGCCGGGGCGGACTGGCACGACGTGTGGGAGCGCCGCAGTCGAAGGTAAAAAGGGGTCCACGGACTTCTTCTTGGTCTTGCTGCGACGAGTCGGTACGCGTCGCTGCGCGAGCGGTGTGAGTGGGGTGTTTTGAGGGTTTTGGTCGCGCGATGGCGCAACGATGTTGTCCGTCGTCTTGTATTCTAGCGTCCCTGTCGAGCTAGTTATCTTATACTTTTTTAAGTGAGTGACGGGGAGACATCACCGAACGCCGATTTCAGCCTGCCTGTCGCCGCTACGTATCCCAGTAGTGTCTCCATCGAGTTCTTTGCACCCAGGAGCTCCTTGATGGACCCTGACTTTCTGCCCAGCTTCCGTCTCACCCTGTGTCTTGCGTGCTCGTGCGCTCTACATTCGAAGAGGAAGTGGTGGACCGTCTCGTCGGCCCTGTGGCACGCCGGGCACAGCGGGGATGGCACCTGCTTGACCCGATGGAGGTGTTTGTTGAGCGGGGCGTGGCCTGTGCGTAACTGCGTGATCAGACTGTTCTGCGCTCGAGTGAGGCCCGCCGTGTCTCGGAGGTAGGTACGTGAGGGAAGGCTGTCGTCGATTCTTGCCATCCTCCCGTACCGGGGTGACGCTTTCCATCGCTCTCTCCAACTGTGCCTGTTGCCTGTCTTGAACTCCTGCCTCGCGGCAGCCAGACTGCGTGGGAGAGCATCAGCCACTAAGAAGGGCGGGAGCGTACTTATCTGACTGCTCTCTCCAGCTGCTGTCTCTTTTGCTGCCGTGTCCGCAGCCTCATTGCCTTCCACGTCGTCGTGACCTGAGATCCACGTGATCTTGATGCGCACGTTGCGTCTCCTTGAGGGCGTTGCCATCCTGTTGGCCATGTCGTGGATGCTTCCTAGAATGTGTTGCGCTGGCTTGGGCTTGACGTTACCTACTGCCAGTATCACTCCCTGGTTATCAAGGAGTATGCATGCCATTCTGACGCCCTTTTCTCGACTTAACAGCTCCAGCGCCAGGATGACGCCCACCGCCTCCGCCTCATACGTGCTGTGGTCCGCGAGTGGGCCCAGGTGGTATTGTAACGTGGCTGCCTTTCTCCCTGCCCTATACAGTATCGCCGCCGCCCCCGCATTGCCCTCTAGTCCTGGCCCGTCAGCGTAGACCTTGGCATCCGCCATGTTCTGAGCGTCCGCTTCCCTAGATTCCGCCCTCGACTCCGCTATCTCCGTGACAAACAGCCTGGGAGCATCGGGAGCATGGATGAAGGGCTGGATGACTTCGAGGGAGTCCGGGTCGAGGCTGAAGCGGTGGAGGATCCTGTGTAGTGGTGCCGGGTGCTTTTTTACTAGGCGGCGGGTGCAGGAGCGAGCTGGCCGGTGTAGCGGGTGGGACTTGGGGAGGGTTGCAATGCAGCTGGCTGCCTTGTAGCAGATGCCTAGGAGAAGGAGCTCTATCGGCTGGATGTTGGCGAGGATCTCCAGGACGTCGCTCGCGGTCGTGCGCATCGCTCCAGTGATAGCGATGGTAGCCATGCGCTGCACAGATGTTAGCTTACGCACCACGCTCACAGACCCTGTCGCTCTCCCCTCCCCTCGGTTCTTTTGCACCGGCGTGTACCAGACATCCGCAGTGTACGTGAATTTGGGTATCGCCACTGCGCTGTATAGTTGCCTCATGTACCTCATGTACGTTGCACGCACCCCTGTGGAGGGTTTAGTTAGTCTGCGAGAGCCAGTAACGTCCACTTAGCCGCTTTCGCCACTGCCTTCTCAGCCTGATCTTTCCATCGCAATTCCTCATCCAAGAAGACCCCTAGGAACTTGTGTGCCGATGTTGGCTGGACGACGGTGTCCTCGTACATGAAGTCGGGCCTTATGTCTTGCTTGGTTTTGCCCGGCCTCGCAGGGTCTTCCATCCGGCGTCTCGAGAACCCCACTATCGTGGACTTGGATTTTTCAAATCTGGAGTGGTGGGTCAGTGTCCACTCTTTCGCCCCCCCCCCCTCCTTGAGCAGCATCTCCCTCAGCCCCTCATACGCTTCCTCGTAGGTGTCGCCTTCTGAGTAGAGGTTGGCATCATCGACGTACGCCACCGCGGCCTGCCCCTTTCCGTTAGCGATATCTATGAGGTCAGCGTTGTAATAGAGGTAAAGAATCATAGAGAGCGGGTCCCCCTGCCCGATCCCGTTGTCTATGTGTACC
This sequence comes from Gautieria morchelliformis, assembly GCA_015179125.1. Lineage (NCBI taxonomy): Eukaryota > Fungi > Basidiomycota > Agaricomycetes > Gomphales > Gomphaceae > Gautieria > Gautieria morchelliformis. The sequence continues at coordinate 231,036 of WHVA01000031.1, forward strand.
CAGTCTGAGAGGTGATCGTCGAACTTGATCCTGGTGCGTCGGCCGGCCAGCATCCGTCCCACGAAGTTCACGAACTCCTCTGGCACTCTTCTCTTCCTCATGTTGTGCAGGAGCCGATCCGTTACCGCGTTCGGGAACGCTCCCTCAATGTCGAGGAAAAGCATTACCGCTACCTTCTTTCTCCTCCACGCTCCTTTGATCCTGTTGACTATGAGGTGGAGGGAGTCGGTGGTCGTCCTGCCGGGCCTTCCGCCGAAGTGATTGGCTGGCAAGAGATTGTGCTTCTCGGTAAGGTAAACCAGGTCTTCTGCGACTATCGCCGCTAACAGCTTTCCTATAGTGTTGAGTAGGGCTATGGGGCGGTAAGATTTCGGAGCATCGTAGCGGGCCTTGCCCGGTTTCCGTAGCACCACTGTAATCCAGGATCTCCAGCTATCACTGTAGGTTTTCAGCGTGAAGGTAGCACGAAAGATATAAAGGAGGTGCTCAGCGATCAAATCTACCGCCTCCTTCAGTACTATGTTTGGGATCCCATCGTCGCCTGGGGCCTTATGCGGCTTCAGTTTATTGATTTGGCGCCTGATCTGGTCCTCATGAAGCTGGAAGCTGTGGCGGACGTGCTTTGGGTAACGATAGTCTGTCGGTACCTGTGATTCGGCGGGCTTGGGCGGGAAGAATGCCGCTGCCAGGGCTAGGCTCTTCTCTTTGTTGGTTTCTGCCGTTTGCACGGCGCTGCTACTTGTAGTGACGGGATTCGAGACTTGCCGCCGTCCGAGGCCGGATTGGACAGATACTTGTTTGCAGACCACAGGAGCCCTTCATTGAGATCTTCCAAGTAATCGGCCCAGTGCTGCGCCTTTGCCCTGCCGATCGCTTTGCTGTACTTTTCGTTGACGTCCTTGAGTTCTGCGTGGGTGTGGTGGTCAGCTATCGCGCGGTGGAGGTAAGATTTGTGGTTCAGCCTATTCTTTGTTTTCTTAAGCTCCGACAACTCCCTGGTCCACCATCTGCGCGAGTGCGGGACCGGCTTTGACATCGGCACCACAATGTCGATGGTGTCTTGGATGGTGCTCGTCAGCGCATTGACTGCTCTGACGAACTTGGCCTCGGTGCCGAGTTCCCTCGCATCCCGAACCACCTCCAGCTGCTCTGCCAGCTGCTCCCGAAAGTGGTCCCAGTCGACCATTCTGAAATTTCGGAACGGCTCCGGCTCTTTAACCTCCACCCTAATATCCAGTGTTGTGAGGATAGGGATGTGGTCGGTCCCTGGGCCGCGCCTTCTCGGGTCGGTGTCGCAAGTGATGATGGAGCCGGCAACGTTGTCCGTGCAGAACACATTGTCGACCCTGGTCCAATTCTTGGTCGACACCGATTGCAGAGTGGGCGTTCGCTTCGGGAGAGCCATCACCATGTTGTACTCTGCTAGCAGCGATAGCAACTCCTCTGCGTCTCTAGTGGCCTCAGCGGTGAACAGATGATGATTCCTTTCCTCATCTCACATAGGGTGGTGGCGATTAAAGTCGCCGCACCAGACCATGGAGTCTGTTTCCTGCTGGATGATGTTGCCTCGCTCTAGTTCTATGAAGTTCTCAATAGCCTGCAGTGACTCCGAGTGTTCGCAGTCGTTATAGATGTTGAAGATCGTAGTCTTGCCCTGTGGATGTTTGAGCTGCACCACCACCACGTCGTTCATCCCCTGGAGCGACATCTGCGACCTCGTGTTGGTATCCAGCGCGGCATTGACCAGGACAACTGTTCTCTTTACGGTGGTGTTAGTCAAATGAGAAGTGCGGTATAGGACGCGCCAGTTGTGGTTGGCCTTCGTGTTCCCTAGCGTATCAATGTACAGCTCTTGTAGTAGTACTAGGTCCCACTCTTTATGTATCGCGGAGTTGATGAGGTCGTATTGCGCCTTGTCCGATTTATTGAGGTTTTGTTGAAATATTCTCAGTCTCGTTGGTGTAGGTCCTGTTGTGTAGGACATCAGTATTGCTCTGGTAGGGGCGGCTCACCTTCTCTGCCTGTGTCGCCCCACCGCTCGGTGGGGCCCTGGTTAAGGCCAACAGGGGGGGGGAGCGCAGCACCCTCGTTGACGGGATCCTGCTGGGGCACCGGCCGCAGCTGCCGTCCCGTCGAGCCCTGCCCATATGGGAGCGTCGTCTGCCTGTACTTGCCTCTCCGTCGTGCTACTACCTCCCATCCCGTGTCCTGCTGTGGTGCAAATGTCGGGAAGGTGGGTATCGGGATAGGGGGGGGGATCTTTGGCGGTTGAGATACATGGGTCCATGCCTCCTCAGTGGGGAAATAGGGCATCTGGTTCTCAAGGAGTCTAGTGTCTAGCTCGACGCACTTACTCTGAAATACCGGACATGTTCTGGCCCAGCTGGCGTGTTCCGCAGATTTGCATGAGACGCAGTACAGCCTCGTTTGGTCGCAAGCGGCCGTCCTGTGGCGTCCTCCGCAGGTGCCGCACATGTCGTGTCCTTGCGGGCAGGCATAGGACATGGGCTCCTTCTTGCACTTCTCGGCATAAACGCGCTTCTGACACACGATCAGTCCATCCGTCAGTATCTTGTTGGCTACCTCGGGCGTGGTGAAGGTGATGAGGGCGTGGCCACAGGTCTGGTTCGCTGCCCTGCGCTGTCTGGGCTTGATCCATCTTGCCTTATCGATCGCGCCATGCGACAGGCGGTTGACTTTCTCCATCTCCCTCAGCTCCTCCTCGCGCTCCGGTATGAAGTGGAGTGGGACGAATTGTAGTACTAGCGAGAATAGCCGCGCCTTCATCCTCGCGTCTGGCGCAAGTGCCTCTGTGAATCGCACTCTGCGCTCAGCTCCATTGAGCCACCTCGCCGCCGCTTCGTCATTGAGTTCGAATAGTACCCCTCCATTCGTGAGTCTCCTCGTGCTAACAACAGTGCGGACCCCTTCCGTGTCCATAGCGCTGATGATTTCGTTCGCCCGGGTCATCAGGTCGGCGTTGTCCATTTCTGCCAGTATGCGCTCCCCCAGGGCCGCAGCATCCACCAGGACTTGTCTCTGCTTTATTCCTTCCCTCGCCCGGACCCTGGCATTGAGGGTGGGTGCGCTGGCCGGTGCTCGTTGCGTGATGTCCGCCACCTTCACCATCGCGTCTCGATATGAGGTGCTGGTTTCGTTGATCTGAGTTGCTGAGGAGGCGACCGTGTTCGACGCCGTCTGCATCGCCTTCACTACCGTCGCCGCGTCCTCGGCGATCTGGCGGGATAGCTTGGCTGTGGCACCCGCAGCTGCCGTGGCTTTGTCGAGCATTTCTGTGGCCTCCGCCACTTTGATTGAGAGAGCGTTTCCTTCCGCTGCAAGACTCTCTTTTACTCGGCACATAACTCTCTCGTATCTCGTGTCGTCCTCGATGCTTTCCATCACGAATGCGATGGATCGCAGCGCGTTGACAGCCTGCCGCGACACTCCTTTGTATTGTGTCACTTGCAGTATGGCGGTGGACAGCGTGTCGGTCGTCCAAGATGCGCCCGGAACTGTCAGCAAGGTAAATCTTACCTTCATCGGAATCCCTGATCTCCTGTCCCGGTAAGTCTCTTATCTCCTCCCTGGTGAGGCACTCCGGGTCCTGCGCTGCACCTCTTGTGGCTGGCCGTCCCGTCTGCACCCTCTTTTCTCCCGGGACCTCGACTCGCTTCGTCTGCTCTGGCTGTTTCTCCTTCGTTGTGCTGATTGTTGTTCTGGGCTGGATTCGGCCTTGGGTGTCTAGCTTCGCTTGTGCCATGGTCGTAGGCGCTGGTGCCCGTCGCGTGGGCGTGTTTCTGCCCCTCGCACCGCTCGTCGACGCGTCGTTCGACATCAGCGCGAGGGTTGGTGGGTGTTATGTATGTAAAGAGTGATTTTTGAGCGTAGCTAAGGCGGTAGTTATGGCAGAAAAGTAGGAACTCTAAGTTGCGGTCCGTGGGTGGTGGTGGTCGGAGTGCAAAAGGTTCCCGAGGAGCCCACCCTGCACAGCATCGTCCACTTCAAATTCGCCACCGGTGGTCTCTATCCCAAGGGCTGCTATGATGAGACCGGTAACGTACTGCTCCCGCGTGGGTCATTCACCGACGAGGCTGATCCTGCCACATTCATTCTCAAGTACAGTTGTAACTGGGGAGGGAGATGTTTCGGCTGAGGTGGGGGTGGTGGGATTGAAACCTGAAAAACTATGCCTAAACAAGCAGTCAATGAGGGAGATTCAAGAATGAGTGAGTGAAACGCACGTCTCTCTGAATATCGTCTAAAATATTTGGCTGCAGAGACATATCCATGTATACTGACGCAACTATCCAACATAATCCATCCTTAACGACATCCAGAAGCCTAGGCGTGCCATCCCCCTGCTCAAAGACGACGGGGCTCACAGACGTTTGACTCCTTGCCAACGCTCCTTGGAATTCTCTCGACCACCTGACGGAGCTTCCTGGGCCAAAGAAAGGATATCTTGGCATTCTGATGCATATAGGAGCGATTTACGGGACTGAACGAGGGCTCGGGGACGAGACTCTGGTGGGGTGGACAAGACCAGCATAGGACGGATCGACGGGGTTGAAGGTGCTGGTCTACAAAATGAAGTAGACAGATAGCCTACGGAATACGGGGAACAGAGACTCACGTTGGATGGAGTGTTTGGAGTGACTGGTGGCGGGGGTGTTTGTGAACGCGTCCCAACGGTGAAACCCAAATTCCTTCTTAAGTATTTGTGCTGACTCACTTCCAAGCCTTTTGGCATCAGATCCGCCTGGTTTTCCTTCGACCTGACATAAGTGAGTGATGCTTCGTTAGAGGCCACTTTTTCGCGGATAAAATGGTAAGCAACGTTTATATGCTTCGTCCTTGTGTGGTATGTGGCATCTTGGGAAAGTGTGATGGCGCTGAGGTTATCGCACTGGATGGATGTTGGATCGGCTTGGTTAATCCCGAGTTCCTGGATGGCGCGGCAAAGCCAAATCAATTCTTTAGCGCCTTCGGTGAGTGCGATATACTCGGCTTCGGTTGTTGAAACGTTGAGAGTGAGACCGTCCTCTGTTTTTTGGAGTCCGGCACGCGATGGCGCCCTGTGCGTCGGTTTGCGTAGTCAGCATCTACAAATAGTTGTAGATTGATACCATTTCCCGTCTAAAAATAATTCCACCGTAACTGATGTATTTACATAAATAAAAGCGGCACTCCGGCATGCTGACATAAGCCGATGACGCGAACAAAGGTACAGAGTGGTGAAAGGAGCGCAGTAAAAGAGGATCCTCGTTCTTTACAAGACAAAGGTTACAATTATAATTAGACTAGCTACCCATGTATTTAAGCTAGCGACTTGCGTCGCTGGACATCATCGAATCGACAACCTAACGCACCTTACTCATAGTGACCTACATAAGTACTATTCCTTCCATAGAGGGCGTCCACATACACCCACTGACGTGGTACTTCTTGTTCACGCTCACCCGAACATCTGAGGTAAGAACTGGCAGTCCCATGTATCCGTCTACTATCTTTTTTACTCACTCGTCGCCACGGACTTCTCAGACGAGTATTCACCACCCGTTCGCGCAGGACGCATGGGCCGGACCGTCCCGCCATGCGCATGTGCCACAGCCCCCATCTCTCACCCTCACCTACACCCTCAATTCCACAAATGATCGCAGACGGGCGATCAGCCCCAGCCCTCCCAGGCTGAACAACGGTGGCGTACGGGCTGACGAGGATATCGTCCTCGACGAGGACGCGGCAGTCAGCGAACGCGGCGTCTCCGCGCAGGGGCCACAGCACTACCTGGCTGGGCCACCCCACCTGCGTGCGGCGCAACCTCCAAGCGACCGCTACATCAAAAAGTCAAAAGGGGCATACCGAGGCCCACGGACGCAGACCGATTTTTACGCGGCGGAGGATATCGCGTCCGACGAAGTTAGGTCGGACGAGGTCATCTCTGGCGATGACGTCGCCAACGAGAGCGTCCCGGGTAAGATCGTCCACGACGAGGTGGCCTATGATTCGGACTCCTCAGACGGGGGGTACGGCGTGCCGCAGACGCCACCCCACCACACACGGGCTGGCCCCTCCCGTCGCACGCAGGCGCCTCAGCCTGCGCCTTCCACCTGCATGCGTGTGCACAAGCCGCAAAAGAAGGCTGGATCTAACAAGGAGCACAGACGCGCCACAGCCACCTTCCCATCCGTACTGCAGCGTGGCGACCCGTGAACCGTGTAAGCATGCAGAGCGGAGGGCCTACTATGTTGGATCTGTACTACTGTAAGCTCAGACGTTCGGGTGAGCGTGAACGACTGTTGTTATTACCTGTGCTACTGTAAGCTGACGCCACTGTTGGTCAGCCTGGGATGGCTGGGGCTGATTTCCCGCCTGCGATCACTTGTGGAACTAAGGGTGTGGGTGAGGGTGAAGGATGGGGCTTGTGGTATATGCGCTTGGCGGGACGGTCCGGCCCATGCTTCCTGCGGGAACGAGTGGTGATAGATACCTTGCTGACCCTCGTCTGAATAGTCGACTGAAAAGACCGTGTCGTCCGACTCGGAGTCCTCACCGTCCACCTTTCGGAAATGTTCGTCGCGGACGCGCTGTGGCGTGAATTTACCCATTCCGCGCCCGAGATCCTCGGTGGCTAGAGCTGCACCCTGTTGGGGCTGCGATTTGTTCCACAATATGGGCTTTCGCCACAGCAACTGCATCCCTCTGGGTTTAGAGCTGCCTGGGTCGTCAAGACCCTGCTTGAGCGGGGCTTTCATGTCCGGTGCAATCGTCGGTTTAGGGCGACTACCCAGCGATTATTTTCAAGGCGCACGCCGATCGCTTTGAATATATAACTGTAGAAGATATCGCGAAGGTGGGAATACCCATACCTTATTAGCAAAGAGATTTGAGATCGTTTTCCCCAGGAAGGCGCTTTTGACGAGGCTGTGAAAGGCGGCGCACAGGGATCACCAATCCATTTCAAGGCTGAAGATCCAGATTGTATGAGATCCCGACGGTTGGCTGATATATGCAGTCTGCTTGTATCGTTTTGTCGAACTCATTGTTCCCACTGTAACCGGGGTCCTGAAGAGCATAAGTAAATTTGGGTGAGTCAGCCGATTGATTTGCACCCTGTACATGTTTCACTCACTGTTTTCACTTAAGCCGATCCCCCCTGATCCAGATCCTCGTAACTTCTTTACGTATTCAAATGTGGCTCCCAGTTCTTGTTTTTTTTATCCTGTATCTATCCAGGTGTCAAGTGGCTGATTGATCGTTTCACCTTGCAGTTCTAGCGTTCAACGCGTCGTCGTAACTTCTTCTGCGGCAGCCATCATCTGACGCGTGGAGCATCAGCTAGACGACCCTTTCCGAAAAGGATTGGCGAATTTTTGGCCCAAGAAGCGAAGATCAAGGGGAAAGACGCCACCAATATTTACAAGTACCGCGCGAGCAAGACGCTCGCCGAAAGAGGTGAATCAAACCTGGTTGGTTGGCAACCCCCCTTACTTAGAAGAGCTCCGCCTGTAGCTGCGTGGGAGTTTGTGGCAAAGAACAAGAGCGAGATACATTGGGACCTCGCGGTCCTTAATCCTCCTATGGTAGGAGACTTCAATTCACACGCCATATCCGGATAATAAATAATAACATTTTGTGTCACTGTCTCTAGGTCTGGGGGGTATGCGTTATTTCTGTACAGATGTATTATCCCTCGTTAACTTGTACCCCGTTATCGTCGTGCTATCTGACAGCCTACGATCCACGAGATACCGAACGCGTCCTCACTCAACACACCCCTTCTAGAGATCTATGTCATGGTCAAAGGGACATCGCCTCCATGCGGGGGGGAACTGGGTTGACGATCGAGACGTCGCAACGGCCCACGTGAATGCAATAGTCACCGGGGCGGCTGGAGGTGAACGCTTTATAGTTGCATTAGGTATGTTCTCGCGTCTATTACAACAAAAAAAGCTTACCTGTCTGTCATCTATGCCCGTATACCAACCAGGGGATTATCGATGCAATCCACGGCGGAACGGCCTCAGACGCGGTGCTGTCTGCTCTTCCTAAAGGAACTCCCGGCGCGCGGAAGGACGGAGTATACCCTGTGTTGCTTCATACCACGAAAGCTCGCACAGTGTTGGGGACGACGTTCCGGGAGCTCAGCGAAACCGCCCAGGACACGGCCAGGAGCTTGCTGGCCAATGAGAGGGTTTTCGGATAGTGAAGCTTAGATGATGCGGGCTTCATTGTTGACGAGAGACGCAATATCCCGGCGCCAGTATCGTACGTAGGACTAGAACGTTTCTATGAATAAGGATTGGATTGCGACGCTGTCAGATGTCCTGGTCAGCACGGTAAGATAGTGAAACACGCCCACCACACGCACTGACTTGAGATGATCGTCGCAGACCAACATTTGAGTTTCTCACTATGAGTACACGCCTCATATCGCTGGCTACCACAACCCTGACCCCAGTCTGCAAAAAATAGTTGTTAGTCGAGTTCGCTCCGCCAATTCGTCATCGGTTGGGCTGCCATATCCTTCTGGAAGAAGGATCGGCCTATCAGCTCTGGCTGCCTCAAGGCGGACGGCACAGCTCAAGAACGCTGCTGGTGTAAGGAGCGGGTGGGAGATGGCAATAGTTAAGCTGAAGTAGTCTTGTAGATAAGTCGGCCGCGAGGATGGCAACGCAGCGAGAGGGCCTGCAGACGTGGGTGGCGGCAGCAGTGGGGTGATGAATGGCGGAACGTGGAATGAAGTTATGGGGGCGTGGGTGGATGCATACTGATGGACGTTGAGTGAGGAAATGTACGAATAAAATGAATAAGTCAGTCACTTTGAACGACCCTACAAACATATGGGCAAAGGCGGCCAGTAAACGGGCATGGTCAGCTTGAGTTTCACAATAGTTATTGCGATCCTGTTCTAGAAACAGCAAGTACGCCACCCATACATCCCCGCGAGCGTGTCGTCGATTTTGTGCTGCCCCACCCAGCCATACACGTCTCAATATCCATGGGGAACAATCCGTCACTGTACGGAAAGATCTTTGCAATAGAATTCGACGACCGGGATTAGCGGTCAAATTTGGTAGGACTAGAAGCACTGCAGAAAGCGCCGGCACCTAAAAATCAGATGAAACGGAACTTGAGTTTCAGTACAAAACCAGCTAAAAATCAGTACTTGAGCACTGATTTTTAGCTCACGAAGCATTCCCAGCCTCTTCGACCATGAACTGATTTCTAGTAGTGAAAATGTCCCACTTTGTACTGTTTTTTCAGCTCAAAAAGAACTTAATTCTAGCTTGTTTAGCACTAATAAAAAGTACATTCAGAACTAATTATTAGGTACATATATTATTGCCTAGCCAGTGGATATGAACTGGGACCGGACCGACACAGGACAGAGACTAAAGTATGAGCTGGTAGTGAGTTAGTGAATGAAACCGATGCAGTTGTAAGAGCGAGTGATTGTAAGTGCAGTAAACCGATGCAGTCATCAGAGCGTAGTATGAATGGGTCAAGCTAGGTCAAGAGAATATGCGAAGAGCCAGAGTCGGTAGGGAGATGTCATGACGCGTTTATTTCTCATACTCAGGTGCTCAGTCCTGCCATTTCTCACCCCATTTCCATGTTCGTTCCGATCGCCATTGTCGTGTTCGGCAACTGATTCTCGCTGTTTGCGCCAATTACCATAGCCACGCTGCCAAACGCACAATCAACGTCTTTGGACTGACTTGGCAGTCGTCGCTGGGTCTACCACCTCCTCTGCTCAACCCTCTTCCGATGGTGTTCTGGTAATTGGATTGTCATGACCTGTGTATTTCCTGCACCTTGTATCCCCATTTCCCCTTTTGCTACTCCTCCCCAGTGTTCGCTCGGCTTCGCCCTCCACCTCGACCTCTCCTCCTCTATGTCACCTCTGTTCTCCCTTCCTCGCATTTCGCCGAATGACCATTCGCTGCTTGCATCATTCGCCAACAGGCACACCATAAAACCACGATCGACATCCCTATCCGGCATGATGGCTCGCCAGTAACTCCATCAGCTTCTCAATCCAACCCCCTTTTGGTGTTCATATGAGCAAGGTGCGTTTGCAGGACATCCTACCCATAGGTCGTGTGGGATCAACCCAGTAGATGAAGAACCCGTGCAGGGCAGTGTATATGTGGGCCCCAAGACATGATTTCGTACACAGGTGTCTTCGCCACCTTCAGTCTCCGTCGTTTCATGTTCTCCCTCTTCTCTCATTCTATTGTATGTTTATTCCATCTATGTTGTATAATGACTGTGCACCCCTATCCAACCCTGACTTGTGACGGCCTCTTTCATATTCGCTGATACCTTATGAGCATTCGATATAAGTAGTTTACATTCACATGTATATTCCCCAGTTCAATTATCATACGTCGTTCATCTTGTGCAAATTCGACCTTGCTGTGGTCATCGTCTTAAGCTTCTCTTGGAGATTTCCATCTTCGACTAGCAGAGGACTTAGGCGTCACTGGTGAGTTCTCATACTTCATCTTCGTTACCTTAGCTTTCGAACCATTTTCTGTGCTGTTGGCGAAGGGCTCCGAAGGAGCACCTTCGCCGGCGAAGGGATTGTCGAGACTTAGACAGCCCTTCCGTGAGACCTTGCACGTTACATCGTCAAGTGCCACGGGCTATTTCGCTACGACTGTAGATAGGGTGAGCCCCGTTTGGGCAACCCTCTTACCTTGTGAACATTCGTTGGTTCATCTATTTGCCGAACGGCATACTTATTCGCACAAGTTATTCAGGCATTCGCTGTGTTCACTAATACACGATATTAACGCCTAAAAACCAATCTTGACAGGAGAGTGCAAGTGGGTAACAACTAATGGGTTGTCAATCAGTTAAAAGTGGCATAGAAATAAAAGGGACATTATGGAGGTGTCTACTTGTATTCAGCATCAGGTCTTGCAGGAGCACGAACCTGGCGCTTGGACTTCCTGGCCTCAGGGTCAGCTTTCTTGGGAGCTGTTTTCCTGGGCGCTGATTTATTTGTCTCACTGGCCTTTGAGGCAGCCTGTAGCTGGAGAAGGTTAACACGGATATATAAAATAAACGGTTCACTTACCCTTTTGGCATGCATGGGCTAGAAGCAAGTGTAAGTTGTTATGTGGCTGGGTGGTGGAATAGGTGAATGTACTTACAGCTGGCACATCGTCCAGCGTCTTATAGTGTTTTGCCACTGGAACAGACGGTTTTCTGTCCTCTGGTGTTTTCCTTTTCATCGAGCTGGTGGCTTGGTCATCACAAAAATTTGCACTGGGCTTCCTGGCACCCTGTCAAGATTGGTTTTTAGGCGTTAATATCGTGTATTAGTGAGCACAGCGAATGCCCGAATGACTTGTGCGAATAAGTATGCCGTTCGTCGAATAGGTGAACCAATGAATGTTCACAAAGTAAGAGGGCTTCCCGAGCGGGGCTCGCCCTATCTACAGTTGTAGCAAAATAGCCCGTGGCACTTGACGATGTAACGTACAAGGTGTCATGGAAGGGTTGTCTAAGTAGCGAAAATCCCCTCGCCGGCAAAGGTGCTCCTTCGGAGCCCTTCGCCATCAGCACAGAAAATAGTTCGAAGGCTAAGGTAACGAAGATGAAGTATGAGAACTCACCAGTGATGCCTGAGTCCTCTTCTGGTCGAAGATAGAAATCTACAGGAGAAGGCTCAAGACGATGATCACAGCGAGGTCAAGTTTGCACAAGATGGACGTATGATAATTGAACTGAGGAATATACATGTGAATGTAAACTACTTATATCGAATGCTCGTAAGGTATTAGCGAATAGGAAAGAGGCCGTTGTGAGTCAGGGTTGGATAGGGGTGCGCAGTTGTGATACAAAATAGATGAAATAAACATACAATAGAGTGAGGGAAGAGTGCGAACATGAAACGATGGAGAGTAAAGGTGGCGAGGCACTTATGTATGAAACCATGTCTTGGGACCTGCATGCATGCTATCCTGCACGGACTCTTCGTCTACCGGGTTGATCCCACATGACATACAGACGGGACATCCCGTGAACACATTCTGGCCATATGAACACCCAAAGGGGTTGGATTGAGCAGATGATGGGGCTAGTGATGAACCATCATGCCGGGGAAATGGTATCGATCGTATTTGATGGCGTGCCTGCTGGAAAAATGTACGAGCAGTGAACAGCAGTTCGGAGAATGGGGCGAACAGCGAATAGAGTGGACGTAGGGGAAGAGTGGTTGAAGGGTGAGGTGAACGCTGGCGAAGATGCTAGGGAGTGACGAGGGGGAACATAGAGGCAGCGGGGTAAGGAAAATAGACAGGTCATGACACACCCATTGTTGAAATCTTGGGCGAGCACGTCACGTTGTTCACTGATTAGGTGTAGAACTACGATATACAATGATAAACGCACCTTGGATTTGGAGCCAACTGGCTCAGAGGACTTCCCGGAACCCATCGTTGAACCCTGCGTGAGGGAGTCCCGTCGTTCACAGAACCCAACTTTGGCGGGTGCTCGCAACTTTTTATTATATGTAGATTCACCCATTTTATGCTCAGATTATAGAAAAGAAGAGGGTGAAAATACATGGCAATCTTATTGTTGGGATATAAATAAATTCTCTTTTGTCCCTCCCCGAGTGGCGGCTCCACCAATGAGAATGCCTCTTCTTATTTTTATGCCTCTTCTTATTTTTTCTACCCACTTTTAATATACACTATATCATTATAACTATTCATACTAATACTCCTACTCATATCTATTAGAAGTATCTATCCAACTATCTGTTATTCTATCTTGTAGTCAGATACTCTCTCATATGTATATATATCTCCGAGATGTTTAAACATATACAGAATATTCTAATAACATCTATTATTCTCCTTATAAATACTACTTATATTCCTATGTGTTGTTATTAATACTCTTATAATATATATTATATACTCATATATGCTGTATCACATGACCATTTTGATTATCCTCCTTTCTAGTTGATGTAGACTTGGTCATAGACTTACTGGCACTTGCTGAAGAAACTTTGGAAGGATTTTTTTTTTTCACAGAAGCCCGCTTGCTCATGGTGAACTTGCTGGAGGCCACCGACGCTGCACTCTTACTAGTATTGGCAACAGAGAGGGCTTGAGGCTCCTCACATGGCAGGTGGGCCAATCATTCCTCTCGCCAGCTTGCAGACCGACATTTGAGCTCTGAGCTATTTTTGAGGAACTGGCGCTTTGATCGGCCATAGGCCTTTGAAATGATTTAGCTCTGGGCATTCCTCAAGGACCTGTAGATAAAATGAGTATATATTGTGTGGCATCAAAGAGTTGTAATAGACTTACATGCTGTACAACAAGTGAGACCTTGCGGTTGTCTTGCTCTTGCATTGGCTCATGCGTATTCAGGATTTGAGAGGACCAGTCACGGACCGAACGCTGTATGAATTAACAAAAGTAGATATAAGAGAACATGAGAACTTACCAGGATTTATTTATAGATTTGTTTATTGTCCTCCTCACCAGTGTCGAGCCCAAGGTGTTTGTGTCTACTGAAATCACAGCCTCCCATACCTTTGGGCTTAGGGACCTTCACACCTTCCGCTGCCCTGTAAGTCAGACCTCTCACTTACCCTCTCATTATGGTAGGTTAGAATTCACTTCACAAGCAGACACACATACTCATGGATCACGCTGTGATCACCAGGCAACTAATCTAGGTCAGAGGAGAGCATAGATTGTGCTTTACATACCAGACCCTGTCACCCATTTATGATGACCTTGTGTGAATTGGTAGCTTACACAGTAGATGCGCTGCAGGACAGGCTGTGTCCAAGACAGACTATCAGAGGGTTACTGTGAGTACGATATGGCAAGTCAAATCACTATGATAGCAGGGGATGCAATATCCATGTGTCAACTGTCAATGAGTGTTTGCTTTGGGAAACTCATGCAGTGCCTCTGCATTGTGTCCACAAAGTCCCATGCTCAAACCTGCTGAGATCAAGCTTTGTCGACCACTTTGCGAGAACAGCGGTATTCTCTGGCCACCACAAACATACCTGAGACCAGGGTGGAACCCAGAATTCAAGTTCTGAGGGCAAGCTGAGTAACCAGCCATTTGTAAGGGCGCTGGTTGTGGAGATCACACTACCACACAACTGACAAGGGGAAATCCAAAGTATGTATAAATGAACAGAGTATACAAGGGAGGGGATTCTCACCTGACAAGGGGAAATCCAAAGAGAAAAGTCTAAGGACCCCCAATGTCAGCGAGCCAGTATTATACTACGCTGCGCAGCCAGGGACAACACTTGGCACCCGTCATCAACCCTGCATCCCCCTGACCTCCCTGACCCTTGATCGACCCTTGATGCCACCCATTATGCGAGTCACTTGATTTCCGACACTGTTCCAAGAGTGGAAGTCGGAAATTGGAGTGGAACTGGCAAAGTGAACAGAACTGGTGGAAGTTCTCCCAGAAGCGGAATCATTTCCGAAAGCGGAGGCGGAGATGGAATCGGAACCGGAAGCAGAGTCGGAAAAGGAGTCGGAACTGGGTGTGGTGTTGGAACTGGAAATGGAAAACAGGGTGTCCCCTGACATCACCCCCCCTCTAGCGTGCTGCGTCCTCGAAGCACGGGACACGAGGGATTGAAATGCCAGTGAGTGGATTCAGCGAGGGGCACCCGGGTGTGTCCTATAGAACTCATGGAGTTTGTCTGGAGCGGATACATCTTGCTCCGGGACCCACGAATTCTCCTCATACCCATACCCTTCCCATTTCACGAGGAATTGGAGTCATCCTCGCACAAACCGGCTGTCCAGGATCTGTTCCACCACATAGTGCTCTTCCCCATCTACAATTTCTGGTGGAGGTGGTGGACGAGCCTTCCGACCTGGAATTGGGTCCTCAAGTGTAGGGAGTAACTTCACCACGTTGAAGACGGGGTGGAGGCGGGACATGGACATGGGTGGCTGTTTGCATCTTCACTTGACCGTGGCAGATACTGGCATGGATGCAGCGCATATTGCATATGCACCAGGAGGTGGTATGCATTCCGTCTGTATGGGAACCGCTGTTCAACCAGCATATTATATGGTCTCGGTTCTAGCTGTTCAACCAGCCCTCCAATGTCTCTTTATTGTAAATTTGTAATCTGCATCAAAGGCCTTTTAAAAACAACCAATTATCGCCCATAAAAATGTCTACTGTCCTCATAAGGCCTATTCAAACATCCCTCTAATTATCTATGAATTTTACCTATTTTTCCGAGGCTGTCTTCACTCAAACTCACTTATTTCTGTGCAGCAGAGTTGTGGATACACATGTCCCCACAACTCTGTTTCGGACTTCCGATTTCAAACTCCGACCAGACAATCGCATCGCTCGTGGCTTGTGCACCCACGGTCACTCACAAATCCGGTGAGGTGGCTCCTTCAGACTCAGCCTCTGAGTTTGAAAAGCCTAGTCATTTGCTTGTACAGCCTCAATGACTCAACTGACTCATGCACACCTTGGTGAGTCACATGCACATGACTCACCCAAGCTGTCATGAATCACATGGGCCCAATTAATGACTCATTCCTGACAAATCAAGCCCTGATTGGTGGAAAACCTAGTGGAGTCACCAGTAGGAGTCATTTCTAGTCACTGTGAGTCATTATGAGTCAGACAGACCCTTCCCACACATTCCGAAAGCTTCTTCGTGACTCATTCCCCCATTCAATTAATAGATAGAAGGTCCTCCCGCTTAGTTAAGCGCCTGTACAATACGATATAAAAGGAGGCCCTTTTTGCCTGCCTTTCATCAGCCAATCTACCCATCTTCTATCCTACACGTGACCTCGTGTGACTTGCATCTTACTAAGCTGCTAATCCTAGCTAGGGTTATTCACTTACTTTAGTGTATAATTCCTTGTTAAGTAGTTACTTTACTGCTTAGCCACTTGGACTAATCCTCCGGGTGTAATTCTACAGAGTGAGTCTGTCAATTGAAAGTCTTGCCATTCGCACTCCAATACCCGAGACGATCTAGTCAGTCGATTTTCCTGATTAGAGACTTTCACAAGTCGCTTTGTTCACAAAACTCATCCCTTGTTTTATTGTTGTGCGCTGGTAGATTATCAGGGCAGTCCATTTATAAACTCGCCTGCTAAGTACATTCCTTTATATTTTGGAATATGCTTGGACCCTGATAGTGTCCTTGAACCTACAGTCTTTTAGTTTATTGTTCAGTGCTGCTAAGAAACGCATTGCCTTCCATCCGTATTAACTTGGACTAGTTTTTACACGGATTGCAACCAAGGTAAAAATATTAAATTATTTCTGGAGTTGTGCTGCAGCATTGTTTAATATTCTTTGAGTCTCGTAAATGACACGTTCTGATAGATTGAAGTGTTAGCAATAACACCAAAGTCTTGAAGGGTTCCAAAACACCGTCCAACCCTCCGCATCACTTTGAAGGGCCCAAGGTAGCGGTGGGCAAGCTTCTGCGAAGGGCGTGTGGTGCGGATGTCACTTGCATCTAGATACACCTTGTCTCCGACTTGGTACTCCGGGGCAGGAACCCGGCGTTGGTTGTAGTACCTTGCCATGTCATCCTTGGCCTTCGCAAGGGCCGACTTGGCTTTGGAAAGGGTGGAGTCCATGTGGTCTCGGAACTCATTGACTGTCTCGAGTTGGGACTCTGCCTGGCGTGGCTCGAAGCCCATCCGCGGGTGTCGTCCGGAGTCAAGCATGAAGGGAGTCTGTTGTGTGGCGGAATGTACATGGTTGTTGTATTGGAATTCTGCCAGTGGAAGTAACTCATCCCAGTCATCCTGCCTCTCATTGACAAAGAGGCGGAGATATTGCTCCAACTCCTGATTGACCCGTTCCGTCTGTCCGTCACCCTGTGGATGGTATGCTGTGGTGGTAGCCAGCTTTATGCCAAGCAGGCGGTAGAGCTCCCGAGTCAGTTCCACGACAAACTGCGGACCTCGGTCGGAAACAACTTGCTTTGGGAGCCCATGTAACTTCTGTTGGGTGCATTTATGCTCCTGCACCAAAATCAAGCATAATATGTTCAATTTATTGTGTGGTGTTTCAATCTCTTCTCACATTGTTCTTGTACCATGCATTCACTTCTCTGGTTATTTTCGAAATTTTCCAGTCACTCCCTATCTCTCCATTTCATTCTGTTATTCCTATTTTCACAGGCGGCTGCACCCAGCGGAGTCTGAAATGACTTCGGCGCGCGAGCCCTTGGGCGCTAAAGGGCCGGGTGCACGTATATGCTCTCTGAGACAGAATAATACTCCTCTCCTAGTGACAATAAATTCACTGAGAGAGGCGAGTAGTATCTTTCATATTTACATAGCATGTTGACTGAAAATCATGTAGTGTATTTGATTCTAGGTATTGTATCAATATAACAGTGACAATAAATTCACTGAGAGAGTGTATTTGATTCTAGCTTTCTAAGAACTCTACCGAACCTTCCCTGCCATAACCCCAAGTTGATAACATATTTGGCTAGGGTTATGTATTCCATACCCTCTTGTATATTGACATAGAACTGATCTATCCCTAGGGAGGCCAAGACGCCAGAATATTTCCGGTTTATGTACCGACCTTTCCCATATTTGTCCTTTCATCCGCATCACAGGTTATTGCTTTCCTCAAATTGGATGAGATGGCTCATCTTGAGACGTGGAATCCTAGCGATCGTCAATGGGAGCTGCATTCCCTTTCAACCTCACGTCATGTCAGCGAGGATCAACGACTACTTTACAAGGTGATACTCGATTCTACGTCTTCCATTTCCAACGACAGTTGTCCCGGCCTGGCAGCCAAACTTGCTCTTCAGCCTCGTGTTGGCAAATGGACACGGACAGGAGAAGAATACATCCTGCCGGTTCCTCCGACCCCACCGTTGCTTACACCCGTTCTTTCTACACCCATTCTTTCTACACCTGTTTCCACACCGACGGCCACTCCAGCAGGTTCTTGGTCAGCTCGGAGCCCTTCAAGTTCGGCTCACTCACCTTCTCCCCCATCGACAAAATCTCTGAAGCGAAAGCGGCTCTCTCGTCAGGCAGGTGGTCTTAAGAAGGCATGCTGGACCAAGGGCAAGGAGGTGGTGCGCTCCAGGGTTTGGCCTACGCAGTATCATGTCTCAGAAGTCACGGAAGGCCTAGAGTATATCCAGAATGGTCGTCACCAAGGGCGTGGAACCATCAAGGAAATCTACCAAGAATTTTACGGACAGCCGATGGTTCATTCAACCTTCAAATCCAACCGCAACCTCTGGAATGAACAGATCTCGCCCGAGTTGAAGAGCCATTTCATTGCCTATGGGAAGACACCCTTGGGCCTTTGGCCCCAGTTCCTGCATACATACCATCACGACGGTGTGGAACTGCCCATGCATCAGGACGAAGAGTCCGATTCTGCTGCATCTGACAAGAACGATCATGATCACCCCAGGGATGAAAACACAGATACTGAGGGTAGTGGGGGCAACGGCAGGGGTCATCGCCATCCCTCCTTGGAATGGCCAAGTCCAACTGCAAGTGATTGCGTATTTTGTGGCCTCCCCTTGCCTGATGTTCTCTCACCTCAACTGCATTCACTGCTGGAAGAGCTCCTTCGTCCCTCTAATAGTTACATATTGGCTTCTAATGATGGCATGATCTCCCGTCATCATCACCCAGGCTGTGGTTGGAAACTTCGTGTAGAGTTCTGCGGTCGCCATGTCTGTGAGACACAGGTGGCCAGCGATGCTGATGGTGAATCCTGGCCTTCACCCATTGACATCGATTATACGCTCCTGGACAGCCGTGTCCGATCTCTTCAACCTGAACTGGCTCGTGCGGTTGTGAAACCACAATGTAACTGGCTATTCCGACGTGTCATCCGACAGATCTCCCGCCATGGAATGACAAAATTCCGCAGCCTAGATGGTCTTTGAAGGTGCATGGGTTGGGAGCATGGCGACTAGTGAGCACCACCTCTTAAAATCTTATCATTATTGTTACTGACAAGCCCTGAAATCATTTAATAGCTATGGCGACCAGGGTATCATAAATATCAACATGACCTTGCTCTCACTATTCCCAGATCGGCCACTTGAGCGTACGGCTGTCGCTCCGGTGGGTGGCCCCACAGCCCTTGATCGGGCTACCATGTCGCCAGACGCCATCTATCTCAACCCACAGTCTTTCCAACCACTCACTCACATGGAATTCTTCACGTGTGTTATGATCCCTCTCACTGCTATACTGTTGATCCAGGCTGATTAAGACTGCACCTTCAATCGTGCCTGGAACACATGGCAGGCTAGCGGCTCATGGGGATCACTACACTCCAGAGATGACCTCCATTCAGATTTGGACTACGAGGTTGAAGATGCTCCCACCGAGGTCAACCTGGACTGGGATGGCAATCCTCTGGAGTCCCTTGTCATTGATTGAAGTCCCATTTCCTTGCCCTTTGCCTTTGATATGTCATTGCTTTTGTGGATTTGTCTTTTAATCTGGTATAACATCCTTACGTTCCTTTATGGCCATCTCTCGACTTGTACCCATGCTCCCCAGCATAACACTCCCTAACGCTCGCCTCCCGTAATCTGGTATAACATCCTTATGTTCCTTTATGACCATCTCTTGACTTGTACCCACGCTCCCCAGCATAACACACCCTATCGCTCGCCTCCCATACAAGCCTCCAGTTTGTTTCATTGCCCGCTGTCAGACATTTGAACTAGTAGAGTTAAATAGAATGCACTGCGTGTGGTTATACTTAATGACTTAATGACACGACGAGATGGCCAAGAAACACCGAGCCAAGATGCATATATTCATATATCAAGAAACAATGGACAATAACTAAGGCCGATGCGACACATCATCAAAGAAACACTGAGAGACGGCCAAGAAACACCGAGACAGCTAAGCAACGCTGAGGTGGCCAACGTGCATATTATATCAAGAAACAACGGGGAACAAGAAACAGGGAATGGGACGACAAACCGATATGACATATGAATAAGAGTGACAATAGACCTGCCTGTTGTTAAACTTGCAACAACTCCTCACCAGGAATTGAGTAGGGTGAATGACTGGCTCGTTGAAGCTGGTTGATGATCATTTGATTACAACGCATGATCATTTCGTCAAGGAAAAAGTTGAAGCTGAGGGAAGACATATCAGCCAGCAATCCAATGTGATCAGGTATATAATAGCTAGACGTACCGATCTGCCCGCATCAAACGCCTAATTGCATGATATCCATGAACCCAGAGGTTGACCTGTTCTGCTGCTGATGAGTTGAAAGCCCAGCCACCCATCTTTTCATTTTTCAATTCAACCCACCGCAGTGGATTGCACTGCTGACCACAGAAATTGTCTCCAGCTTTGTGCTTGCATTTGTAATGGAAAACATCAACGGGTAAGGCCACATTTTCGAAGTAAGTGTCGCCGTCCTTGAGGAGCATGGCAGCAACATGACAGTTATTGTCATACCACATTACAGAGGGCAGGGATGCCTTGGTAGGAAAGAGGATCTTCCAGAAGGTCTACCATCCAAGTGAGTCCAATCCCGAGAGAAGAGACATCAACTCACACGAACACTGTTCGGACCTTCTGCACCGTAGAATGTGGCACGCTCTAGGCACACACCGCATGATGCGACACACAATTGTTCATTGTGTGTTCGACGCCACCCAAATCTCGCGAATACCTTCCAATGTCCTTCAGAAGGCTTTTCTGAACAGTCATCAACAATTCCGCCATCTTCGTCGAGGTGTACTTCTTCGTTTTCCTCATCTGAGACCTCAAACAGGACCTCGGCATTTTTGTCTGGGGTTGATGCACTTGCCAGCTTCGCGAGCCGCTGGCCAAGCTGGAACATTGCTCAGCCTCGTTCATGGTAATGATCCTCCATAGCCCGATGCTTTGGAATAGAGCATGTTTGAAACAGCTTCTCTGACTGCTCTCGACATGCCACCACAGCACACTTGCTCTGCACATCCCGATGTAATGGGTAATAATGGTCACGATTGCTTACCAGCGGTTCTTTGCAATCATGTATCCCACAACATGGGTGGCCTAAACTAATGCCATCTGTCACTACTGAACGGTAGGCTCCATAAATCTTGCCGTTTTCATCCTTCAGATGCTTTGTACAGAGAGCACATGCATGATTCCAGTCAGGCTGCCCTGTGCCCGCCATAGCCACATTGCGTGCCACAAGGGCTTCATGCCATCGTGCAGCCTGCGTTGGCGCTTTGTGAGGAACTTTCAAAGCCATGCCATGCTTATGGTGCCAATCGAGAAGAGCATGTATGGTAAATGCTTCGGAAACAAGCTGATAGTCGAGCTCGAAAGCCACTGGCCAGTTGCGTGGCAGTGAGGCCATCCAGGGATGTGACAGAGCTTCTTCGTTGTAAATACGAGCACAATTTTGTGCAGACATCCTGATTATAATGAAGGAAGGCGGAAGTAGGCTGTGTTTCCACAGTATTTAGATTTGAAATACATACCAGCTCATACTCATTTGTACTGTGAAATGTTCACAAAGGGTGATTTCTAAGAAGAAGTGTGGTGTCACTTGGATAGCATGGGGAAGAGAACTGGTATCGGGTGGATAATATGTGCAAGTATTGTTGCGCACATAACAGTCATAATGGTAGCGAGTGCCACAGCCTAGGGATTTATCAGTACTTCACAGCATAATAAAACAAGTGACAGACCGCGACAGTAAGTTGATGTTGTACATACAGGAATGGCACCATGCGCACGGGTGAACAATGTTCCTCTAAATGTTCTAGGTTCACGTAGATCGGGTACCCGGCCAGGTGCATGCATGTATTTGGGACAGTCATGTTGGGTGCAAGTGCGGACAGGCGGTAGAAATTCATACATACCTTCCTTTAGATATCAGTCCATTATTCGTGTTGAAGACTAAAGGAAAGTACTTATGCACGCAGGCCTTCACACCATGCTCAAGAAAAAGGCGTAGCAGAGTTCGCGGGTCAAGCTGCACGTTGAGAACATCATCCCAGGCTATTTTCCTGAGCGCACTCCAGCATAGACGTGCTGTATGGTCATCGATATCCACCGCGAGTTGAAGGAATTCATGCAGAGCGAGCGGTATTCCTTTGGGAGCATTGGTCTCTGATGAGCACTGGGTGAATGCAATCTGAGGCTTTAGATGACGGATTAGATGTATATACAAAACTATCTTGTCGTGCGGTA
Organism: Gautieria morchelliformis; assembly: GCA_015179125.1. Classification (NCBI taxonomy): domain Eukaryota; kingdom Fungi; phylum Basidiomycota; class Agaricomycetes; order Gomphales; family Gomphaceae; genus Gautieria; species Gautieria morchelliformis. The sequence goes on from WHVA01000031.1 coordinate 253,274, forward strand.
CACTCATGAGCCCCGGGTACAGCTTACAGCACTCATAAAGCTGCTGCAGTGACAGGCACATCATAGCATACTGAATCAGTAAGATAAGATAACATCGTATATAGGGCACTACTAGGGTCCATAAGGTTTGTCATGGCTAAAAGGCCGTGGCCATTTGGCCACGGCTGCCCTCCCCGCGTCACCGTACTTGTGCATTTTCGGACTTATGGTCACCCCAAGTCCAGCAGGATGGCTCTCTCAGTATTTCCAGCTGAGTCCCAAACAGTTGCTATATGCAGCCATAGCAACTGTGCAGCCTGTTTGGCTTCACCAAACAATGGGGATCATGGTCAGTCATGACAACTAGGCTGTACCAGGCTATGCTCAGCTGTGCTAAGCAGTGCTCTTAGTAATTATGGCTACAGAGCCCTAATTGGCTCAGAACTGCTTACTCAGCTTCTGAGTGCCAAATACATGGTTACCTGGAGATACAGCCTCAATGGCTCAACCAATCCAGGCACACCTTGGTGAGTCAGGAGTACATGACTCAGCCAAGCTGTGCTATGGCACATGACCCCTTTCAATGAGTCATTCCTGACAAATCAAGCTCTGATTGGTAGGAAGCATGGTAGAGTCCCCTGGAAACAGCCAGTTTCTTCCAACCCTTTCTTCCATATTCCACAAGCTTCTTCCCCCATTCCATTAATAGATAGAAGGTTCTACCTGCTTACTAAGCTCTTGTACATTACAATATAAAAGGAGGCCCTTTGCCTGCCCTTTGAGAAATCAATCTACCCATCTTCTATCCTACACAGCTTGTGTGACTTGCACATCTTATCTAAGTTCCTAACCCAAACTAGAATACTACTCTTGCTTAGAGTAACTATTCTTAGTTAAGTAGTTGCTTTACTGCTTAGCCACTTAGCCTAACACGCTGGGTGAAACTCTACAGAGTGAGGTTGGCAATCGATTTTCTTGTCAATTAGCACTCCAATACCCGAGACAAGCTGTTCAGTTGATTTTCCTGTTCAGTGACTTTCACAAGTCAAGTCAAGTTGTGCGCGAAAGCCACTTCACATTACTCTCTCGTTATTGCAGTGCATTGACGTTGGTCGACCCAATCCACTTACAAACTCTCCTGTGGAGCCTTATTCCCTCTTTATTAAAAGGAATACTCTTGGACCCCGATAGTGTCCTTGAACCTACACACTCTTTTAGTTTATTGTTCAGTGCAGCTAAAAAATGCATTGCCTTCTAGCTGTAATAACTTGGACTAGTTATTACATGGATTGCAACCAAGGTACAAATATTAAATTATTTCTGGAGTTGTGCTGCTGCATTGAACCGGTATTCTACTAGTCGTGTAAACGACACGTTCTGATAGACTGAGATGTTAGCAATAACACCAAAGTCTTGAAGGGTTCCAAAACAGCCACCGCCTGTTCGGTCCATGCAGCGTGCAAGCCTTCCAAGGCAGGTATGGCAAGGTGTAATGTTGGGTATTTTTCAGAAGAAAACTCATGCTGGGCTTCATCTGCCAGCTTAGTATATTATATACATTAGTTCAAGTGCATCTATTGAAAGAATGACAGGCCGGGAACTTACACGGGGCGGTTGCAGGAATATTTTGATGCTTCCCCACTCCTCTTGAGTCGGCTGAAGGCTTAGGAGCTGAGCTGTCTTGGCACAATCAGGTTCCAATTAGGCAATTTCAAGAACAAAACGGTTGACATGCTTCATGGATGTCAGCCGCATGACAGTAACAAGATACAGTATGAATATATACCTCTCGGTTTTGATATGCATGGTCAAGCATAAGATATGTGGAGGACCATCTCACAACCATATCCAGCAACAGCGTTGTTGGATGCTCGACCTTGTGCCGAACCTGGAGTGTGTGATAGATCTGCTTGCGTTTAGCAGATGATCGTTCCTGTGGAACGGAATCCAGAGTGTGAGTGTAGCGAACATGAGAATAGTATATGCTTACTTTTACACAAATAGCTCTAATAAGCCCCACAGCATCCTGCTTGACAGCCTCGGTGTCTGGGATGTGGCGATCGGGGTGTTGAGGGTGGTAATGGGGTGTTTTTGAGTGTGCAGATAGGAACACTTGTGTAGCAAGGTTTATAACATGAGCGAGACAGCTTATAGGGGATAAGCACATCACTAGTAATCAGGAGAAATTGGACTAACCGGATGCGCTGTTGTTCGGTGTTGAACGGCTTTCCAGTACGATCCTGGATGCGTGTTGCCAGCTCCTCCATCATGGTTATATTTTTACTTGCGTTGTTGGTGCCCGGGGCATAGTAGTATATGAGCGAGAGAGAAAAATTAACTACACTATTGAGGTAAAATAATATAATTACAAGCCCATGTAAGGGTAGAACTAACCTTTTTGGTCACCGAAGATCCTTGGGCTCAGGCACCCATAGGCCGTGGCTTCCGCGCTCAGCTCAGGCTTGTCAAAACCCAAGCCAGGCCAACGGCTTGGGCCTGGCCTGGCTCGGGCTTTTGGTGGCTTGGCCCGGCTCAGGCCACGGCCTGGGCCGCGCCGCGCCCATCACTAACCGCAGTAATACACGCTTCACTGGGTCAGGTGCCGTCCGGCATCAACAGCTGCTGATTTTCGGTGGCAAACAGTGGGAACTACCATTTTCAGTACTGGCATCCACGCCCACCCACCCTTGATTGGCACCGCGCCCTGTTGCGCGTGGTCACACAATGCGTTGCACTGCCTTTCAACACGTCCCATCGGACCTGGCTCTCACCCAACACCAAGTGGCGGCCACTGGTGCTCCATCCCGTGGTGTGATGGGCAGGTTCGCCACCCCCCTGCCCCCTCTCAGGTGAGCGCCATTATCTAACATTCAGCACCGAGACTCACTTGCTCTTGGCCTCCCTCACTGTACACCCCGCTGTCCATTCGCGTGTCCATCTGCGCCCTACCCTTTCACACCGTCATTCAATGTGTCCCATCGGATGTCGCTTGCACCCAACGCCAAGTGGCAGCCACTGGTGCTCCGCCCTGTGGCATGATGGTCAAGTTCTCCCCCCCCCTCTCAGGTGAGCACCATTATCTAACATTCAGTGCCGAGACTCACTTGCTCTTGGCCACCCTCACTGTACGCCCCACCGTCCACTCACGTGTCCATCTGCGCCCCACCCTTTCGCACCGTCATTCAACCCCTCCCATCGGACGTCACTACATAGATATAATCTACAAAAATCTTGGCAGACTATGCTAGGACATATATGTATAGTGTACCAATAAATGTTCAATTTATTCAATCTATTTTTTCAGTGTAAAGTCCAATCTATACTGGGTGTGTTCGCACATCATCGCCTACCTCAACACCCACACAGCCTGATCAGTATGTCCTGCCCAGGGCCTCACTGTTCTTCAACCAATGTGAGCCCCTTGGTGGCTATTTCCCTCTCCCTCTTCTCCTTGTACAGCATCAATGCCACCTGTACAGTAAAATCATAGTACAATTCTTCAGCGATATCCGTTGTTTATCAGTGGCGGGCAGTAGGCCACATGGTGTGGGTCTGCCCTGCGTCGGTGTCCAAGCCTGTGAGGTACAAGTCGGCCGTGGTATGCATCAGTCAGCATGGTCCACCAGTGTCAACTGCTGCTGGATACTGGTGGCCAGCGGTGTGCACCGGTGATCGCCAGCGTTTACCACCGGACGGCACTAACACCTGTGAAGCGTGTATCACTCACTAACTGTGCGCTGACCGTGCATGGACACCGCCAGCCGCCAGCGCGTCGCTGTCAGCGCATGGGTGCGCTGGTGCCCCGGTCAGCCATCAGCGCATGCGTGCGGTGGTGCACGTCGCTGCCAGCGCACGCGTGCGCCGGTGCCCATCGCTGTCAGCACATGCATCGGCCCTCTCATCACCCGGTGCGCTGGTGCGCGGCGCTGTCAGCGCACGCGTGCGGCGGTGCCCCCGTCGCTGTCAGCGCCCGGTGCACTGGTGCGCCCTGCTCTCAGCGCACCATTGGTGCACATTGCCGTCAGTGCACGCTTGCGCTGGTACCCTGTTAGCGCATGCGTTCGCTCGGATAGGAGTTAGATGCCGGCTGTGGTAAACATGTACCGGTTGTCTATTACATGTACAACCTGTTGTAAAATCCATGCATATTCTAATCACATGCGGTATGTACCTATTCTTCTTTTCACACCACATCCAGCTATATAAAATCAGTCAACTATGGTAAGCCAGACCCAGGTGCCTCAGACAACATCCATTTTAGCCTGCCAATCTGAGGCACCACAATGTCCAAGCCAATGATACACGACAGACCAGGCCCTGCTCAAAGACAAAAGGATGTGTCAGGACCTACATGAGGTAATCTCCCGTCAGGCGTCATCTGGACAACATCTTGTGACATCTGATTCAGATGATGGCCCAGTTGAGCCCCATGAACCATACCCATGGCCACAATCACCGCATGAGGGCTGCCGGACAAGGGTTGAGGAGCACGCCTTCATTTGGACTTGGTCCAACATTTCCACGTGGTTTATCCCGCTCTGGCAACCCTCCTGGAGGTTGTGCAGGTAGCTGGTCCCACAGGTGCCAGGGGGGCGGAGACTTGGGCAATCACTCATTTCTTATGTCAGGTGTGTTCTCTCACTTGGATGCCCCCATGTCCATGCTAAGCAACCCATAGGTTGCCATAGAGGAGTCCATGCTCCAATTGGTCCCCGCCCCCCAAGCACACCAATCCTTGGAATGCTTCTTGGCAGGACCTGGTCCCTGATCTGCCTCACATCTTGCAATTGTACCTGCCATCGGTGAGCTCATCAGTCCTTGGATCTAATGCCATGCTCCCATCCCCCGTGCCGGATTGGATGCCCTCACATGGCTCCTCTCGTGCTTGCGTGAGGTATGGTGGAGGGTACTGGGCCGCAACACGGTCATACCGGCGGCCAACCCAATCGATGCCACTGACTGGCAGAAGGTATGTCCCTCTGCCTCTACTGCCTATGATGCGAGTTCACATTGGTCAGATAGACAGGCACATGGTACACTCAGCTGCCTATCCACTCCCACCCGTGTTATCCTTCCCTAGCTAATAACACTAGGAATGAGCCTACCAGTGACCGCGGGGGCAAGTGCACCAAGTACTATGCCAGCTACAAAACACAGGGACTCACTGGGGGCATCATGTGCTGCTGGTGCACACATTTGATATGCTATGGATTCCACTGCATGTCCCAGAGGGAGGGGCGCAATGATGTCTTCTCTGCCATGTTCACACAGTGGCCCACCACCAGCTTGGATTGTGGGAGGGGGTTGAAAAGAGGGGAGGACATTTTCTTGCTACTGGCCAGCATTATGCCATCCCATATCATCGTACTTGGGGAGGGGCCGCACACTGGAAATATATTGGGCACCGTCCAGGGTTGCAGGCAGATGTAGGTGAACCAGACATTACAAAATACACGGTCTGTCATGAAGGACTTCCTGGACCTGTGGTGATTGTACTGTCTCTCCATCCCTGCCATCCATGCCCTGAAAGGGGTTTTAGACTGGGTGTACATGCTTGTGTACTCATCTAAGAGCTCATGCATGAACACTGTGTGATTGTTGTAATTGAATAGCCTGAGGCTGCCCAGGTCTGGGCCGCAGCACCAACAACTTTGGGGTGGACATATGGGGCAGGTGATGACCTCCATGACACTGAGAATGGCTCAGGTGAGTATGTAAATTGTGCACTGGACCAGCTTGATGGCTTGCTACCATGTGACAGGGCATGTTGGGGTGCCAGGCGCACTGACACCCCTCCTTGAGTAACAGCCTGGCTGGAGGGGGTGGGGGAGGGTCTGACCATGACTCGTCACAGGCATCCTCTGGGAGGTGGGCCCACAGCGGCAGGGGCACTGGCTTTATCTCTAGTTTGATCTCTGTTCCCTTTTCCATAGCTATGTTCCAAAAGAATTAAACTGTTTTGTAATTTATGGAGATTTCAAATGAGCAACTTGTCAGGGTGAAACATAATCATAGTCGGAAATAAGGATGCTCAGACGCTGTGCAGAAGACTGCATGACCAGCCTCGTCTTCCTTAAACACTATGACGTGAAACGACCTGCAATATGCACCAGTTTGTCACCCACCCTTGATGTTCCACCATTACAACATAACATATCTAATAAACTGTCATCAATCCAAATTACGTTTTGTGAACAATACATGATGTTGTCTAAACGACATTGACCAACCTCTGGACTTTCAACAGCACAGGGCATAATAACTGCAACAATCCACATGATGTTTTGTAAGGAACATGCGAAGTAGTTGACTAACCTCTTGATGTGTATTCCCAAGATTGACTCTGGGCTCCTACAGGATCCTCAAGACAGCACATACCATTCTTGGAGCAATGGTACAAGGAAGTCACCTCATTTTGTTGAATTAGATGCGCAATGGTGTATCAGCAGACATGACTGCAGCACAGCACGCAGTGCATCTTCAGTACACATATGCTGCTGGACAAGATGTGCATGTCCTGGTGGCTCTTGCTCACATGCTTCCATCATTTGGTCGGCTGGGGGAATCACAGCGTTACAAGATGGTCAAAGCCACTGTGGTTATGCAAATTATGCCACTAGCTGCAATGAAGCACCCCCTTGGAGAATATACTTCTGCACAAGGTCAAGCTTCCCTATTTCTTTCCATTGTGGGCTTCAAAGTTATTGTAGTAATATCAGACAGGTTTTCGACACCAGCCACTTCTTTGGCATGTTCAGTTATGTTAGTTGGAATTTATTTTTACTAGGTATGCATGCCGATGACTATAATTTACAGGTATACTACATTCAGCCTCCTCAACCTCCCATTATTTGTCTTTATCTTGAGGTTTCTGCATATGATACGCACAGTCTTGGAGCACTTTTCATGTGGTCCAGATTTACCAATGCAACCATGTGTTACATATTGGAAATCCCAGAGATAGGAACTAGAAATGACATGGCTTCAACTTATGTGTTGTGCCCCTGATGAACTATTGTCCTAAGTATTTCGGATTTGACTTCCAGATGTCAAAGAAGGCAGAAGGGGGGAAGGGAGTGCTGAGGGTCGGAGGTCAGAAGAGGCGGAGGACAGAGGATTGAAGGCAGAGAGAGAGAGAGAGAGCTTGCAAGACTCACTGTGCTAAGAACAGGAGATAGTGCGAAGGGATTCACGTATCAAAGTCGATTATCTGATTGCAGAAATGGAGACATACATGTGGGGGTTTTATACAAAGAGCTGAAGCAACAAGTAGTAGTGTAGTACTAAGCAAATTCAGGAGGGAGCTGGAATCGGATAGACATATGGGGTAAGTAACTAATGCAGAACAAGGGGATGACAAGGGGGTGCAGGGTAGAGTAGGAACAATGGCCAATGGCAAAAGAACAAAGGTGCGTAAGTACAATGGGCATCGGAACAAATGGAAATACAGAAATGGTATCTTGTTGTGTTCAGGGTCGAGTACGGAGGCCGGTGGATAGAGTCGACCAGGGGTACTGAAGAACAAGGGGCCAAGGTCTTGGGTTGCAGAGGTTACAGAATAGAGTCAGAGGTGCTGCAGAGGTGTTCCAGAGGTGGCAGAGATGGTTGAGCAGAATGGTCGTAACACCATGACTGTCGAATCTCGAGCTGGGATTAATTTCATTTCAAGGGAACAAGCATGCATGTAGCTGATGAGCTTCTGGTGAACAAGTCATTTTAGGAAACCATTGATGACCCTTGAGCAGCTTGGGAGGTGAACTGTTTTCTGCACTGCTGAGACCATCAACAAGTCTGACGAATCTCCAGGCTTAGAGCGAGATTCTTACCTTGGGTACTGTTCAACAGGACCATCAGGAGACAAACACCACATTGCTTACAATGTTCTACTTGGAATTATAAGGAACCGCAGTGATGCCCAGCGATTGAACAAATGAGAATCCTCTCTGGAACTCCTCTGAACCTTACTACAATGGTTTTACATGTTTTGGGATATATATCATTGGTACTGTGGCACTTCTTATCCTTTGTCTATTTGCTTTATCTCATTCCCTTGTCCTACTCTCCAGTACTACGCCCCTCTGGCAACTGATCCATACCCCTAGATATGTTGATATAATAAGCTAAGTAATCCTTTCAATATATTTGCAAGCCACACCATCCCATTCTTTAATAGGAGCCTCGTCAGGAGATTCGAATGCTTTTTGCCTGATGGCTGTAGCTCAAACTTCAACGGTAGGACACAAGGCGGTTCAGATGTTGATCAAGCTCTCGCAGGTGGTACTGTCATGCACGCTTGACACTGCTAATGACTCACAGCACAAAACTTGTTTATTAGCGTATATCAAAGGCCTTTATCAAATGCCATCTATTTGTCATGACTTGTTTATTCTTGTATCCAGTTACCCCCATTTTCCCTTCCATCCCTCCATCTCTACGTTTGCTCCATTTGCTCTTTGCCGAATTCGCTGAATGACCATTCACTACTCACATCATTCACCACTAGGCACACCATCAAACACAATCAACATCCTTTACCCGGCATGATGGTTCATCAGTAGCCCCATCATCTTCTGGACTCAACCCCCTTTGGGTGTTCCTATGGCCAGGATGCATTTGCAGGACATCCTACCTGTAGATTGTGTGGGATCAACCCAGTAGGCCAAGAGTCTGTGCAGGGTAACATGTATGCAGGTCTGAAGGTGTCTTTTCTTACATAGGTACCTTTGTCCTCTTTCCTCCCCGTTGTTTCATGTTCACACTCCTCCCTATTTCCATTGTATATGTGTTTCATCTATTTGTATCCCAACTGCGCACCCCTATCCAACCCTATGAAACCCATCAATTGGGGTACTCTCTCAATTACCTTTCCCTTGGGCACCGCTTCCATACTACCACATATGACAGTTGCTATGGCCTTGTCAAGATTGGATTTTAGGCGTTAATATCATGTATTAGTGAACACAGCGAATTCCCAAATGGCTTGTGCAATGAAGTGTGTGGTTCAGTGAATAAGGTTACGCCAATAAATGTTTAGAAGGTAAGAGGGCTACCCAAACGAAGCTTGCCCTATCTACAGTCGTAGCGAAATAGCCTGATACTTGATGATGTAATGTACAAGGTCTCACAGAAAGGTTGTCTAGTAGTAACAATCCTTTCGCTGGTGAAGGTGCTCCTTTGGAGTGTTACGACCATTCATTTCCGACCCTCAGTTCCGCCACACCTTCCGCCCCTCCGATATTTCCGCCATACATTCCGCCCCTCCAATATTTCCGACATTCCTCCCCTTGTACATTTCCATTGTTCTTTCGACTCTATTACTCGGACCAACCGGACCCTCCTCACCGTCCATCAAGACCATATATCCGGTCACCCTTGTAGTTCGTTGTCAGATATGTTTTCCCGACCCCTTGTTCTTTGCCATTGTTCTACCTTACCCTGAACCCCCCTTGTAGTCCCATTGTTCCAAATAGTTAGTTCCCACGCATTGTCTACTCGACTTCTGCTTCCTCCGGAATTTGCTTAGTACCATATCATTACCTGTTGTCTCAGCTCTTTGTATAAAAGCCTGTCATGTATGTCTGTTATTCTGCAATCAGATAATCACCTTCGATACTTGATTTCCTTCGCTCCATCTCCTGTTCTTAGCACAGCGAGTCTAGCAAGATCTCAGTCTCTCCGCCTTCCGTCTTCCGCCTTCCGCCTCAGTTCCGACTCAAGTTCCGACCAAACCTTTGGTTCAGTACTTTCCGACTTCCGACTCAGTTCCGAAATACTTAGGACGATAGTTCATTGGGGGCGCAACCTATAAGTTGAAGCCGCTGTCCATTCCAGTTCCGACTTAGTGGAAATCTCGATACGTAACATGGAGCCCTTCGCCGACAGCACTGACAATGGTATGAAGACTAAAGTAGTGAAGGTGAAGTCTGGAAACTCACCAGTGGTGCTCAGGTCCTCCTCTGGTCTGAGGCAGTAGTCTATAGAAGAGGGCTCAAGATGATAGTCACAGTGAGGTCAAGTTTTGTACAAGATAGACATATGATAATTGAACTGCAGAATATACATGCAAATGTAAGCTACTTATACTGAATGCTCATATGATATCAGCGAATAGGAAAGAGGCCATCATGAAGCCACGGGAGCCCAAGAACGATAGTGGCCGAAGGGTGTAACTTTGTGACAAGTAGCGAAATGTCCTGCAAAGAGGAGTCACTGAATGTGACATTAGTATTGAGATATTTGTGTATGAAACCACCAGTAGCTGGTTTTCCATCAAAAAGGCACAGAGTGATCGGCAAATGGAGTGGTGTACATGCGAAACCAGGACAAGAGGAGAATAAGCTATCAATGAAATTTGAAGTGGCACCAGAGTCGATGAGAGTAGGAATGGAGTTAGAGAGACCTGGAAGGTGTACATAGATGATGAAGGATGAATCAGAATGGGAACTAATGGAAGCAAACAGATACACAGATGGTACAGAGTGTTAGAATAAATGGGATAGTTATATCACATAGTATTCTAAGGTCTAAATCACGTCTAACTGAGCTAACATCTGGGAGAAATAATCCATGCACCAGTAACAGTGCCTGCCCTGGAAAGCAGGCACCTGGGCCCTGGTCAGAAGAAATATTGCTATGGGACTAATGGCCCCATACAGGGACATCGGACACGATGGAAATTACAGTATACAGTCCTATCTATGGACGTACTGAATAGCTACCTCAGGAGAGAGGTACAGAGATGGCAAATGCCTTGCCAAGGCTGCCGTAGGCACACAGCACAGGACACACAAAGATTATTTTCTATTCTATTCCCCTGACCAGCTCCACTGATTATGAACTGTATTACATGTTGAAAGGGGCTTCGTATACTGCTCCAATGTCCCAGCTTAGATACTTGTCAGTAGGACAAGTATCCCCATCATTGTTCCTGCCCCACAGCTGTATGCAGCCTGTGGAGCATTTCCACAATATCCTGAGCCATTCTATCACTATCTTGAACACTGGTAGTCACTACTATTTTAGTATAAGTAGCTCCCATAAATGTACGAACAAATCATCCAGAATATCATCCAGAAAATATCCAGAATTCACTGTTTCACCCCCTGAAGTTATTGTAGACTTGTTAAATAGCTACAGTGCTTATTTCCTGATAGTTTTCTCTAATTCTTTGTTGAGAGTCTACTATAACTGGCTACACTACACTGCTCCGAAAGCAAAAGCTTTGGACATCTTGTTCCTCTGTTCTCACCTGTTTCTTCCTCGACTCGGTCACGTGACCTACACCAGGCAGTGACGCACTCGCTCCACAGAGCTTAGTCAGCTCACGCATATACCATGCACAGGGGTGCACGAAGGATTCCCACTCCCTGAGTCATCAGAATATATCTATTCTGATATTTCTGATATTATTCCTAAAACAGAGTGAATGGGATTGGTGTTCAAAGGAATAGAGTGACCCATCATTAACACTGCAGAGGGATCGTGAACTAGTTTTCTGCAGGAGAGTCTTTGCTATCTTTGGAGACCTCTTCGAGTGTGGTGACCTGAGGATCACCTTTGAGGGTGAAAATAGCCCTGCCAGTAGTTGAGGCAGGATCCTGATAACAGCACCCCTTTGCATGATATGTGGGGGGTTTGCCGCAATATGGACAAAGGCCTTTGTAATTTCGTTGCTCCTTCTCCACTTCAGTGAGATGTCTGGGAGCATCAAGGATACCAGAAAAGTCTTTCTGTTTGCTGGGCTTGGCCACTGCAGAGGGTCTGGAGCGAGCATTAGCATGAGGCGTGGCAGATGACTGGGAAGAGGAAGGGGGATGAATGGAAGTTGTAATCTGCTTTTCGCCTTGGCGCTCCCAGTAGCGATTGTCAATGTGAAGAGCCCGATGCTTAAGATCGTTGAGGATTTCAGGACATTTGTAAGAGAGCATGTGGTCTCGGATACACTTGGCAAGGCTATTATAGAAAGTGTCATAAAGGGCATCATCATTCCACTCGATGTAAGAGGACAACTCAGCAAAAGTGGTCATGTGGCGATTGACATGATGGGTGTCGAGCATCTTGAGCTTGCAAATAGCTCACTTGGAAACCTGTATGATGTCCACCTGACCGAAAAGAGGATTAAGCTTGTCAACAAAGGTAAGCCAGTCACTCCAAATGAGGAGGTTCTGGGACCTGAATGAGAAAGGGTTGCCACCAGGTCAAGGCAATGTCACTGAGGTAGGATGCTGCATAGGAGACTTGTTGTCACTCATGCTGGAACTTTCTGGGATTGTTGTCTAAGACCATAACACAACTAGCGATGAATGTTTGGAGAAGGCAAGGCACCTTTCTTGTAAATTTGTCAGGTTTTGCAGCATCAGAGTCACCGTCAGGGGTGGCCAGAGGGTAGGCGAATGGAAAGGGATAATAAGGGTTCCAGGGGAATCCTGGTTGTGGCCAAGGCCCTCCACTAGGAGGCAGAGGTGGGCCAGGAGGTCCAGGAGGCCTGGGAGGTCCGGGAGTCCCAATCGGAGGTACTCCAGCATAGGGAAAGGGTGGCCCGAAAGGTGGTTGAGGAGGAGGTGCAGGCCCTCCAGGTAGGGCAGGAATCTGTGCTAGAGGTTGTTGCAGGGGTGGTTGACCCACGAAAAGGTGAGGTTGTCCTGTGAATAGAAGAGGTGCAGGCCCACCAGGTAGGGCAGGAATCTGTGCTGGAGGTTGTTGTGGGGGTGGTTGACCAGCGAATAGAGGAGGTGCAGGCCTGCCAGGTAGGGCAGGAATCTGTGCTGGAGGTTGTTGCGGGGGAGGTTGTCCCACAAGGGGGTGAGGTTGTCCTGCAAAGAGAGGGGGGGAACCCCCGAATGGTGGTGCAGGCACAGCATTCTGATTGTAGTAAGGCATGCCACTGAAAGCATAGCCAAGGTGTTGTCCAAGTGCAGGGTCAGCATGATGTCCCTGATCCGCTAAAGGCACCTGGAGAGGAAGACCTTGTTGGCGATCAGCTCGAAGGCAGTTGCTGTGTACCAAATGGTGAGGACTGTGAAGAGCCTGCATATAGTGTGAAGAGGTATGTGTCAAGATTGGTATTTAGGCGTTAATATCATGTATTAGTGAACACAGCAAACGCCCAAATAACTTGTGCAAATAAGTATGCTGTTTGGCGAATAGGTGAACCAATAAATGTTCAAAAAGTAAGGGCACTGCCCGAACGAGGCTTTCCCTATCTACAGTCGTAGTGAAATAGCCCATGGCACTTGACGATGTAACGTGCAAGGTGTCACGGAAGGGTTGTCTAAGTGGCGACAATCCCTTCGCCGACAGCACAGAAAATAGTTTGAAGGCTAAGGTAATGAAGATGGAGTATGAGAACTCACCAGTGATGGCTAAATCTTCTTCTGGTAGAAGATAGAAATCTACAGGAGAAGGCTCAAGACAATGATCACAGTGAGGTCAAGTTTGCACAAGATGGACGTATGATAATTGAACTGGGGAATATACATGCGAATGTAAACTACTTATATCAAATGCTTGTATGGTATAAGCGAATAGGAAAGAGGCTGTCATGAGTCAGGGTTGGATAGGGGTGCGCAGTCATGATATGAAATAGATGGAATAAACATACAATAGAGTGAGGGAGGAGGGCGAACATGAAACGACGGAGAGTGAAGATGGCGAAAGCACTTATGTATGAAACCATGTCTTGGGACCTGCATATATGTTACCCTGCATGGACTCTTCGTCTACTGGGTTGATCCCACACGACCTATGGGTAGGACGTCCCGCGAACGCACCCTGACCATATGAACACCTAAAGGGGTTGGATCGAGAAGCTGATGGAGCCAGTGGCAAGCCATCAAGCTGAGTAGAGGATGTCGATCATGTTTGATGGCATGCCTGCTGGCGAATGATGCTAGCAGCAAATGGTCGTTTGGCAAAATGCGGCGAAGGGTGAATAGAATGATCATTGAAGAGCCGTGGCCAAAGGGGAGGGCAAAGCCACGTGAACGTTGAGGTGGGCTGGGGAAATGGATAGTAGGGCTTAACTGGGTACAGGAAACAAGCAAGTTATGCCATCTGAGCAAAGGAGCATCCAACGGAGTTTGAGCCAGGAAGGTAAAGGGACCCGTGATGCACCATCGAGCTGGGGGGAAGGCATTGATCAAGTACAGGTAGTGCTGCTACATGCGAATGATATCAAAGCAAATAACCGTTCAGTGAATTCGGCGAGGAGCAAACAGGGAGAACAAAGAAGTGGGGTGTCGAGGTTATTGGGTATACAAAATGGACGGGTCATGACACCCAATTCATCCACCTCATCATCCAATTCATCCACCTCATTGTCTGATTCACCTACATCATCATCAACCTGACCAAGTTGCTGGGGGCCCCCTCCAGCCATGCCATCCTTGAAACAACTTCCCTTCATGACCCGCGCATGATTGAAATACCATTGCTTCACATGCTGTTGGCGCAGTGAGCAAAAGGACATGGACATGGACACAATGTGCAAACTTACATCAGCTATCTGCCCAACTGTGACAGGTTTATTCCTTCTAAAGGATCTGTTTTTGTGCCATCTTCATGGATCTTTGGGGCAAGATCAAAATGTGCGATAAACTCAGCAGCCTTTAATTTGCAAATTTGCTGCGAGTGCCTCGAGTGGTGGCCAGACCAAGGTATTCATCCATATGGCTTCTCAGCCACTGAGCAGCAGGTCCCTTCAGGCGCACTATCTATGAGATTGGAGGTGTCAAGGAGGGTGCCATGTCAGAGGAGGGTGCCACTTACTTGTGCCACTTATATACCAAGATGTGTGTCGTGTTCATTCACTGACCTCCATGTGCCACCCCCAGATGGTGGCCACTGAGTCGACGCAACATGTTCGTTCAACTACCTCCACATGCCCCCCCCACCCCCACCCCCCATGGTGCCCCCGAGTCGACGCGAGGCGTTCGTTCAACTACCTCCACGTACCCCCCCCACACACAGCGCCCCCTGAGTCGATGCGACGTGTTCGTTCAACTACCTCCATGTGCCCCCCTGTCAAGATTGGTTTTTAGGCGTTAATATCATGTATTAGTGAACACAGTGAATGCCTGAATAACTTGTGCGAATAAGTATGCTGTTCGGCGAATAAGTGAACCAATAAATGTTCACAAAGTAAGGGCACTGCCCGAATGGGGCTCGCCCTATCTACAGTCATAGCAAAATAGCCCGTGGCACTTGACGACATAACATGCAAGGTGTCACAGAAGGGTTGTCTAAGTGGCGACAATCTCTTCGCCGGCAAAGGTGCTCCTTCGGAGCCCTTCACCGACAGCACAGAAAATAGTTCGAAGGCTAAGGTAACAAAGATGAAGTATGAGAACTCACCAGTGATACCTAAGTCTTCTTCTGGTCGAAGATAGAAATCTACAGGAGAAGGCTCAAGATGATGATCACAGCGAGGTCAAGTTTTTACAAGATGGACGTATGATAATTGAACTGAGGAATATACATGCGAATGTAAACTACTTATATCAAATGCTCATAAGGTATCAGCTAATAGGAATGAGGCCATCATGAGTCAGGGTTGGATAGGGGTGCGCAGCCATGATACAAAATAGATGAAATAAACATACAATAGAGTGGGGGAGGAGTGCGAATATGAAACGACAGAGGGTAAAGGTGGTGAAGGCACTTATGTACGAAACCATGTCTTGGGACCTGCATACATGCTACCCTGCATGGACTCTTCGTCTACTGGGTTGATCCCACATGACCTGCAGACGGGACGTCCCGCGAACACATCCTGGCCATATGAACACCCAAAGGGGTTGGATCGAGAAGCTGATGGGAGCAGTGACGAACCATCATACCGGGTAGAGGGCATTGATCGTGTTTGATGGCGTGCCTGCTGGCAAATGATGCGAGCAGTGAATAGTCATTCAGCGAAATGTGAGGAAGGGTGAACGGAGACGACATCGGGCAGGAGTGGTCGAAGTGGGGGGTGAAGCCGAGCAAACACAGAGCAGGAGTGGAGAAAGGGGAAACGGGGATAACTAGGTGCAGGAAATACACGGATCGTGACAATCCGATCATAGGAACAACATCGAAAGAGGGTTGAGCAGAGGAGGTGATAGGACCAGTGAAGAACTATCAAGTCAGTCCAAAGACGTCGAGCATGCTTTGATGGTGTGGCTATGGTGAATAGTGCGAACAGCGAAGATCGGTCGCAGAACACAGCAAGGGCGATCAGAGTGAACACGGAGGTGGAGTGGAGAATGGGAGGACAGAGCATCTGAGTATAGGAAATAAATGTGTCATGACATCCCCCCCACATGGCGGCCCCTGAGTCGATGCGATGTGTTCGTTCAACTACCTCCATGTGCCCCTCCCACTGTAGAAAGAATAAGTATATTTCAGTTCCGCTTGCACTACAGCTAAATTACAGTACTGATTTGTACTGAAATTTAGTCCCCAAAAAATAATTTCATACAGTGCTAAAAATCAATACTATGCAAGTACTAAAATTAAGTACAGGAAAAAAAAAAGGAAAGTCAAACAAAGAGTACCAAATGATGATGAATGAAAATTTTTTTTTGCCTAATCATGAAGCTGCCGGTGGGTCAGATGTGTCAGACGGTTACAACTAACAGACGACTTACCGTTCATATTGCTGTACAATCATTTCTTGCAACTCATCAACTTCTTCTATTGTGAATAGTAATCACTTCTTGATAATTTTCACCAAGTCACAGAAATGACGATAATATTTAGCGTTTGATCATGTAATGATGCAGCGCCAGCGCCAGATTAACCAGGAGCAGTAATGATGATTCACCCAACCCCATCCGTGAGGTAACCTTAACACTTCATTGGGCACTGGAACAGGTGGTAACAGATAGTGGAGGAATCCTTGCAGGATCGTGAGGAAGATGGACTGTGGAATCAGCATGAACGACGAGAAATGGTGTCATTGAACCTTTGAAGAACATAGGGTAAAGTGGCAGTGATTAGTCACCAATGATGACTTAATCCAGCCCTGGTTGGATGATGACTAACAGGGATTATGTGATATAATTGGTGGTAGGAATGTTTTAATAACAGTGGAGGGGTGTTTGGAAGTTAATTTTTTCTAAGCATCCAGATCCTCTTTTTATATGATTTGTAGTGGTTGCACACAGACCATGCAGAATTTTGTTGTATGGATATAGTGAATAGACCGATATGGATAAAATCAGCATGGGTGCACAGACACAGAAAAAGAAAAGAAAAAGATAGTGGCCTGTGAGCCATGAGAAACAGCTGCCGAGCTGGAGTGGGAGGGAGACGAGGTAGAGTGTCCAAAGAACAGCACCTCCACATGCACTGCGTGATCAGGGCATGCAAATGTAAGCACGGATCAGAGGGACTGTACACACTGACGGCTGGTTGCCTTGCAGTGCATGGCGACACCGATGAGGAAGAGGACGACGAAGAAGGCAATGCCGAACACCCCATAGCATTATACGTATACCCGCCGAATAGGCTCACGTTCCCTCGCGGGATAGAGAGTGCAGTGAGCGTGGGGAGGTTGTGGAGTTGGAGTTGTTCATGAATGTGTTTGTATGGAGTGCCGTCGTCATTTCAGAAGTTGCGGCTGCTGCAGGCACAGGGGTGATAAGAGGCGTCACAGTACGTGCAGCTTGGTGTTAGTGCCTTTCGTTCGATGGCATCAATACTTCGCGGGATATCTGTGGCCCTGACGCTGCAGAATTTAAGCCAGAACACTGGCTGGAGGGTTGTCTGGGCAAAGTCTCCCCTGACAAAAAGTGTGTGGGGCTATATGGCAATTTCGCTATTGTAGATACACATGCACAATGATGCCCACATATAACCCTTCTTGCACAAAACCGCTATCAGTTCCGGTGTCTGAAACCGGGGCTCATGTAGCCGAGGTATAAGGTGTATATATTGTACATACACTATATACATGCGGTTCGGTTTCCCCAATGCAGGTATATTTAGGCTTATCCTCACAGGGAACATTCAATGTTGGCTGTGTAGGAACCATCTTTCTAGTCTAAAAATCTCGAAAAAGCATTAAAAAGTCTGTAAAAACCTTTTTCCCATCTTAACATCAGCCAATACATGCAGCTTTGATGTGGTTAGAATATTCATTGAATTTTCTTGCATTTTTTTGCCAATTGTTCTGACCTCTTTGGCTCAAAACTGCTTTATTGAGCAAAGGCTATGAACCCATGAGAGTCCATAACTTTGTCATCGGCGCTAAATTTCAAACTCCGACCGGAGCGATCCTCGAACGCGCTAATTCAGAGCCGCACGTCCTCAAACACCCACAACTCTGACACTTTGGCTCTTTCAATCTCAGCTGGTGTGGGAATATCCGGTGCAGCTTACACAAGTCTGTACACTTAAATATAGTTCAAACCCAGCAGACACATGACCTGCTTCATAGCAACCATGGCTGTGTAAGGCTGTGTGCAAGACTGCCCAATGATATGCAGAGCCAAAACTAGGGTGCATATTCAATCAATCCTATTGGACAATGAGCCTCCAAGCTCAGTGCTACAACCCCTGAAATAGGACCCTTGATGTCATAGGGCTGTGCAAGGCTATGCAGGGCTGTGTGAGGCTATGCTGAGCAGTGCAAATCTGGGAAGGTGATTGGCTATCTATTCTTAATTTCCTTGCCCAAACACACCACAATAGTTACAAGGTGTGTTTTAGCTGTGCAAATATTTACTTATGACATCACTCACCTAATAGATAGAAGCTCCCCATTTTATGTAATCCTGTGTAATCCTATAGGTGAAAGTAGCACGGTGGGAGGTTGTGGGCACGCTTACAAATAATATTACGTAAAACTTAGGTCAGCGGCGAGCGGCGCAGCCGCGAGCACCAACGCTGCGCAGCGGTCACGTGACCGGCAGACCGGCGTGAACCTGGAGCGCGAGCGGCGCAGCCGCGAGCATGAACGCTGAGCAGTGGTCACGTGACCCGTTCGCAACAGCGTACGAGCATGGTCCGTGCACGACGCGCGCGCGGTATAAAGGCCGCACGGTAAGGAGGGAACACTAGGAACCTGCCCAACCGGCGATTCCTCTTTCTGCTGTGTGCTCTGTCTGCTGTCCCCTCTGTGTGCTGGCTGCTCTGTGTGCTGTCTGCTCTGTGTGCTGTCTCCTCCTGTAGCTGGCTGGCTGTCTATTGCTTTGGCTGGCTGGCTATCTATTGGCTTGGCTGGCTTTCTATTGCTAGGTAATATCTTTTTTTAATGCATTGCCATGTATTTTATTTTATTTGTGTTGGTAATTTTATTAGTTCCTTTTTTTCTCATCATATAGTATTGTCACATTTGCATTATATTTTTGTGATCTTTTTCAAAAATAGATTTAAATAACATCCAAAGACTGCAGAAAAAAATGTATTTTAATATCAATATTTTTCAGGTTTTTTTCGAAAATTGACATCAATAAGTTTCCTCTAAAATCAATGACAATAGATTCTGCTTTTAAATGTGGTTTGCTTTATTGTTTTATTTACTGTAAAGCTGCTTACCAGGCACTCCTCTCTGGCTATACTGGTGGCTGGCTTACTATGGGCTCTGGGTTTCTCTGTCAGTCTCTGGGCTTCTCTGGCTTTGGCTGGGCATTAATAACAGCTTCTGGTTCAATGTACTGTACTTTTTTGACATTTTTTCGCAGATAGATGTCAATAAATTATCCTGACTTTATGAAAATTGACAACAGCTCCAGCTTAAATGTACAGTGCATTTTTTTGACATTTTTCGAAAAATAGATAATCTTGACTCTGCTAAAAATTAATAACAACTTCAGCTTAAATGTACTGGACATTGGTTTTGACATTTTTCAAAAAATAGATAATCCTGACTTTGCTAAAATTAATGACAGCAGCTGCTTAAATATGGCTTCCTTTACTATTTGTCTGTATATGTCACAAAATAGATATTGATACATGTCCCTGAGTTTGAGAAAAGTAAATGATAAGTAATAGCCTCTGCTTGCTTCACTTTGAAGCCCTTGGGGATATGCTACACATGCCATTGGGACATGCTATGCATGGGGACAGGCATGTTATGCATGGAGACACATATGTTATGCGTGGAGACACGCATGTTATGCATGGGGACACGCATGGTATGTGTGGAGACATGCATGTTATGCATGGGGACAAGCATGTTATGAGTGGAGACATGCATGTTATGCATGGGGACAAGCATGCTATGCGTGGGGACACGCATGCTATGCTTGGAGACACGCATGTTATGCATGGGGACATGTATGCTATGCGTGGGGACACGCATGCTATGCTTGGAGACACACATGTTATGCATGGGGACACATATGCTATGCATGGGGACATGCATGCATGTGGGGACACACTATTCTTGGGGACAGACAGGTATCCCACTGAAATGTATTTTAATTTTTTTATTTGGAATTTTATTATTTTTCACTTTATAATTTTGTGAAATTTTTTGAAAATAGATTTAAATAATCCCAAGACTTTGCTGAAAGAAATGTATTCTAATATAGATATTTTTCAGGCTTTTTTCGAAAATAGACATCAATAAGTTCCCTCTAAAATTAATGAGATTCTGCTTTTAAATGTGGTTTGTTTTATTGTTTTATTTACTGTAAAGCCACTTACCAGCCACTCCTCTCTGGCTATACTGGTGGCTGGCTTAC
Organism: Gautieria morchelliformis; assembly: GCA_015179125.1. Lineage (NCBI taxonomy): Eukaryota > Fungi > Basidiomycota > Agaricomycetes > Gomphales > Gomphaceae > Gautieria > Gautieria morchelliformis. Next base: position 273,922 of record WHVA01000031.1, read on the forward strand.
TATGGCTTTGGCTGGGCTCTGGGTTTGGCTGGGCATTAATAACAGCCTCTGCTTCAATGTACTGTACTTTTTTGACATTTTTTCGCAGATAGATGTCAATAAATTATCCTGACTTTGTGAAAATTGTCAGCTTAAATGTACAGTGCATTTTTTTGACATTTTTCAAAAATAGATAATCTTGACTCTGCTAAAATTAATAACAACTTCAGCTTAAATGTACTGGACATTTATTTTGACATTTTTTGAAAAATAGATATTGATACATGTCCCTGAGTTTGCGAAAAGTTAATGATAAGTAACAGCCCCTGCTTGCTTCACTTTGAAGCCCTTGGGGATATGCTACACATGCCATTGGGACATGCTATGCATGCTATACTTGAGGGGCATGCTACACACACTAACATGCATGCTATGCATGGGGATGTGCACACTATATGTGGGGACACACTATGCTTGGGGGACACAGTACAAACATGGGACACACTACAGGGGAAAACACTACAAACAAGGGACATTCTACACATGCTATACTTGGGGGACACACTACAAACAAAGGACATGCTATGCACACTATACTTGGGGGACATGTTATGCATTGGGGACACACTTTGCACACTATACTTGAGGGAGATGCTACACACACTACATGTAGGGACATGCTACACATGTGGACACACTATGCATGGGGGACACACATGCTATAATTTAGGGACACACTATGTTTGGGCACATGCTACAAACCAGGGACATGCTACACACAAAATACTTCAGGGACATGTTATGCATGTGGGACATGCCATGCACACTGTACTGCATGTGGGGACACACTACATATGGAGACATGCTACATGTGGAGACACACTACACACACTATGCTTGGGGACACACTACGTGTGGGGACATGCCACATGTGAGGACATGCTACATGTGAGGATGCAATACGTGTGAGGACAGATAAAGTCTGATGACACACTACAGGCAAGGACACACTACATGTGAGGTAGGGGATATGAGACATGGGAGAAATGTGGAGAGTCATTACCTGTTATGTATCAGGTTTGGATCTAAAGGGACTGCAGCTTCAACTTATATGTTGCACCCCCAACTATCATCCTAAGTATTTTTGAGATCTGAGATTGGAAGTTGGAAGAGGTTGAGTATTGTAACTGAAGTAGTAAGGGTTCAAGAATTGAGTTAAGTTGGATATCAGAAATCAAGTTGGAAGGCAGAGGTCAGAGAGACAGAGGCCTTGCAAGTACTCGCTGTGCTAAGAACAGGAAACAGCGCAAAGGGAGTTACATATCATAGTCAATTATCTGATTGCAGAACAGAGGCATACATGACTGGGTTTTATACAAAGAGCTGAGACAACATGTCAGAAGGTAGAGGTAAGCAATTCCAGTGCAAGCAAAAGTGACTAGGATAAATGGAGTAAGTAACTAATACGGAACAAGGGGAACTACAAGGGGGTGCCGGGTAGAACTAAGAACAATCAATAGGCAAAAGAACAAGGGGAATGTGGGTCTAATTGATAGTGGAACAAATGGATCTCCTGATGCTCCTGACTTGCTATGCTAAGGGTCAAGTAGGGAAGGCCGGTGAATAGAGTCAAAAGGGGAAGTATGTGAATATTAAAGAACAAGGGGATCAAAAGGTCAAAGTGTGGATGTTGCAGAATAGAGCCAGAGGAGGCATGGAGGTACCAGAGTTGGTCAAGCAGCATGGTCATAACATTACCTACCTTGATGTGTTACTTAGAGCTACTTTCAATCAATAAGATGTGTTTTACTTATCTGAAAGAAATTTTCTTATCAGAATGTGTTTGACTTATCCCAAGTTTGATTTACGCAAGGTGTTTGACCTTGCTGATGTGTTTGACCTTACCGAGGCGTTTGACTTGCACCCCCGCGCTTCGCGCGGGTATCCACCTAGTCTAAGAGTTAAATGCACTCAGTGGGTTGTGGGCGCTGCTGACCAATGCTTGGTCACCAGTTTGTCAGCGGAGCGCGCGAGCGGCGCAGCCGCAAGCCCCTGGCCCTATCACCGGTTTACGCCGGTCTGCCGGCTCCAGGGCTCTCTCTTTAGGTCAGCGGCGAGCGGCGCAGCCGCGAGCATGAACGCTGGTCAGCGGTCACGTGACCCGTTCGCGACAGCGTATGAGCATGGTCCGTGCACGACGCGCGCGCGGTATAAAGGCCGCACGGTAAGGAGGGAACGCTAGGAACCTGCCCCACCGGCGATTCCTCTGTCCGCTGTCTGCTCTGTGCTCTGTGCTCTGTCCGCTGTCTGCTCTGTGCTCTGTCTGATGTCTCCTCCTTTAGCTGGCTGCCTGTCTATTGCTTGGCTGGCCCTCTATTGGTAGGTAATATGTTTTTTTTATGCATTGCCATGTATTTTATTTTATTTGTAGTGGTAATTTTATTGTTTTTTTTTTTCATCATAGTATTGTCACATGTGCATTATATTTTTGTGATTTTTTTCGAAAATAGTTTTAAATAACATCCAAAGACTGCTGAAAAAAATGTATTTTAATATCAATATTTTTCAGGGTTTTTTCGAAAATTGACATCAATAAGTTTCCTCTAAAATCAATGACAATAGATTCTGCTTTTAAATGTGGTTTGTTTTATTGTTTTATTTACTGTAAAGCTGCTTACCAGGCACTCCTCTCTGGCTATACTGGTGGCTGGCTTACTATGGCTTTGGCTGGGCCCTGGGTTTGTCTGTCAGTCTCTGGGCTTCTCTGGCTTTGGCTGGGCATTAATAACAGCTTCTGCTTCAATGTACTGTACTTTTTTGACATTTTTTCGCAGATATATGTCAATAAATTATCCTGACTTTATGCAAATTGACAACAGCTCCAGCTTAAATGTACAGTGCATTTTTTTGACAGATTTCGAAAAATAGATAATCCTAACTTTGCTAAAATTAATAACAGCTTCAGCTTACATGTGCTGGACAGTTTTTTGACACGAAAAATAGATAATCCTATAATCCTGACTTTGCTAAAATTAATGAGCAGCTGCTTAAATATGGTTTCCTTTACTATTTTATTTATGTCTGTAAAATAGATATTGATACATGTCCCTGAGTTTGCTAAAAGTTAATGATAAGTAAAAGCCTCTGCTTGCAATTATATCTCTAATATTCATTGTAAACCCTCTGTCATTTACTTATTTTGCTTGCATATACAATAATTTCACTTTGAGGCCCTTGGGGATATGCTACACTTGGGGGATGCATGTTATTCATGGGGCACTACGCATGGGGGACAAGCTATACTCGGAGGACAAACAAGGGACATGCTACACACACTATACTTGAGGGATATGCTATGCACACTATACTTGGGGACACACTACATGTGAGGACATGCCATGTGTGAGGACACGCCTTACATATCCTTTAAATTTTTCGATATTTTTTCGCAAATAGACATCAATAAATAAAACTTTCTAACCTCAATAACACTTAAATATCCTGTACATTTTTTTGACATTTTTTCGAAATGGATCTCAGTAACTTCTTTGCTCAAGTTAATAACAACTTCTGTTTTAATGTAGTGTGTTTTTTTTTTATCTTTTTTTGAAAAATAAATATAGATATCAATGAATTATCCTGACTTTGCTAAAATTAATACCAGCTTCAGGTTACATGTACTGTACATTTTTTGACATTTTTTTAAAAGGTAGATATCAATAAATTATCCAGGCTTTGCTAAAATTAATGACAACAGCTGCTTAAATGTGGTTTCTTTTGCTATTTTATTTATGTCTATATATGTCACAAAATAGATACTGATACATGTCCCTGATATGTGTGAGGACATGTTACCTGTGAGGACATGTTACCTGTGAGGACATGTTACCTGTGAGGACATGTTACGTGTGAGGACACGCTACCTGTGGGGACACATTACATGTGAGGACACATTATGTGTGAGGACACGCTACCTGTGAGGACACGTTACATGTGTGGACACGCTACCTGTAAGGACACGTTATGTGTGGAGACACGCTACCTGTGAGGACACACTACCTGTGAGGACATGTTACGTTTGGGGACACACTACCTGTGAGGACACATTACGTGTGGGGACATGCTACCTGTGAGGACACGCTACCTGTGAGGACACGTTATGTGTGAGGACATGCTATCCAACTGCACTTTGGGTCTTCCCCCATTTCTGATTTTGGTATTGTTTCTGGTTCTGTGAGAGTGTCGTCATCGGAGGATCAGCTGGCATATCCATATAACCACATTGTCAAAATTCAGGATCCCCAAGATCACTATTGGATCTATTTCACAATGCACAAGCTTTGAAACCTGTTGATTATGACAATAGGCACAATCTTATAATCTCTGATGATTCAGTCAAGACTATTACCACTGTCATGTCTAGAGTCACTGGGAGGCCCATCCCAGAGGTTGAGAGAGAGCTCTGCATGTTCGGCTGTTCCATGGGTGCATACATGATTCATGATACTATATGATCAGGGATATATTTTGCATGATCCTATTTACCCCAATGCACTTGACCTTACTGATTCACTTGACCTTACTGATGCATTTGACCTTACCAAGGCACTTGACCTGCACCCCGCGCGAAGCGCGGGTACCCACCTAGTTCCTATAGGTGAAAGTAGCACGGTGGGAGGTTGTGGGCGCGCTGACCAATGCTGACCAATGCTTGGTCATCAGTTTGTCAGCGGAGCGCGTGAGCGGCGCAGCCGCGAGCCCCACCAGCGGTTTGCGCCACTCTTCCGGCTCCAGCGCTGCGCAGCGTTCTGGAGCGTGCGAGCGGTTTAGGCTGGTCTGCCGGCTCAGGCGCTCAAAGCAGTGCTGCGCTGGCAGATCGCTGCGCAGCCAGCCGCTTTGCCACTTTGTGCACTCCACCACCACCCTCCTCTCCTCTCCTCTCTGCCCACTACTAGATAGAATAAAAATTGCGTGAGAGTGAATTAATAGATAGCCTATATAGTGTAGTACACAAAAGATCTCTTCCCAGGGAGATCTCTGCAGTGAACTATTGGGGTTGACCCCTTCAGTGGGGCAGCTTTTTCTCTGCTAAGGAGCCAGGTAGTCATCCCAGGCTGCCTTAGAGGGAGCCACAATTGCATTGCAGTTCTTTCAGTGTTGACTTGCACTACTGGTGGCTGAAGAAGACATCTCCCCAGGACCAGGACCAGGACCAGGACCTTTTACTGGAATTATTCCAGTTGGATAGCCAAAGAAGACTTGGATATTTTCATCAAAAAAAATCCCCATCCCTTCCTTGGTACATATATTTCTCTGTGGTCTGGTGTGAGCCATCTGACATTTTTTTTTTTTTTTTTTAAATAGAAATTAATAAATTCCCGTGACTTTGCCTAACAAACAGACTCCCTGTCCCTTCCTTGGTATGTATGTATTTCTCTGTGGTCTGGTGTGAGCTGTCTGACATTGATTTAATTAGAAATTAATAAATTCCCCTGACTTTGCCCAAGAAAAATTAACAACAACAGCATCTGCTTGCAAATGTAAGTTGAAGTGGGGTAGCTTGATTGTTCCTCTAAGCTTATGTCTGCATTTCTCAGGGATCCTTCTACTCCAGAGAGAAATCGTCAGCAGGAGCGTGAAAGGGCGAGGGAGGAGCAGGAGGGTCGTATGACGTCGCCTACTGATCGGAGAGCGCGTGCCCTTGCTGTGGCTGCTGTCAGAGCTCGGAACCAGCCACCCCCTCCACCACCTCCTTTTGCCATCCCTCACCCTCCTCCTAGAAGCACTGCGGCTGATCCTTTTCAACAACCTGCTGCAGGGCCATTACGTCCTCCTATCCTTGCGGGGCCACCACATCCTCTTATGCCTGCAGGGCCGTCACGTCCTCCCAATCCCAGTCCTGGACAGCAGGTGGCAGCCCTTCGTGCTCAGTTAGCAGCAATCCCAGCAGCACAGCCCTTGAGAAAATACAGGCAGGAGCCGATACAGCCACCTCCCAATCTTCCTGTGGTTGGTTCTGCAGGAATTGCACAGTTGCGTGCTCAGGCTGCTGAGCAGTCTGCTATATTGCAGCAATTGGGAAGAGGTAGACAGGCAGCTAATCCTCCTGTAGTAGGTTCTGCAGGAGTGGCAGCATTGCGTGCTCAGGCCAATGCAATAAGACCAATGCCTCCGCTACTCCCTGCGCTTTTGCGGCCTCTTCAGCGACTCCCTGCACCTCCTCAGCCGCTCCCTGCACCTCCTCAGCCGCTCCCTGCGCCTCCTCAGCTGCTCCCTGCACCTCCTCAGCCACTCCCTGAACCTCCACAGCCTCTTCAGCCACTCCCTGCACCTCCTCAGCCTCCTCAGCCACTCCCTATACCTCGGCAGCGTCCTCAGCGTCCTCCTCCTCCTATTCCACTTGGTCGCTCTAGAATAATTGAGGCAGATGTGCAGCGTCATGATTTGGGTCCCATGGTTATTCCCTGCCATGACTGTGGAGCATTACACTGGAGGGCAGAACGTCTTCAGAAATCCTCAAATGTGCGGCCCAGATTTGGTGATTGCTGTATGGAAGGAAAGGTGCAGCTGGAAGACCTGCCAGAGCCCCCTCAGCCGTTGAAACAGCTTTTAGAAGGCCAGGACCCTGAGGCAAAAGGATTTCGCCAGAATATCAGGCAGTATAATGCTGCGTTTGCATTCACTTCTGTGGGGGCCAACTTTGACCAAGATTTGCTTCGGGAGGGTCATGGTCCATATGTGCTCAAGCTACAGGGTGAACTGTATCATCTCCATGGCTCTCTCCTCCCTGAAAATGAAGACGATCCAAAGTATGCCCAGCTTTACATATATGATCCTGCACTGGCTTTGGCAAAGAGAAAAGATCGTAATGAGTGTCTGTCTCCAACTATCATGGGAGACTTGCAGGAAATGCTCCTTCTATGCAATCCTCATGTGCGCACATATAAACAAGCAGCTGAGAGGCTCAGAGGTCAAGAACAGAATGGTGACATCCAGGCAAGGCTCACATACAGGGCGCACAGGGATCCTAGGAGATATAATGTCCCAACTGCAGATGAGATTGCAGTCGTTCTTCCTGGAGATCGCATCGACCCTGGACCTAGGGATATTATTGTCCAGCTCAGAGGTGGACATTTCATAAGGGTATTGGATACCAATGCAAACTATGCCTCTCTGCACTATGTCTTGCTCTTTCCCAAGGGAGAGTTGGGATGGGAACCAGGTATTCCTTATCATGAGCCAGAGCGTGCTCAGCAGGCCAATCCCAATCCAAACCGACGGAGCCAGGTCACCCAAATACAGTACCATGCATATCATCTGTTCCAGAGAGAGAGAGAACCTACAACACTCCTGCGTGGTGGCAAATTGTTCCAGCAGTACATTGTAGACTCCTGGGCTGCTGCAGAGCAAAGCAGACTGAGGTGGATCAGGGCCAATCAACACACTCTGCGTGCTGAGCAGTATAACCAGATGGTAGATTCATATGGAGGCTTGGACAATGACATGGGAGATGCAAACAGCTTGGGCATAAAAGTCATTCTGCCTGCGACATTTCAAGGAAGTACATGGGACATGAATCAAAACTGCCAGAACTCCCTGGCCATTACAACAAAGAAGGGTCCCCCTGATTTATTTATTACCATGACTGCCAATCCAAAGTGGGATGAGATAGTGGCCGAGTTGCTCCCTGGACAAACTGCTCAGGACAGACCTGACCTGGTGTCGCGGGTGTTTCACCTCAAAAAGAAATACCTCATTGACTTGATCGTCAAGGACAAGATCTTTGGAGAAACCGTCGCACGCATTCACACTATTGAATTCCAGAAGAGGGGGCTCCCACACATGCACCTGCTTACCTGGTTCGATAGGGAGTCCAAGGTCAAACATCCACATGAGGTGGATTCTATGATTTCAGCAGAGTTCCCTGATCCAGAGACACATCCTGTCCTCTACCAGTTGGTCTGTGAGCTGATAACACATGGTCCCTGTGGAGAATTTAATCCAAACGCACCCTGCATGGAAAATGGCAAGTGCAAGAAAGGCTTCCCAAAGCCATTCTGTGAGGAGACCATTGTGAATGTAGATGGATATCCAAAATATCGTCGTCGCAATGATGGAAGGCTGCACAATGTCAGAGGTGACATGCTGGACAACAGATGGGTTGTGCCATACTCTCCTCTGCTCTTGCTCAAACTCCAGTGTCACATCAACCTTGAATTCACCTTCAGTGTGAGGTGTGTCAAGTATATCCACAAGTATCTCTACAAGGGGCATGATCGGACCACGATGGAGTTTGGTGTCAACCATGATGAGATAAAGAAGTACCTGGACGCTCGCTATGTCAGTGCTCATGAGGCCTGTTGGAGGTTGCTGGAGCGGGAAATCCACACTCAGGTGCCTGCAGTCATGGCACTGCCAGTCCATGAAAAAGACCAGCAATCAGTTGTTTTCAATCCTGATGCTGATCCGCTCACCATCATGAACAGGGTCGAGGGGTCAAAGACAGCGCTCATGGCTTACTTTGAGGCCAATGCTGCCTACCCTCATGCACGCGATGTGCTCTATGTGGATTTTCCTGAGCATTTTACCTGGCAAAAAGAGGAAAGGGTATGGACACCACGTCAAAGGGGATATAGCATTGGATGCCTTCACTTTGCAAGCCCAAAATCAGGAGAGAGATTTTATTTGCGCACTCTCCTCACGGTGGTCAAGGGGGCCAGATCCTTTGAGGAGCTTAGGACAGTGGATGGCATACAATGTGCCACTTACAAGGAGGCCTGTCTTGCCAGGGGACTTCTGGAGGATGATCAGGAGTGGAGGTTGTGTCTCCAGGAAGCCAGTGGCATGAAAACAGGCTCTCAGCTCAGACATCTCTTTGCCACCATCCTTGGTCATTGCATTCCCTCACAACCTGACAGACTATGGGACGGCTTCAAGGAGCACATATGTGATGAGCTCAGACATCAGCTCCAAATCAGACACAATATCCAGGAGCCACGGGATGATCAGGTCTATGATTTTGGCCTCTTTCTCTTGGATAAACTCCTTCAGCGTAATGGAATGTCCTTGAACAGCTTTAAAGATATGCCTCGGGTGGTAGGCGAGTGGGAGGTCCTGATTGGAAACAGGTTCATAGCTGAGCAGAGGGACTATGACCCTGTTCAAGAGAGGCAGAAGGTTGATGAGGAGGTTCCCAAGCTGAATGAGGGGCAAAGGTCTGCACATGATCAGATATTACGGTCGGCACTGGACATAGATGCTCAGGGGAAACCTAATGGACAAATGTTTTTCATCACTGGCTCAGGGGGCGCTGGGAAATCATTCACATGGAACACCCTAATCCACTCCTGTAGAGTGGAGAGTCTCATTGTGATTGCTGTAGCCTCATCTGCAATGTCTGCACTTATCCTCACTAATGGGACAACCTCTCACAGCATGCTTGGAATTCCAATTCCTGTCCATGAGGGCTCTCTCTCCTCCATCAAAAAGAACTCTGACCAGGCTGATATGCTGAGACTGACCAGGCTCATCATTTGGGATGAGGCTGCAATGCAGCATCGCCATGCCATAGAGGCCATTGACAGGACACTGAGGGATTTCCTTGACCAGCCTGACAGACCCTTTGGTGGCATCACGGTTGCCTTTGGAGGTGACTTTCAGCAGACTCTCCCAATTGTCCCCAAAGGCTCCAAGGAGGATATCGTGGGAGCTACCCTTCAGAAGTCATATCTGTGGCCAAAGATCAAGGTCCTCCATCTGACAGAGAATATGCGGGTGAGAAATGACCCTGACAGAGCCAGGTTTGCAGAATGGCTGCAGAATGTGGGTGAGGGAAAGGATCTCCCACTAGATCATACGTTCTCACTCCCTCCTCACATGGTTTGTGGCCCTGGAATTGCAGAGCTGATCCAGGAAATATACCCTGGCATTGGCAATGCAATCCCTGCCCAGGACAATTATTTTTTAGAGTGGGCCATCCTCTGTCCCAGAAATATTGAGGTCAATGAGATCAATTCCATGGTGTTGAGGCAGTTTCCAGGTGATGCTCAGGTCTTCCACTGTGCAGATTCTGTCAAGGAAACCAACTTTGCAGAGCAGTATCCTGTGGAGTATCTGAATTCCATAGAGATGGGCAGTCTTCCTCCTGCTCACTTGGAAGTAAAGCCTGGAGTGCCTCTGATGATGTTGCGCAATTTGGATAAGAAGCAAGGACTATGCAATGGGACAAGGTTGCGGTTGGTCAGGATGAGGAATAGAGTGTTGGAGGTCAGGATCATCTCAGGTCCACGTGCAGGAAATACTGCTTTCATCCCCAGGATCACCATTTCACCATCAGAGGGGGAATTACCATTTGTGCTGCAGAGGAGACAGTTTCCAGTGCGTGTGGCATTTGCAATGACCATCAACAAGTCTCAGGGACAGTCTTTGGGTACGGTTGGGCTGGACCTGAGATATCCAGTGTTTGGACATGGTCAGTTGTATGTTGGTGTTTCAAGGGGAACAAGCTGGAACAAAGTGAAGGTCTTGCTTGAGGAGGGTTTGAACACAACCAACATTGTATATAAAGATGTATTACTTAGAGCTCCTTGATTTCTGATATCTACTTGATGCAAATTGATTACTTTGATTTTCCCCAATGCACTTGACCTTACTGATATGTTAGACTTACCGATGCGTTAGACTTACTGATGCATTAGACTTACTGATGCCTTTGAACTTACTGAGGCGTTTGACTTGCACCCCCGCGCGAAGCATGGGTATCCACCTAGTCAATAGTATAAAGTTCTAGGGGGGGCGGTTGTGGGCCTCGCTATATGAAAACAGCATGCTCTGCTGACATAATCCTGACATAATCCTGACATAAGCCTGACATAAGCCTGACATAATCCTGACTAAGACACAAACAAACCACGCAACTTTCTACTGCGGCGGAGTTTGAATGCGAGCGGCGCAGCGACCAAGCAGCGTTCCTGGTCACGTGACCGGTTCGCGTCCAACGTTGCTGCGCGCGCGCACCCACCTTCCCTCGACCCTCCTGCTGCCATTTCCTCTGGTCCAACTGGCAACCTCTGGCTCTCCTGCCCACTGTCTCTGTGCCTGCTGGATCTGCCTGTCTGCTGCTGGCTGTCTCTCTGTCTGGCTCTCTCTGTGTCTGCTACTAGCTTTCCCTGTGTGTGGCTCTTTCTGTGTCTCTTACTGGGGCTCTCTGTCTCTCTACAGTCCCCTCAGGTAAATATTGGTAATATTTTCGCTTTTTTATCCTCTTTTGACTTCTTTTCACCCTAGGCTTCTCCTCTCATTGCCTCCCACCTTTCTTGATGGTCATTACTGGCTCTGGTGTGTTTTTTCCTATCATATCTATCATTTCCTCCAATAATTTTCGCTTTTTTATCCTCTTTTTGCCTTCTTTTCAGCCCCCTCTCTCAATGCCTCCCACCTTGCCTGTCTGATATTGCTGCATCTGGTGTGTCTTGCTATCATGTGTTTTGATATTTATTAGAATCAGCTTCTTTCCATGGTAAATATTGCTATTTCTTGCTGTAATTTTCGCTTTTTTAATCTCTGTTTGACTTCTTTTCAGCTTAGGTTGCTCCTCTCATTGCCTCCACCTTTCTTGGTCATCACTACTGCCTCCTGTGTGCTCTTTCCTTATCATATCTGTCATTTCTTCCCCTAATTTTCGCTTTTTTATCCTCTTTTTGCCATCTTTTCAGCCCAGGTTCCTCCTCTCAGTGTTTCCCACCTTTCCTGTCTGCCATTGCTGCATCTGGTGTGTGTCATGCTATCATATTTGTGTTGTTTTGACATTTATTAGGATCAGCTTCTCTCCATGGTGTTTCTTCTAAGATTTTCGCTTTTTTAACCACTTTTTGACTGCTTTTCAGCCTGGCCTGCTCCTCTTATTGCCTCCCACCTTTCTTGATCATCATCATTGTTGTGAAACCCGAGACGCGCCAGCCGCTCAGGACCGGCCCAAGCGCGTACATGCGCTGCGTTCCCCTTTGTACGCTTCCCGTTCTCGTCCGACTCTCACCCCACGACTCGGATCAATTTCCCCACTCCATTCCCATGACCATCACCCGATCCAGCGTATGTACATGTACAATTAGGTATACAACTACCCCATGATCCGACTCCACTCCAGGCATTCGATCCCCGCACCATCTCCCATCTGATCCCCCATGTACGTTCCTTAGTACTCCACACCGAGCTACATATCTCCCAGTTACTGGTGTCCCATCCAGTATATAGCTGTTACCTTTGTATGCTCAAAGAACCAGACAATTATAATTGCCCACTTCTGCGCGACTCTCCACTTCAGTCCCTCGCCGCTCCCACTGCCGCTCCAACCTAGGAGACATAGGCTACAGAACCATTTGTACACTACAATATAGTAGTATAGTTCCATCGAGTCTTGTTCCGAGTTCATCGCCACTCCCTGCCCAGACCACTAAACAGTTTTCACTAGAATCATAGCCTGTGGTGTGGTTTTTTTCTGACATTTCTTGCACTAAGTTTTCGCTTTTTTATCCCCTTTTAATTTTTTTTTTTTTTTTTTTTCTAGCCCAGGTTCAGGGCTCCCACCATTCCTGTGTGTAGTATGTTTCTTGCTCTCATATCTCCTTCTTTTTCGATATTTATTAGGATCAGTGTCTCTTTTTTTTTAATTGTTATTTATTTATTTTTATATGTATATATATACTGTATATTTGTCAAAATAGATATCAAAAAATTTCCTTGACTTTGCTAAAAATTAATGACAACAGCCTCTGCTTGCAAAATATAAGTCTATTTCTCTATTATCCATTGTAAACCCTCTGACATTTATTTATTTTCTCTGCCCCTACAATAAGTTCACTTTTAGGCTCTTAGGGTTATGCTACGTATGGGGACATACTACAAACAAGGGACATGCTCTGCACACTATACTTGGGGGACATTATACACTCGGGGGACACACTACAAACAAGAGACATGCATGTATTATCCTACATGAGCATGGCTCAATGGATAAAAATGGATCAAAAAAAAAAAAAAAAAAAAAAAAAAAAACAAGAGACATGCTACACATGATATACTTGTGGGACATGCTATGCACAAGGGTGTTATGTATTGCGATTTCCGGAAGTTGGAACTAGAAAGGACGGTGGTTTCAACTTATGTGTTGCGCCCCCAATGAACTATCGTCAAGTATTTCGGATTGTAAGTCAGAAGTCGGAAAGTAATGAAGTAAGTTAAAGGCCAAGTGTTAAGTCGGAAGGCAGAAGGCTAAGAGATGGAGGTGCTGCGCTACTTGGTGTGCTAAGAACAGGAGATAGAGCAAAGGAAATCATGTATCGAAGGTGATTATCTGATTGCAGAATAATGAGCATACGTGAGGGCTTTCATACAAAGAGCTGAGACAACAGGTAATTGGGTAGTACTAAGCATATTCTGAAGAAAGTGGAAGTCGGATAAGATATATGGGGTAAGTAACTAATTGAGAACAAAGAACTACAAGGGGGTGCAGGGTAGAGTCAAGAACAATGGGCAAAAGAACAAGGGGACAGAAAGCATATCTGACATAACGGAACAATGGGACTCCAGAGGGGCCGGCCATATGGTCTTGCTGTGCTGCGAGTTGAGTCCGGTAGGTCCAAGTAATAGAGTCAAAAGAAGAAAGGATATAACAAGGGTCAGGATTGTCGGAATTATTGGGATGTTGGAAAGGAGGTGGAACTGAGTGTTGGAAGTCGGAAATGCATGGTCATAACAAAGGGACATAATACACATGATATACTTGGGATACACACTACGCATGGGGGACATGCTATGCACACTATACTTGCGGGACACACTACACTCTGGGAACACATGCCATACATGGGGACATGCTACCCATGACGGGCGCACAGATATGGAAGAAATGGGTGGAGACATTACCTACCCTGATGCGTTATTTAGAGATACTTTGAATTGTGATGAGATGTGTTTTACTTATCCGAATGATTTTACTTATCCCAAGTTTTATTTACCCAATGTGTTTGACCTAACCATGGGTATACACCCTAGCAGTGGTCCAAGCACATTCAGGCTCATCCCATGGGTTCCCGGTGTAAGGAGGGATGCCTCCCTGTGGTGACAAACTGCGCAGAGCTACTAATGCAGCTGATAGTGAGCAGGAAAGAGGAGTCTCTATTACTAATCTAAGTGGACCCACTATATACTCTGAGAACAATGGGTGGCACAATCATACTAAAGAGAGCATAGCTCTCTTGCACTGGCAGTCCCTACCCAGCGCTGTGCCACATCCTGGTGTGCAGCACAGGGGCACAGTAGGAATAGACTTGCGATATGCAGTATTTTCACATGGACAGTTTCATGTTGCACTAATTGTAACAGAGTCCATGTTCTTTAGGGAAGGGGAATACAACATCTAATATTGTATACAAAGAGGTGCTGCTAAAGCCTGATTAAATATGTAGCTTCATTTCACCAAATAATTCTTTGATTCTATTAACTACCCATGTGCAATGTTAACCTTAACAAACCCGGTGCGAAGCACGGGTCTATTGGCTAGTTTACAATATAAAAGAAGGCCATTCTGACCCCCTAGGATCATCATCCAATCTAGCAATCTACTGCTTCTATCCTACACATGACTCGTGCCACTTGCATCTTACTAAGCTGCTAACCCCAGCTAGGGTTATTCACTTACTTTAGTGTCTAATTCCTTCTTAAGTAGATACTTTTCTGCTTAGCCACCTAGACTAATCCTCCGGGTGTAATTATACAGAGTGAGTCTGTCAATTGATAGTCTTGCTGTAAGGGCAACCCTGGCTGGTTGTGGAGATCACACTACCACACAACTGACAAGGGGAAATCCAAAGTCTGTATAAATGAACAGAGTATACAAGAGAGGGGATTCTCACCTGACTAAGGACCCCCAATGTCAGCGAGCACGTATTATACTACGCTGCGCAGCCAGGGACAACACTTGGCACCCGCCATCAACCCTGCATCCTCCTGACCTCCCTGACCCTTGATCGACCCTTGATGCCACCAATTACACGAGTCGCTTGATTTCCGACACTGTTCCGAGAGTGGAAGTCGGAAATTGGAGTGGAACTGGCAAGGCGAACAGAACTGGTGGAAGTTCTCCCAGAAGCGGAATCATTTCCGAAAGCGGAGGCGGAGATGGAATCGGAATTGGAAGCGGAGTCGGAAATGGAGTCGGAACTGGGTGTGGTGTCGGAACTGGAAATGGAAAACAGGGTGTCCCCTGACATCACCCCCCTCTAGCGTGCTGCGTCCTCGAAGCACGGGACACGAGGGATTGAAATGCCAGCGAGCGGATTCGGCGAGGGGCACCGGGGTGGGTCCTATAGAACTCACGGAGTTTGTCTGGAGCGGAAACATCTTGCTCCGGGACCCACGAATTCTCCTCATACTCATACCCTTCCCATTTTACAAGGAATTGGAGTCGTCCTCGCACAAACCGGCTGTACAGGATCCGTTCCACCACATAGTGCTCTTCCCCATCTACAATTTTGGGCAGAGGTGGCGGACGAGCCATTCGACCTGGAATGGGGTCCTCAAGCGTAGGGAGTAACTTCACCACGTTGAAGACAGGGTGGAGGCGGGACATGGACATCGGAAGTCGGAGGCGGTATGCATTCCATCCAACCCTCCGCATCACTGTGAAGCGCCCAAGGTAGCGGTGGGCAAGCTTCTGCAAAGGGCGCGTGGTGGGGATGTCACTTGCATCTAGATACACCTTGTCTCCAACTTGGTACTCTGGGGCAGGAACCGGCGTTGGTTGTAGTACCTTGCCATGTCATCCTTGGCCTTCGCAAGGGCCGACTTGGCTTCCGAAAGGGTGGAGTCCATGTGGTCTCGGAACTCATTGACCATCTCGAGTCGGGACTCAGCCTGGCGTGGTTCAAAGCCCATCCACAGGTATCGTCCGGAGTCAAGCATGAAGGGAGTCTGTTGTGTGGCGGAATGTACATGGTTGTTGTATTGGAATTCCGCCAGTGGAAGTAACTCATCCCAGTCATCCTGCCTCTCATTGACAAAGAGGCGGAGATATTGCTCCAACTCCTGATTGACCTGTTCCGTCTGTCTGTCACCATGTGGATGGTACGCTGTGGTGGTAGCCAGCTTTATGCCGAGCAGGTGGTAGAGCTCCCGAGTCAGTTCCGCAACAAACTGCGGACCTCGGTCGGAAACAACTTGCTTCGGGAGCCCATGCAACTTCCAGACATGTGCAAGGAACAGGCAGGCCGCTCTGAGGGCTGTGATCGTCGTGTGCGTCGGAATGAAGTGGGACACCTTGCTTACTGAATCCACGACGTTCATGATTGTGTCGTAGCCGTGAGACTCTGGGAGTTCAACGATGAAGTTGACACTGATGATGTCCCAGCGGGATTCGGGAGTCGGGAGCGGGACAAGTTCTCCGCCAGGCGGATGTCGTTGCGCTTTGGTTCGGAGACAAAGGTCACATGTCTTCACATACTGTCCAATGTAGCGGGACATCTGAGGCCACCAGGAGTTCCGAGCCACTAACTCCAGCGTCTTCCACCTGCCAGCATGCCCAGCGACCTGTGTGTCATGGTGCTGGGACACAATGCGGCGACGGAGGTCCACCCCACCTGGAACATAGCCCTTGCCTCTGAAGTGGAGCAGTCCATCACGTTCCGACCATTCCGCTGCCCGTACAGACTGTGAATGCCCTTTCCGAAGTTCCTCCACCGCTTTCACCACTGACTCCTCCTTCTCTCCATTCCAATACTGCCTCCGGATGTCCCGGAGCATTTCTGCTTCTGCCCCAACTGCAGTGACTCCCTCTAGGGCGCAGATTGCAAACAGACTTGGGGGGAGCAGTGTCATATCCGTGTTGTCTCCACTTCTGCTTCCATGATCCACACGGCAGGATAGGGCATCGGGCTTGCCCATGGTGCGGCCGGGGCGGTGGTGGAGCATGAAGTCGAACCGGGACAGGTGTAGGGACCACCGTGCTTGTCATCGGTTCAACTTCTTAGATGTGCGGAAATACTCGAGGTTCTTGTGGTCTGTCCAGATCTCAAACGGGCATAGAGCACCCTCGAGGAAGTGTCGCCACTCCTCCAGCGCTCGGATGATTGCCAGCATCTCCTTGTCATGGATCTCATAGTTCCGCTCGACCGGGCTAAGGCTTTTAGAGAAAAAGGCAATTGGATGCCACCCCCCACCATCTTCCGATGACTGTTGTGACAAGACAGCTCCAGTAGCTGTGTCAGAAGAATCTGCCTCGACTCAATAAGGGCGAGAGTCGTCGGGAAATATCAGGACTTTCGTGAAGTACCTCGCCCCGCAGAGTTGTGTGATTAGTTCGGAAATCAGTGGAATGGAGTACCGGTTCTTGATCGTGATCACATTCAAGGCCCGGTAGTCCCGCACAAGCCTGAGCGAGCCGTCCTTCTTCTTGGTGAAGAACACCGGAGATGCCATGGGTGACTTGGAGGGGCAGATCCTCCCTGTACGGAGGTTTTCCGCAAGGAATGCATCGAGCTCTACCTGCTCCTTGGGTGACAGTGGGTAGACCTTGCAGTTGGTGGGCTTTGACCCAGGCTCCAACTCGATGGCATGGTCCCACAGCTTTCGTGGAGGCAGGGCATCAAATGACTCCTTGGCAAAGACATCCTCGAACTCCCGCAGGTACTCCGGAATTTCCACCTTCGCTTTATCATGCTTCTTGGAGGCTTCAGCAAGGCGTTGCGAAATATTTCCGGTGGCGCGGATGTGTTCCGCTTCCGGTGGAAGGTTTACGTACAGCAAGCGCTCCCCCTCCGCCAGAGTCTCTTCCGGGCTGAGTCGGATGACATCTGAGTCGGAATCGGAATCGGAATTGGAAATGGGAGCCGGTTCAAATTCCGCTTCCGAGTCTTCTTCCACTAGCATTGGATGGGGGCCAGAACGACATGTCTGTATGAGCCGTTCAGTCTTCCGCTGCTCCTGGCGCTCCTTCCGCACTTCCGACCGGAACATGTGACACTTGGCTGGGGACCAACTCATCAGCACCTTCCGAGTCTGCCAATTGATCTCCGGGTTGTGCTCCTGGAGCCAGGTAAACCCGAGGATGATGTCTTGCTTCCCCAGGCTGGTCACTGCGAAGGAAGTGCGTTCTGTGTGCCCATCATAGCGGAGAATTGTGTCTACTATCTCCGTGATGGACCCTGCCTGATTTGGGCTTCCATCCACATTGAACACCGGCATTGCGCATTGCAACTTCCGCGTGGTCAGTCGGTTCCGTTCCACATAGTCCCGGTCTATAAGCTGACCAGTGGCCCCGCAATCGACAAGGGCGGGTCCGGATTTGACTTCCGCTGTATCTGTCGTCTGGATCTCCACCTTAATGACTAGTGACTTGGGGCCAGGGGTGGAAGCAACAACATAGCGCTTCGGGAGGCGTCTCTCCCAAGGGCGGACGCGGGATGGATGGGGTGTCGGATTCGGTTTTTGTGTGACTTTATCCGGTGGGTCTGTATGAAGTGAGGGGAGCGGGGGCTTTTCATTCTCTACTTCAAGACAGGCAAACCGGTTATGTACAGGCAGCAGGGGCACACATCTCACCCGCTGCGTGTCACAAAATCCGACGCATCTTCCGCTCCCGATGCACCGTGTTCCGCATTTTCGGAAATTACTTCCACAGTGGGCACTCCGCTTATGTCTGCGAGTGCAAGGAACTCTGGAAGGAGCTCGAGTTTGTCCTCCATGGTCATAAGCCGGATGTCAAAGGCTTGGGGGCACACGCGAGCATAGTGACCTGGTTGTCGGCATCGGAAGCAGGTGATAGTTCCGTGGCCTTTTCCACGCATGCGGTCAACATCCATCCGGGCAGGGCCACTCTTCGAAGGAGGAGAGCTATGGTTCCTAATAGGAGCAGGCGGAGCAACCGTCGGAAATATTTTCCATGTGGGAGTGAATGCACTTCCGAGTTTTGGCATAGGTGGAGTAGGACGAGTGGAACTGCGTGTCATGTTCCGGTTTGTCTCCACGAAGGCCTCATTTGCTTCCCTGTTCCGGGACACCCTCTGCGCAGCTTGGTACCACCCTTCTGGGTCATCAAAATCCGGAGCTCCATCCCCAAGCAGTGCAACTTGGTTCTGGAGTGTCGGATCAAGTCCTCGTCGGAATGTGATGACTATCGTCTTGTTGTCGTCATACTCCGCAAGGTCAATGAGCTCCTGAAGCGATCGATGTAGTCATCGACCGGATCCTTGGCCTGGTACCAGCTTGTCCCCTTGAGCTTCGTAAGGGCTGTGAGCTGCTCATTTTTCGGGCAGAACTGGTCGGAAAATGTTTTCTCGAAGGCGTCCCAGTCCCGGAAGTAGTTCCCCTTGCCCTTCGCTTCATGTCAGATCACCTTGTTTGAAAAACGGGCTGCGTGGTCCGACTTGAAAAAGGACAATGCCCAGTGGATTCGAGCCTGGTTGTTCAGAAATAAGTCTCCGACAATTGCGAAGTAGATGCTGCATGTGTTGAAGAATGCGCATCCCTTCTCCCGATCTCCATCAAAGTCCGCCGGAGTTGCGGGTTTGACCTTTGCCAACTTCGCGGACATCCTCTCTTCCGCTGCTTCCGCTTTTCTGAAATCTGGATCATCCAGCATTTCATTTCCACCACTTTGTGGAATATCTAACTTAGCCAAAATCGCTTGTAAGGTTGCTTCAATCGCATCGGTCTTCATCCGGTTCCGCGTCAATTCCTCCTCCATATTCCGAAGATGATCGTCGGGATCCATGTCGGAAGGAGAAATATGGGACGGGATTTCCAGGGTTGGGAGCTCGACGTAAGAAGAGGGGCTGTCGTACGCTGTGTGTGCGGAAGAGGTCACGATCTCCGAGTCGCTGTCTCCGATTCCGAACGCACCTATGGCGAATGCAACGCGCACTATGACCGCCGGTCCTCTAGGGGAGAGACTTTTCTGCTGTAAGGGCAACCCTGGCTGGTTGTGGAGATCACACTACCACACAACTGACAAGGGGAAATCCAAAGTCTGTATAAATGAACAGAGTATACAAGAGAGGGGATTCTCACCTGACAAGGGGAAATCCAAAGAGAAAAGTCTAAGGACCCCCAATGTCAGCGAGCCCGTATTATACTACGCTGCGCAGCCAGGGACAACACTTGGCACCCGCCATCAACCCTGCATCCTCCTGACCTCCGTGACCCTTGATCCTTGATCGACCCTTGATGCCACCCATTATGCGAGTCGCTTGATTTCCGACACTGTTCCGAGAGTGGAAGTCGGAAATGGAGTCGGAACTGGGTGTGGTGTCGGAACTGGAAATGGAAAACAGGGTGTCCCCTGACACTTGCCATTTGCACTCCAATACCCAAGAGAGTCGATCAGTTGATTTTCCTGGTTAATATCTTTCACAAGTCAATTCCTGTTACTTGTAAAAGTTGCTTTAGATTCTATTCTTTGCCTCTCGTTTTATTGCTGTGTGCTGGTAGATTATCAGAGCAGTCCATTTATAAACTCGCCTGCTAAGTACATTCCTTTATATTTTGGAATATGCTTGGACCCCGATAGTGTCCTTGAACCTACAGTCTTTTAGTTTATTGTTCAGTGCTGCTAAGCAACACATTGCCTTCCATCCATATTAACTTGAACTAGTTTTTACGCGGATTGCAACCAAGGTACAAATAGTAAATTATTTCCGCAGTTGTGCTGCAGCATTGTTTAATATTCTTTGAGTCCCGTAAATGACACGTTCTGATAGATTGAAGTGTTAGCAATAACACCAACGTCTTGAAGGGTTCCAAAACATCGGCAGTGATCATATCATGTTTTTCATAGCCCATGTCTGGAGACTCCATTTATCTCTCGTTCTGCTTCCTCCTGCTGCGCTTCAGATAAGAAAACAGGATCTTTATAGAATATTTGACGTGGTGGAAGGCGAAGATGTACACTATGAGCCATCATAAATATCATCAGTGTCATGACACATTTATTTCCTATACTCAGTCGCTCTGTCCCCCCATGCCGCACTCCACCTCCATGTTCACTCCGATCGCCCTTCGCCGGGTTCGGCGACCGATCTTTGCTATTCGCACCATTCACCATAGCTACGCCATCAAGGCGCGATTGACGTCCTTGGACCGGCTTTGTGGTTCATCACTGGCCCTATCACCTCCTCTGCTCAACCCCTTTCGATGTTGTTCCTATGATCGGGTTGTCACGACCCGTGTACTTCCTGCACCTAGTTATCCCCGTTTCCCCTTTCACCACTCCTCCTCCGTGTTCGCTTGGCTTCACCCCTCACTTCGGCCACTCCTCCCCTATGTCCTCCCTGTTCGCCCTTCATCACAATGCGCAGTCATGATATGGAATAGATGGAATAAACATACAATAGAGTGAGGGAGGAGTGCGAACATGAAACGACGGAGAGTAAAGATGGCGAAAGCATTTATGTACGAAACCATGTCTTGGGACCTGCCTACATGCTGCCCTCCATGGACTCTTCGTCTACTGGGTTGATCCCACACGACCTACGGGTGGGACATCCCGCGAACGCATCCTGGCCATATAAACACCCAAAGGGGTTGGATCAAGAAGCTGATGGGGCCAGTGACAAGCCATCATACCGGGTAGGGGACATCGATAGTGTTTGATGGCATGCCTGCTGGCAAATGATGCGAGCAGCGAATAGCTGTTCGGTGACAACCCTAACTCACGACGGCTTCTTTCCTATTCGCTGATACCTTATGAGCATTTGATATAAGTAGTTTGCACTCGCATGTACATTCCCCAGTTCAATTATCATACATCGTCCATCTTGTGCAAACTTGACCTCGCTGTGATCATCGTCTTGAGCCTTCTCCTGTAGATTCCTATCTTCGACCAGAAGAGGACTTAGGCATCACTGGTGAGTTCTCATACTTCATCTTTGTTACCTTAGCCTTCGAACTATTTTCTGTGCTGTCAGCGAAGGGCTCTGAAGGAGCGCCTTCACCGGCGAAGGGATTGTCATCGCTTAGGCAACCCTTCCATGACACCTTGCACAGTACATCGTCAAGTGCCATGGGCTATTTTGCTACAACTGTAGATAGGGCGAGCTCCGTTCAGGCAGCCCTCTTATCTTGTGAACATTTGTTGGTTCACCTATTCGCCGAACGGCATACTTATTTGCACAAGTTATTCGGGCATTCGCTGTGTTCACTAATACACGATATTAATGCCTAAAAACCAATCTTGACAGCATATTGTGCTCGATATTTGTACTGTGAGGGCTCTGAAAAGTGCATTTGACGCTTGCAAAGAGGGTATTTGGGTGCTTCTTCCCAGACTTTTTCTCACCAACACTCCAGACTGACCAGCATCGTGAAGACCCTGTCTGGCAGCTCATCTCACTAATAACCTGGGTCGTGGTATGGGAAGGCAGTCTTGCCTTGCATAATTCACGTAATGCAAAAGAACCATCGCAAGGCAAGACTCAGGATGTCCAAGCGAAAATGGAGTCGATGGTGGTTGATTGAGACGATTTATTTGGTGGCGAATTATGTATGTATGATGCCGGGTTGTCATATAATCAACATAGTACACTGAGAATGCCCTCCACACAGCACCTGCTCCAGATGCCTTTGCATACAGCGCCCCACCATCATTGATCCATATTATCCACCCCTACGCTTTGGACAACCTCATTGGCACAATCTCTAATCTAAACTCATTCTGTGCATATTTGGACACACTTTTGCCATCCAAATTAAAGGCTGGCATCGCAAAAGAGGTGGCTCTGGATCTTCTTGACTGCTCAAGCTTGAATCTGCGCTGAAGAATATTAGTCAACTTGATGAGTTTACAATGCTTAGGCTCGACCACATGACGATCTGGGTCCGCAACGTTGAGTGGGTTGTGGAGGACGCACACGCGAACTTCGCTGCAGGCAGCATGATGCCGCTGCAACCCCTCCCGCCATGTGTTCCGCATAGCGCACACATGCAGTTAACTCCTGATCCTGCCTAGCCAGCCACAACCAGCAGTGAAAATCACATGCTTTCTAAGCATGCTGTGAATTGCCACTATTTTCAGGTACCTGAGACAGCGGTCATAATTTGTGAAATGTGTGTGTCGGGTGCCTCAAAATGACTCAGCTCCACTCGCTTTTTCCATTTCCTCCCATGTACTTCTCACTTACATATTTCAAGCTTCTCTCACTTCACTTGCAAATCAGCACTTCTCTCACTTCGCTTGTGAATCAACACTTACTCAGCTCCACTCGCTTCTTCCATTTCCTCCCACGTACGTCTCGCTTACATATTTCAAGCTTCTCTCACTTCGCTTGCGAATCAGCACATCTCTCACTTCGCTTGTGAATCAACACTTCTCTCAGCTTCTCTTTTGGTGTGCAACACTTCTAAGATATAAAAGTCTGACTGTTCATCTATAGAATCCCATCCCCATTCATTCTATCATTCCATTTAACCCTTGTGGCGACGATGCCTGCATCCAATACCAGCGCCGTTGAGGACTCCCAGTTGGGCACGACAGGCCAAAAATGCACTCATGAGCCCGAGCCCCTCACCGCGTCCAGTCGATCCAAGCAGTAAGCATGCTTTACTGTAACATTTCGTGTACGCTTTAACTTGTGACTGATTTGTCATTGTATGCATAGACAAAAGCAGGATCTGCTTATAATTGAAGCGCGGCACGTTGGTTGCGCCATGGATGCATTCTTGAATTCAGGTATGGTATTTAACTTTGGTTTGGAGAACATGGTCGCTCTGGCCTAGACAACGCTAGGCAACCTTGAAATTGAAGGAATCACCAATGAGTAAGTGGCTTTCAATGTCCTCCAGACTAGTGGTACTCGTTATGTTATAAAACACTGCAGGCATATCCATTGGCTTAGAATCTATAAGCATCTCTGCGCGGTGATAGGGCACTTTGAGGCGCGCATCATTGATGTTGAGGCACGTACTTTCTGTGAGCATGAGAAGTTGGTATGTACCATTCATATTACAACTCTATGTTGTTGAAAGTATTGAAAAACACAATATTAACATATTAATTACAACAAACACGAGCTCACATCACAACTGACACATCGATAATCCCTCTCTGAGAATACACATTACGGCACTCATACCCGAGACCGTCGGACCATAATATGCCCACTCGACCCAACCCGATCACAGTCCCCGACTCCCCCAACGTCACAAGGACACATAACACATGTTACCATGACCTATAACACCCAAGGAACCCTATCCAAGACCACCAAGCCCATCCCGAATCACGCGCATTCCATCAGTCACGTGACCCAATCAAGGGACGCAACTTGTCGAGCCGACCCTGCCTATACCCAGACTATGCCCCCTATCCATCACCAAACATCTGTTTCCTCATCCTGTTTTACGCTCCATCTCCAAGCCCAACTTATATAGCGCGCGTCGACACTCCTATTGTTGTCCATGCGCCGCTCACCCCATTCCATCAGTCCCTTAGCATTGCACCGCTAATTCCTTAACCGCCAAGCACCATCAATAACTAATAAATACATAGCTCCATGTACAATTAACTAGCAGTGAAATCACACTTTGTCTCGCCCCTCACACAGTAGTAGAACTTCCAGTCAACATAATTCATAAGACACACACATTTATTGCGTGTGCAGATATTCCTGTCAACTTCAAGCCTTACTCGATTTATCTCATAATTGAGAGATTAAATCATATTGTCTTAAATAATATTCCTAGCACTAAACAACAGATTAAGAGTCTCAGACTCTACTCACAATGGCACAGGCACCCACAACCACCCAATCACCACCAAAACATGACGTACACAAATTCCGAGACAAAACCGAAACTCAACAAGAATAACTGGATTTCATGGAAGAGGGAACTACTGGCAACAGCAAGGGACAGAGGACTACAAAGCGATCGAAGGAATTTTTGTGGGATATTTTGACAACTCCAAATCTTACAAGGTGTGGATACCACGAACTCAGACACTGATGAAGTCTAGAGATGTAGTATTCGACGAACTAAAACACGTCGAACACACTACTCTACATGTGGAAGAGGATGTCGACGATCCCTACCTATGGGTACTCGACGGAAAGCTACCATCATTTTCCACACCATCACAATCCAGAAATGATCCAGCAGGAGACAACGACGACAATAACATCCCACCACTCATCGATCTAAGCCCGGAGGAAGAGGAGGAGATTGAAGCGGAAGAGGTCGAGGGGATTGTGACGAAACAACGAGAGGAGGAGGAAAGAACAGAAACAGAAAACAATGAGAGGGAAAAATCATCAGAACAGTCAGAGGGGGACACAGGAAGAGAAGGAAGTGAGGAAACGGCACCGAAGGACTTCTTGAAGGGACCATGGATGAATCCATCAAACACTGATTATGGGAAGGGAAAGCGACACACAGCATTATTCACAGAGGTAGCAGCGATGGCACGAGGAAGAATGACACTTGAAGAAACGGAGACAGCATTTGTAGTATTGGCAGAGGATGAACCGGCGAGTTACAGAGAGGCGATGAAGTCGAGGGACGCAGAGAAGTGGAGGAAGGCATGTCAGGACGAATACGACCTACTGATGGAATACAAAACATGGGAACTAACCAAAAGGCCAGAAGGGACAAATGTCGTAGCGAGCAGATGGACGTTCAGAGTAAAGAGGGACAACCTAGGAGAGGTGGATAAGTTCAAGGTGAGATTCATTGCACAGGGATACTCACAAGTCCCAGGAGTCGACTTCCAAGAAACATATTCCCCCACCATTCGACTCACCTCAATTCGACTTATCCTCGCTCTCGCAACCAAATACAATCTAGAATTACGACACATCGACGTGAAGGGAGCTTACCTGAACGGAAAGCTTGACGACACCGTATACATGCGACAGCCGGAGGGATTCGTCAAGCAGGTGTCACGACCGGTTTATTTCTCCTACCGTGCTACCTCTATGTTCCCCCTCGTCACTCCCTAGCATCTTCGCCAGAGTTTGCCGCACCTACCGACCACTTCCCCTCTACGTCCATTCTACCCGCTGTTCGCCCCATTCTCCGAACCGCTATTCGCTGCTTGCACATTTCGTCAGCAGGCACGCCATCGAATATGATCAATACCATTCACCCGGCATGATGGTTCATCATTAACCCCATCATCTTCTTAATCCAACCCCATTGGGTGTTCGTATGGGTGTGATCGCAGGACATCTCTTCCATAGGCCGTGCGGGATCAACCCAGTAAACGAAGAGCCCGTGCAGGGTAGCATATATGCGGTCCCAAGACATG
This sequence comes from Gautieria morchelliformis, assembly GCA_015179125.1. Taxonomy (NCBI): domain Eukaryota; kingdom Fungi; phylum Basidiomycota; class Agaricomycetes; order Gomphales; family Gomphaceae; genus Gautieria; species Gautieria morchelliformis. The sequence goes on from WHVA01000031.1 coordinate 300,191, forward strand.
GTTTTGTCCATAAGTGCCTTCGCTCCCTTTATTCTCCGTCATTTCATGTTCGCATTCTCCCCTCACTCTATTGTATGTTTATTCCATCTACCTAGTATCATGACCGCGCACCCCTATCCAACCCTGACTCACAACGGCCTCTTTCCTATTCGCTGATACCTTACGAGCATTCGATATAAGTAGTTTACATTCGCGTGTATATTCCCCAGTTCAATTATCATACGTCGTTCATCTTGTGCAGCTTTGACCTCGCCGTGGTCATCATCTTAAGCCTTCTCTTGGAGATTTCCATCTCCGACTAGTAGAGGACTTAGGCATCACTGGTGAGTTCTCATACTTCATCTTCGTTACCTTAGCCTTCGAACCATTTTCTGTGCTGTTGGCGAAGGGCTCCGAAGGAGCACCTTCGCCAGCAAAGGGATTGTCGAGACTTAGACAGCCCTTCCGTGAGACCTTGCACGTTACATCGTCAAGAGTCACGGGCCATTTCGCTACGACTGTAGATAGGGTGAGCCCCGTTTAGGCAAACCCTCTTTCCTTGTGAACATTCATTGGTTCACCTATTCGCCGAACGGCATACTTATTCGCACAAGTTATTCGGGCATTCGCTGTGTTCACTAATACACAATATTAACGCCTGAAAACCAATCTTGACAGCAGGGAGAAGAAAATTTGGTCTGCAAATTGAATAAAGGAATATATGGACTCAAACAATTGGGGAGAGTATGGCATGGGACGCTGAGAGAACAGATGGAGAAATTGGGATTCAAAGCAGGAGAGCAGATAGGACGATATTCCTCAGATTTGGGGAAGGAGGCAACATCGAGATTGCAGGATGGTATGTGGACGATGGACTCCTTGCATCAAATTCGTTGACTGCAATGGAGAGGATGATCAGAGACATTAGGGGGAGCTTTGACATACAGGACTTGGGAGATCCAACATGACTACTCGGTATCCAGATCGCCAGGAATCGAGAACACGGCACCATACATATCTCCCAACCAGCATTCATTAACACCATCGCCAAACGATTCGAAATAACATCCGGACGTGTGAATTCCCCAATGGACCCAAACATCGAACTACGAGTCTCCACCTCCACATCAGAAATCATCGACTACGCATACACATTGATAATCGGGAGCTTGAACTACTGTGCAGTGACAACTCCACCAGACATAGCCTACGTGGTCAATAGATGCGCACAGTTATCATCTAAGCCCAACATCACTCACTGGGAAGCAGCCAAGAGAATCCTACGATACCTATTGAACACCAAAGAGTACAGTATAACATACCTCAGGGAAGGGGACGGGGCCATGGGATTTGCACATAACCTGGCAGGATACACGGATGCAGACTTCACAGGGGATAAAGATGACAGGAGGTCAACTACTGGATGGGTATTCACATACAACGGGGCACCCATATTCTGGGCATCAAAGAAACAGATCAGTGTCAGCCGATCGACGATGGAATCGGAGGTAGTGGCAGGGCCGTTCGCCTCAGCCGAAGGGATATGGCTCATCAGGCTAGGGAGGGACTTCAGGCACAAATTTACCCCCATCACTATCTTCACCGACAATCAATCCGCCATCGCATTCTCGAACGACAGCGTCAATAACAGCAGGACGAAACGCATCGAAATTCATTACCATTACACTAAAGAACAAATTATGGCTGGAAATATCAACCTTCGATACATCAAATCACTTGAGAATCCAGCTGACGTCCTCACCAAGCCACTGCCAGCTCGCAAGCATCTCCACATCCTCAGGATCCTCGGAATGTGTCGAGCTTGAGGGGGAGTGTTGAAAGTATTGAAAAACACAATATTAACATATTAATTACAACAAACACGAGCTCACATCACAACTGACACATCGATAATCCCTCTCTGAGCATACACATTACGGCACTCATACCTGAGACCGCCGGACCATCATATGCCCACTCGACCCACCCCGATCACAGTCCCCGACTCCCCCAACGTCACAAGGACACATAACACGTGTTACCATGACCTATAACACCCAAGGAACCCTATCCAAGACCACCGAGCCCATCCCGAATCACGCGCATTCCATCAGTCACATGACCCAATCAAGGGACACGACGCGTCGAGCCGACCCTGCCTATACCCAGACTATGCCCCCTATCCATCACCAAACATCTGTTTACTCATCCTGTTTTACGCTCCATCTCCAAGCCCAACTTATATAGCGCGCGTCGACACTCCTATTGTTGTCCATGCGCAGCTCACCCCATTCCATCAGTCCCTTAGCATTGCACCACTAATTCCTTAACCGCCAAGCACCATCAATAACTAATAAATACATAGCTCCATGTACAATTAACTAGCAGTGAAATCACACTTTGTCTCGCCCCTCACACACTAGTAGAACTTCCAGTGAACATAATTCATAAGACACACACATTTATTGCGTGTGCAGATATTCCTGTCAACTTCAAGCCTTACTCGATTTATCTCATAATTGAGATATTAAATCATATTGTATTAAATAATATTCCTAGCACTAAACAACATATGTATCTGAATTTTGTGCCTATAGTTCAAGCCAGGCCTGTCGGCTGCCCACTCCAAGGATATCGCGAGCTTGAAGGTCGTTGTGGTCGATTGGCTCTCCACTCCCCCTTATAATGCTTCAACAGCTGTGTACCCACTAGCTTGTAACTCCAAGAAGATATCCAGCCGTCGCAATGGCCTAACTTAATTTATGAGGACTGCACAGTACCGTCTGAGGGTGAAGATATGTGGGTCAGCTTCCTACAACACCAACTCTTGGTTAAAGTGAGTGTCACATCCACAGTTGACTGCCACACCCCCAAACTGTTAATAACTTGCACCAAATCCAGACCCTAAAACACATTTACACTTCACCCAGCTCTGTGGATGGTGCGGACGGTAATCAGGCAATGCATTCCAGCAAAGCGGCCTTAGCAGGCATGACAGGTATGTCAGTGGGCGCCATAGCCAATGCTGTAGTGAAGGTACAAGTTCATTGTCTGTTCCCTCACTCTAGCTTATGATCATGACCATCTTCGCCATTCCCTATCCTCTCATTCTACATTTCAAAAGAATGATAGGACATCTAACAACCAATCATTCTACTATGGCCTACTCGAAGTTTTGGAGGCGGTGGAGTCCCAGGACAAGTACGGGAGCTTCTACAGTGGTATGATAGGTATGGCAGGTGGTTAGCTATATTCATGAATTCCTCACAACCTCTGTGTTCCAGACGACTCTTTCCTGGACAGGAATCTGCTAAGGAACCAGCGCCCAATAGTGCACTTGCCAGGATGCATACCCAAATGGGTATAATAAGGAATGCCGCTGCTGTCAGGGGACACCCTGTTTTCCATTTCCAGTTCCAACACCACACCCAGTTCCGACTCCTTTTCCGACTCCGCTTCCAGTTCCGATTCCATCTCTGCTTCCGCTTTTGGAAATGATTCTGCTTCTGGGAGAACTTCCACCAGTTCTGTTTGCTTTGCCAGTTCCACTCCAATTCCCGACTTCCACTCTTGGAACAGTGTCGGAAATCAAGCAACTCGCGTAATAGGTGGCATCAAGGGTCGATCAAGGGTCAGGGAGGTCAGGGGGATGCAGGGTTGATGGCGGGTGCCAAGTGTTGTCCCTGGCTGCGCAGCGTAGTATAATACTGGCTCGCTGACATTGGGGGTCCTTAGACTTTTCTCTTTGGATTCCCCCTTGTCAGTTCTGTGGTAGTGTGATCTCCACAACCAGCCAGGGTTGCCCTTACAGCAGAAAGGTCTCTCCCCTAGAGGACCGGCGGTCGTACTGCGCATTGCATTCGCCATAGGTGCGTTCGGAATCGGAGATAGTGACTCGGAGATCGCATCCTCTTCCGCGCACACGGCATACAACAGCCCCTCTTCCTATGTCGAGCTCCCAGCCCCGGAAATCCCGTCCCACATTTCTCCTTCTGACATGGATCCAGATGATCGTCTTCGGAATATGGAGGAGGAATTGACGCGGAACCGGATGAAGACCGACGCGATTGAAACAGCCTTACAAACGATTTTGGCTAAGTTAGATATTCCACAAATTGGTGGAAATGCAATGCTGGATGATCCGGATTTCGGAAAAGCGCAACTAGCGGAAGAGAGGATGTCCGCGAAGTTGGCAAAGGTCAAACCCGCAACTCCGGCGGACTTTGACGGAGATCAGGAGAAGGGATGCGCATTCTTCAACACATGCAGCATCTACTTCGCAATTGTCGGAGACCTCTTTCTGAACAACCAGGCTCGAATCCACTGGGCAATGTCCTTTTTCAAGTCAGACCACGCGGCCCATTTTGCAAACAAGGTGATCTGACATGAAGCAAAGGGCAAGGGGAACTACTTCCGGGACTGGGACGCCTTCGAGAAAACATTTTCCGACCAGTTCTGCCCGAAAAATGAGCAGCTCACAGCCCTTACGAAGCTCGAAGGGACCAGCTGGTACCAGGCCAAGGATCCAGTCCATGACTACATTGACCGCTTCCAGGAACTCATCGACCTTGCGGAGTATGACAATGACAAGACAATTGTCATCAAATTCCGACGAGGGCTTGATCCGACACTCCAGAACCAAGTCGCACTGCTTGGGGATGGTGCTCCGGATTTTGATGACCCGGAAGGGTGGTACCAAGCTGCATGGGGGGTGTCCCAAAACAGGAAAGCAAACGAGGCCTTCGTGGAGACAAACTGGAACATGACACGCAGTTCCGCTCGTCCTACTCCACCCGTTCCAAAACCCGGAAGTGCATTCATTCCCATGCGGAAAATATTTCCGACAGTTGTTCCGCCTGTTCCTATTAGGAACTCTAGCCCCCCTCCCTCGAAGAGTGGCCCTGCCCCGATGGATGTTGACCACATGCGCGGAAAAGGCCACGGAACCATCACCTGCTTCTGATGCCAACAACCAGGCCACTATGCCCGCGAGTGCCCCCAAGCCTTTGACATCCGGCTTATGACCACAGAGGAGAAACTCGAGCTCCTTCCAGAGTTCCTCCCACCTGCGGACATAAGCGGAGTGCCCACTGCGGAAGAGATTTCCCAAAATGCGGAACATGGCGCATCAGAAGTGGAAGATGCGTCGGATTTTGTGACGTGCAGCAGGTGAGATGTGTGCCCCTGCTGCCTGTAAATAACCGGTTTGCCTGTCTTGAAGTAGAGAATGAAAATCCCCCACGGTCCTCACTTCATACAGAACCACCGGATAAAGTCACACAAAAACCAAATCCGACACCCTGTCCATCCCGCATCCGCCCTTGGGAAAGATGTCTCCCAAAGCGCTATGTTGTTGCTGCCACCCCTGGCCCCAAGTCACTAGTCATCAAGGTGGAGATCCAGATGACAGATACAGCGGAAGTCAAATCTGGACCCGCCCTTGTCGATTGCGGGGCCACTGGTCAGTTTATAGACCGGGACTATGTGGAACGGAACCGACTGACCACATGGAAGTTGCAACGTGCAATCCCGGTGTTCAATGTGGATGGAAGCCCCAATGAGGCAGGGTCCATCACGGAGATAGTAGACACAATTCTCCACTACAATGGACACACAGAACGCACTTCCTTTGCAGTCACCAGTCTGGGGAAGCAAGACATCATCCTCAGGTTTACCTGGCTTCAGGAGCACAACCCGGAGATCACTTGGCAGACTCGGAAGGTGCTGATGAGTCGATGCCCAGCCAAGTGTCACATGTGCCCGTCGGAAATGCGGAAGGAGTGCCAGGAGCAGCGGAAGACTGAACAGCTCATACAGACATGTCGTTCTGGCCCCATCCAATGCTAGTGGAAGAAGACTCGGAAGCGGAGTTTGAACCGGCTCCCACTTCCGATTCCAATTCCGATTCCAATTCCGATTCCGACTCCGACGCCATCCAACTCGGCCCGGAAGACACTCTGGCGGAGGGGGAGCATTTGCCGTACGTAAACCTTCCACCGGAAGCGGAACACATCCGCACGACTTTCGCAACGCCTTGCTGAAGCCTCCAGGAAGTATGATAAAGTGGAGGCAGAAATTCCGGAGTACCTGCGGGAGTTTGAGGAAGTCTTTTCCAAGGAGTCATTCGACGCCCTGCCTCCGCGGAAGCTGTGGGACCATGCTATCGAGTTGGAGCCTGGGTCAAAGCCCACCAACTGCAAGGTCTACCCACTGTCACCCAAGGAGCAGGTAGAGCTCGATGCATTCCTTGCGGAAAACCTCCATACAGGGAGGATCCGCCCCTCCAAGTCACCCATGGCATCTCCGGTGTTCTTCATCAACAAGAAGGACGGCTCGCTCAGACTTGTGCAGGATTACCGGGCCTTGAATGCGATCACGATCAAGAACCGGTACTCCATTCCACTCATTTCAGAACTGATCACACAACTCCATGGGGCAAGGTACTTCACTAAGCTGGATGTCCGCTGGGGCTTCAATAATGTTCGTATCCGGGAGGGGGACGAGTGGAAGGCCGCATTCCACACCAACCGAGGACTCTTTGAGCCACAGGTCATGTTCTTTGGCCTCACCAACAGCGCCACATTCCAGATGATGATGAATGACATCTTCCGTGACATGATAGCAGAAGGGGTTGTCTGTGTCTACCTCGATGACATCCTCATCTTCACAAAAACAATGTCCGAACATTGGGAAGTCGTGCAGAGAGTGCTGGAACAGCTCCGGGAGTACAACCTGTGTCTCAAGCTGGAAAAGTGCGAATTTGAGCGGACACGGATAGAGTACCTTGGGGTGATTGTCTTGGAGGGAAAGGTGGAAATGGACCCAGTCAAAGTTTCCGGTGTATCAGATTGGCGTGTGCCGCGGAACAGGAAGGAGGTCCAGTCCTTCATTGGGTTTGTCAATTTCTACCGGTGGTTCATCAAGGACTTCTCCTGCCATGCCCGTGCCCTCTTTGACCTCACCAAGAAGGAGGTTGGATGGCAGTGGGGTGAGCCGGAACAAGCCTCCTTTGACAAACTCAAGGAGCTGATCACTTCTGTCAAGATTGGTTTTTAGGCGTTAATATCGTGTATTAGTGAACACAGCAAATGCCCGAATAACCTGTGCGAATAAGTATGCCGTTCAGCGAATAGATGAACCAATGAATGTTCACAAGGTAAGGGCACTGCCCGAACGGGGCTCACCCTGTCTACAGTCGTAGCGAAATAGCCCGTGGCACTTGACGATGTAACATGCAAGATCTCACGGAAGGGCTGTCTAAGTTTCGACAATCCCTTCGCCAACAGCACAGAAAATGGTTTGAAGGCTAAGGTAACGAAGATGAAGTATGTGAACTCACCAGTGATGCCTAAGTCCTCTGCTAGTCGAAGATAGAAGTCTCCAAGAAAAGGCTTAAGATGATGACCACAGCGAGGTCAAATTTTGCACAAGATGAACGACGTATGATAATTGAACTGGGGAATATACATGCGAATGTAAACTACTTATATCGAATGCTCGTAAGGTATCAGTGAATAGGAAAGAGGCCGTTGTGAGTCAGGGTTGGATAGGGGTGCGCGGTCATGATACTAGGTAGATGGAATAAACATACAATAGAGTGAGGGGAGAATGCGAACATGAAATGACGGAGAATAAAGGGAGCGAAGGCACTTATGGACAAAACCATGTCTTGGGACCCGCATATATGCCACCCTGCATGGGTTCTTCGTTTACTGGGTTGATCCCGCATGGCCTATGGAAGAGACGTCCTGCGATCACACCTTGGCCATACGAACACCCAATGGGGTTGGATTAAGAAGATGATGGGGTTAATGATGAACCATCATGCCGGGTGAATGGTATCTATCATATTCGATGGCGTGCCTGCTGATGAAATCCGCGAGCAGCGAATAGCGGTTCGGAGAATGGGGCAAACAGCGGGTAGAGTGGACGTAGAGGGGAAGTGGTCGGTAGGTGCGGCAAACTCTGGCGAAGATGCTAGGGAGTGACGAGGGGGAACATAGAGGTAGCGCGGTAGGAGAAATAAACCGGTCGTGACAACTTCTACCCCGGTCCTGATCTTTCCCGACGATTCTCGCCCTTATCGAGTCGAGGCAGATTCTTCCGACACAGCTACCGGAGCGGTCTTCTCACAACAGTCATCGGAAGATGGTGGGGGGTGGCATCCAATTGCCTTCTGCTCTAAAAGCCTTAGTCCGGTCGAGCAGAACTATGAGATCCACGACAAGGAGATGCTGGCAATCATCTGAGCGCTGGAGGAGTGACGACACTTCCTCGAGGGTGCTCTATGCCCGTTTGAGACCTGGACGGACCACAAAACCTCAAGTACTTCCGCACGTCTAAGAAGTTGAACCAACAACAAGCACGGTGGTCCCTACACCTGTCCCGGTTCGACTTCATGCTCCACCACCACCCCGGCTGCACCATGGGCAAGCCTGATGCCCTATCCCACCATGCGGATCATGGAAGCGGAAGTGGAGACAACGCAGATATGACACTGCTCCGCCCAAGTCTCTTTGCAATCCGCGCCCTCGAAGGAGTGACTGCAGTTGGGGCGGAAGCAGAAATGCTCCGGGACATCCGGAGGCAGTACCAGAATGGAGAGAAGGAGGAGTCGGTGGTGAAAGTGTTGGGGGAACTTCGGAAAGGGCATTCACGGTCTGTACGGGCAGCGGAATGGTCGGAACGTGATAGGCTGCTCCACTTCAGAGGCAAGGTCTATGTCCCAGGTGGGGTGGACCTCCGCCGCCGCATTGTGTCCCAGCACCACAACACACGGGTCACTGGGCATGCTGGAAGGTGGAAGACACTGGAGTTAGTGGCTCGGAACTCCTGGTGACCTCAGATGTCCCGCTACATTGGACAGTATGTGAAGACATGTGACCTGTGTCTCCGAACCAAAGCACAATGACATCCGCCTGTCGGAGAACTTGTTCCACTCCCGATTCCAGAATCCCGCTGGGACACCATCAGTGTCGACTTCATTGTTGAACTCCCAGAGTCTCATGGCTATGACGCGATCATGAACGTCGTGGACTCAGTAAGCAAGGTGTCCCACTTCATTCTGACGCATACGACGATCACAACCCTCAGAGCGGCCCGCCTGTTCCTTGCACATGTCTGGAACTTGCATGGGCTCCCGAAGCAAGTCGTTTCCGATCGAGGTCTGCAGTTTGTCGCCGAACTGACTTGGGAGCTCTACCGCCTGCTCGGCATAAAGCTGGCTACCACCACAGCATACCATCCACCGGGTGACGGACAGACGGAACGGGTCAATCAGGAGTTGGAGCAATATCTCCGCCTCTTTGTCAATGAGAGGCAGGATGACTGGGATGAGTTACTTCCACTGGCGGAATTCCAATACAACAACCATGTACATTCCGCCACACAACAGACTCCCTTCATGCTTGACTCCGGACGACACCCACGGATGGGCTTCAAGCCATGCCAGGCAGAGTCCCGACTCGAGACAGTCAATGAGTTCCGAGACCGCATGGACTCCACCCTTTCGGAAGCCAAGTCGGCCCTTGCGAAGGCCAAGGGTGACATGGCAAGGACTACAACCAACGCCGGGTTCCTGCCCTGGAGTACCAAGTCGGGGACAAGGTGTATCTAGATGCAAGTGACATCTGCACCACACGCCCTTCACAGAAGCTTGCCCACCGCTACCTTGGGCGCTTCACAGTGATGCGGAGGGTTGGACGGAATGCATACCACCTTCGACTTCCGATGTCCATGTCCCGACTCCACCCCGTCTTCAACGTGGTGAAGTGACTCCCTACACTCGAGGACCCAATTCCAGGTCGGAAGGCTCGTCCGCCACCTCCACCGGAAATTGTAGATGGGGAAGAGCACTATGTGGTGGAACAGATCCTGGACAGCCGGTTTGTGCGAGGACAACTCCAATTCCTGGTGAAATGGGAAGGGTATGGGTATGAGGAGAATTCATGGGTCCCGGAGCAAGATGTCTCCGCTCCAGACAAACTCCGCGAGTTCTACAGGACCCACCCTGGCGCCCCTCACCGAATCCGCTCACTGGCATTTCAATCCCTCGTGTCCCGTGCTTCGAGGACGCAGCATGCTAGAGGGGGGGTGATGTCAGGGGACACCCTGTTTTCCATTTCCAGTTCCAACACCACACCCAGTTCCGACTCCTTTTCCGACTCTGCTTCCGGTTCCGATTCCATCTCTGCTTCCGCTTTTGGAAATGATTCTGCTTCTGGGAGAACTTCCACCAGTTCTGTTCACTTTGCCAGTTCCACTCCAATTTCCGACTTCCACTCTTGGAACAGTGTCAGAAATCAAGCAACTCGCGTAATAGGTGGCATCAAGGGTCGATCAAGGGTCAGGGAGGTCAGGGGGATGCAGGGTTGATGGCGGGTGCCAAGTGTTGTCCCTGGCTGCGCAGCGTAGTATAATACTGGCTCGCTGACATTGGGGGTCCTTAGACCTTTCTCTTTGGATTCCCCCTTGTCAGGTGAGAATCCCCTCTCTTGTATACTCTGTTGTTCATTTATACATACTTTGGATTCCCCTTGTCAGTTCTGTGGTAGTGTGATCTCCACAACCAGCCAGGGTTGCCCTTACAGCTGCAGTAAATGTGTCGACTGAGTAGATCAAAATGTTTTTAGCCAAATGCCTTATAATATTAAATAATTTGATTCATAACAATCTTGACCATTCTCACTGCAACTACAGAGCTATTATAAGAGCTATTAAGAAATTCATCCAGCACTAGGTGAATCACACTGAGGTATGTGCTAGACATTTGCAAGTGCTGCAACTTTCAACAACCTGTTACACTTTGCACAGCCTTAACAGATTCTGCAAGGTGGATCACACTGAGGTACGTGCTGGATATATATAAATGCACACGACTCATCCTTTTATATACAAGAGTGCATACCAGCCTTGTGTATATTTGGCTATGTGCTATAGCAATTTACCCTATATATGACTTTGCAATATCTCGACCATTTTGCTGATGAGCCTCACGGCAACATAACATATCACATAGACTAACCTCACCCATCCAGAATAATTGCTCGCCCCCGCCACATACCCCGCCAGAACATCAGCCTCGACGTCCACCGCAGCGTCAAGGTGCGCAGCGGCGGTGCCCGGACCCAAGGGGAGGGGGGTACGGGCAAGAAGGGCGCGTATGATCCCAGGGCCACGTTTGAAGTTGAGCGGAGTGGGTCGATTAGGTGAGGGGAGGGGATGTGTTTCTCCAGCTACTCGTTTTGATTCCCCGAACGTCCGTCCGCCCCCCCATGCCACCCGTCACCTTTCTCGACAAACGAAACACAGGCGCGTTCGGCCTGGCCTCAGCGTACTTAGTACTATATCTCAGCTTCCTGTTATCTGCTGTACTTCTTGCTACTTCTGACACCCCCCTTCCGCTCGATACCCGTCAGACTGCGCGTGACTTTGATTTCAGTATGAATAGGACGGGAGATGAGAGTTAAAACATATGAGCATATATCTGATAAGCACTAGTTTGCTCAGTTACATAAGCCCTACCTCGAATTGCCAGCCGAGTGGCGTGGCTGAGCGCCCGTGGAAGTTAGTCGTCTCTTCCACTGATTATGAGCCTCAAGCTTGATACCCTGCCCAACGACGTTCTTATACGTGTCTTTAAGGAGTTGGATGCATGTGACATTCGCCGTTGTTCACTGGTATGTCCCAATCTCAGACCCTCCGACTGATTGGTCGTACTTGATATTCGCAGACATGTCGCGTCTTTCACAAAACAATCCGGGACAGTATGCTCTTGCAGTATCGCCTGGAGCTTGGTGTTGCGGGATTAGAGGAGGGAGGCACCGACTGTCGACTCTCAATAGCTGAACGACTTGCTCGACTGAGGACTCTTGAGCGGGGTTGGGCAAACCTTTACTATCGGCGGTATTTCACAGCAACCTTGCCTCACAATCCCACATGGAAACTGCGTGGCGGTGTACTAGCACGCGGCTTTACAAACATGCCGTCTGTACTGTCGTTCATACAACTACCATCTGCCGTACGAGGAACTTCTGTGCATACTTGGCACAGTGACATGAAAGTAAACATGATACAATTTTCCATAGATCCTGCGCAGGACCTCGTCGTTCTCGTCGCTTGGCCTCAGTACGTGACGTTCTCTTTAGAGTGCGTGTGTTGTTTTACTCGTTATGCAGGACTCCTGCTGGACAGCAGCACACGTTTTTGATACATTTGCGCGCTATGAGCACTGGGGCACGTCACCCTTGCGCCGCTGAGCCTGTGCTGTCTTGTGTCCCGGCCCTGTTGAACAGTCAATTTTTTAATATTCAGATAATGGACGACTTCCTTGGCGTACTTTACCATACTCGTGAAGTTTATTTGAAGAACATACTATATATTTGGAACTGGAAAACTGGTCAACTTCTCATTGTGCGCTTTGCCTTTCCTTCTTGTGCTGATGTGCTTAAAAACAGTATAGTTTTTAGAATCTTCGTCTGTAGCCACCAACATCTTAGGCTTTTCATTTCTCTCTTCGCGACATTTTATCACAGTGAGGTGCATCTCAAAGCCCTACGAGTGTTGTCAACCTGAACTCGTCGTGTACGACTTCATCGCTGCTCGTCCAGAAGGATCCATGGAGCCCCGCCTCGTCCGCATATATCAACTCCCGCGCATATCTCGAAAAACACATACAAGATGGTTTATACTGGGTTCTGAACCACCTTCAGAAATTCCTACGTCTTTCTACCCTACCTCATGTGCTCGTCTGTTAACGCTTATCATGCATTTTACACATATCCTGGAAGAAGGCTGGAATGAAGGAGACCTGGATTGTGACAATAGCTGAACGACTTGCTCGACTGAGGACTATTGAGCGGGGTTGGGCAAACCTTTACTTTCGCAAGTATTCCACATTAGCCTTGCCTCGGAGTCCCACATGGAAACTGCGTGACGGTGTACTAGCACGCGACTTTACAGACGTGGCGTCTGTACTGTCGATCATCCAACTACCGTCTGCCATACGAGGAACTCCTATGCATACTTGGCAAAATGACATGGACGTAAACATGGAAAAATTTGCCTTAGATCCTGCGCAGGACCTCGTCGTTCTCGTCGCTAGGCCTGTGTGCGTGACGTCGTTCTCTTTAGAGGGCGTTTGTTGTTTTACTCGTTATGCAGGACTCCTGATGGACAGTGGCACACGTTTTTAATACATCTACGCGCTATGAGCACTGGGGCACGTCATCCTTGCGCCGCTGAGCCCGTGCTGTCTTGTGTCCCAACCCTCTTGGACACACAATATGATTTTAGTATTCAGATAATGGGCGACTTCCTTGCCGTACTTTACCGCACTCCTGCAGGTTATTTGATGGACCTATTATATCTTTGGGACTGGAAAACTGGTCAACTTCTCATTGTGCGCTTTGCATTTCCTTCTTGTCCCGAGGTGCTTAAAAACACTATAGTTTTTAGAAGCTTCGTCTCTAGCCACCGACATCTTAGGCTTTTCATTTCTCTCTTCGCGACGTTTTATCACAGTGAGGTGCACGTCAGAGCCCGACGGGTGCTATCAACCTGAACTCGTCGTGTACGACTTCATCGCTGCTCGTCTAGAAGGATCCATGGAACCCAGACTCGTCCGCATATATCAACTCCCACGCCTACCTGCACACACACATACAAGGTGGTTTATACTGGGTTCTGAACCACCTTCAGAACTTCCTACGTCTTTCTACCCTACCTCGTGTTCCCGCCTGTTAACGGTTAGCATGCATTTTACATATTTCCTGGAAGAAGACCGGTATGAGTGTGACTATGTGCTCTTCGTACATGCTTCAACGCTTCTCGAGGAGGTAGACGCACGTTCGAATGCTGAACAACTAACTGTCCCATGGGAAAACTGGGGTCCGCTGAAGACTAGGATTATGCCTATGTGGGACTACCGAGCAGACTGCCATGTTTATGGAATGCGGTATGTACAGCAACAGGTAGTACCTATGCACGAAGACTCTGCGTGCATCGCGGATCGATATCGTCTCAGGAGGTTGGACTTTAATCCGCTCTCACTTCGACGTCGTGGGTTTCAGCCGGTTAATTTTTGAACAGTACACTAATAAACCCTCGATGAAATTAGCGTTAGACACATCGTTGTCGTCATGGCAGGATGAATTCACCACTATTGCTATTGTCCACTGCTATTGTCCAGGATTCCCAACCCGCAATACTTAGTGGACTCGAATGCGCATTCACCCAAAGGGTAACTACTGCCCTACCATACCGGGAAGTGATAGTGAGGGGAAGACCCAGGGATGGGGAAGTAATGATTGACCGAGAAAGTGTAGTCCATCTGGGGCGGGATTCGGTATGTGTCTTATTTATACCTTTGCAATTATTATTGACCTAGGTGTCCCAGTGGGAGACAGCAAGATTAGAGTTCCTATGTATTTAAACAAACGCCTACGGGAAAGGTCGCTCTTGAATATGCACAGGTAATTGCTGACTGGTGCACTGTCACTGACTCATACCCATTGTTTCACCCAATTACTATGGATGAAATGGAAACCGACTTTTCCACAAGTCTAGACACAATGTCGTCTGACAAATATTCATGTCGAGGAGAGAAACAAGGAATCGGAGCTGCGAATTGAACTCATCGCCTCGAGGATGAAATTCTACTAGCTCGATTCCTACGGATTCATGGGAAAGGTCTCCCAGATCACTTATCACCGCCTTATCAATGTCGCCGCTGCTATAATCCTGGGTGTTGATCATCCACGTGGGGACAAATGGGCAACATTTTGCGGTACCGCGCTAGGGGTGAGGGAAGCTCGAGTATTACTCTTCACCGAGCGATGCAGGTTTATCGTCAGGCGATTGATCATAATTGCAATCAGACTGTTAGCAGAGCCATCAGTCAGAGGAGAGGAAGCCGAATATTGAGGAGCCTACACGGTTGATGGCCTGTAGTTGAGTGTGCCGTGTGAGAAGAAATAACATCCTTGGACCAGACAGTGACTAGAGGGACTTACTGGGCATTTACAACCTTGAGTGCCAGCTGATCTTCAAAGTTCGTAATTCTAGACCCATTCATACGTTAACACTCACCGGTGCGAAAAGGCCCAGACATAACCAGGTGAACATAGTGGAACATATAACACTAAAATGAGTTCGCAGCACATTATTGAAGACTGGCACATGACTCACAGGACACGTATCTTACCCTAGCGACCGCGATGCATGGTGGTAGCGTTGACCTGCGGGTTGTGGGGCCCTAGGGCTTCAGTTACATTGTTCTGGTCCTATGCCGAGTGTACACAGTTTCGAGTGAGAGCTGGCCTTCAATTACCCATGTGGGATCATGTCGTATCATTTCCTCCTCTTCCAAGGACAGTTTAACTTTTGTAGCAAGTATAATCTGAAGCCTCGCACCCCGAGGCGAGGCACCTTGGTGATGTCTATGGCGTGGATGGGAGTGTGTCAGAAAAACTCAAAAGTCCATATCAGGCCTGACAAGGCTCATCAAGCCATCAGGCTGTGGTACCGCCTTATCAGACCTGATAATGAAGAGGTAGCTGATCAGTTTTGCACTATACTGACAAGTAATGATCAAGTAGATACTTACTGATAGAGTCAGCATGCAGTGGCATGTACTGATTAACTAGATATGTCCTTATATTTACTGACTAGGGCCTAACAACTACCTAACAACACTGGAGGCATGGCAAAATTTCTCAAATCAGGAAACCCCTTGAAAAATTCTATGGAAATTTGTAAATAACCTAAGTAGCATACATGTATACTAGCTATTACATAATGCCAGTGGGCCCCTTAGGGACCCACTGTATAGTTTATGCGTGGGAACCGGTCAGCGGTTCCCATTGCATCTTACTCTTACCATCACTACATAGCATTCAGAATTGTTACGTATCGAGATTTCCACTAAGTCGGAACTGGAAAGGACAGCGGCTTCAACTTATAGGTTGCGCCCCCAATGAACTATCGTCCTAAGTATTTCGGAACTGAGTCGGAAGTCGGAAAGTACTGAACTAAAGGTTGGTCGGAACTTGAGTCGGAACTGAGGAGAGAGACTGAGATCTTGCTAGACTCGCTGTACTAAGAACAGGAGATGGAGCGAAGGAAATCAAGTATCAAAGGCGATTATCTGATTGCAGAATAACAGACATACATGACAGGCTTTTATACAAAGAGCTGAGACAACAGGTAATGGGGTAGTACTAAGCAAATTCTGGGGGAAGCGGAAGTCGAGTAGACAATGCGTGGGAACTAACTAATTGGGAACAATGGGACTACAAGGGGGGTTCAGGGTAAGGTAGAACAATGGCAAAGAACAAGGGGTCGGGAAAACATATCTGACAACGAAACACAAGGAGGGCCGGACGTATGATCTTGATGAACGGTGAGGTGGGTCCAAGTAATAGAGTCGAAAGAACAAGGGAAATGTACAAGGGGCTGAATGTCAGAAATATCGGAGGGGCGGAAGGTGTTGCGGAACTGAGGGTCGGAAGTCAGAAATGACGATCGTAACAGTATCTCCCTTCTAAGGTCGAGCCCTGCGAGACCACAAGTCGGATCACATGACCTGTGAACAAATGCGTCGGAGTTTGAAAGATAGGCGGGAAACAAACGTGTCTTCATCTTTGTCTATCATGAGCTCCCAAACCGACTAAAATGTCCAGCACCAAAATGGAGAAATATTTCAATGACCTTCTCACGCAGAAGAAGCTGGCTGAAAAACAGGTGGCCGAGGAAGCTGCGTGGAAAGAGAGGGAGCGACTGGAGGAGGAGCGCAAGGAGAAAGAGCACAGGGAACAGGAGCAGAAGGAACAGGAGCAGAAGGAGAAGGAGGAGCGCCATGCTTGTCGTCGGTTCAACTTCTTAGACGTGCGGAAATACTAGAGGTTCTTGTGGTCTGTCCAGATCTCAAATGGGCATAGAGCACCCTCGAGGAAGTGCCGCCACTCCTCCAGCACTCGGATGATTGCCAGCATCTCCTTGTCATGGATCTCATAGTTCCGCTTGACTGGACTAAGGCTCTTAGAGAAGAAGGCAATCGGATGCCACCCCCCACCATCTTCCGATGACTGTTGTGACAAGACCGCTCCGGTAGCTGTGTCGGAAGAATCCGCTTCGACTCGATAAGGGCGAGAGTCGTCGGGAAAGACCAGGACCGGGGCGGAAGTGATCAGCTCTTTGAGTTTGTCAAAGGACGCCTGTTCCGGCTCTCCCCACCGCCATCCAACTTCCTTCTTGGTGAGGTCGAAGAGGGCACGGGCGTGGCAGGAGAAGTCCTTGATGAACCGCCGGTAGAAATTGACAAACCCAATGAAGGACTGGACCTCCTTCTTGTTCCGCGGCACGGGCCAATCCGATACACCGGAAACTTTGACTGGGTCCATTTCCACCTTTCCTTCCGACACAATCACCCCAAGATACTCTATCCACGTTCGCTCAAATTCGCACTTTTCCGGCTTGAGACACAGGTTGTACTCCCGGAGCCATTCCAGCACTCTCCGCAGGACTTCCCGATGTTCGGACATGGTTTTTGTGAAGATGAGGATGTCATCGAGGTAGACGCAGACAACTCCTTCTGCTATCATGTCACGGAAAATGTCGTTCATCATCGTCTGGAACATGGCAGGACTGTTGGTGAGGCCAAAGAACATGACCTGTGGCTCAAAGAGTCCTCGGTTGGTGAGGAATGCGGCCTTCCACTCGTCTCCCTCCCGGATCCGGACATTATTGAAGCCCCAGCGGACATCCAGGTTAGTGAAGTACCTTGCCCCGCGGAGTTGTGTGATCAGTTCGGAAATGAGTGGAATGGGGTACCGGTTCTTGATCGTGATTGCATTCAAGGCCCGGTAATCCTGCACCAGTCTGAGCGAGGCGTCCTTCTTCTTGATGAAGAACACCGGAGATGCCATGGGCGACTTGGAGGGGCGGATCCTCCCTGTATGGAGGTTTTCCGCAAGGAATGCATCGAGCTCTACGTGTCCTTGGGTGACAGCGGGTAGACTTTGCAGTTGGTGGGCTTTGACCCAGGCTCCAACTCGATGGCGTGGTCCCACAGCTTCCGTGGAGGCAGGGCATCGAATGACTCCTTGGAAAAGACGTCCTCGAACTCCTGCAGGTACTCCGGAATTTCCGCCTCTACTCTATCATGCCTCTTGGAGGCTTCAGCAAGGCATTGTGAAATGTTTCCGGTGGCGCGGATGTGTTCCGCTTCCGGCAGAAGGTTTACGTACAGCAAGCACTCCCCTTCCGCCAGAATGTCTTCCGGGCCGAGTCGGATGACGCCGGAGTCGGAACTGGAATCGGAATCGGAAGTGGGATCCGGTTCAAATTCCGCTTCCGAGTCTTCTTCTGCAAGCAGCGGACGGGGGCCAGAACGACATGTCTGTATGAGCCGTTCAGTCTTCCGCTGCTCCTGGCGCTCTTTCCGCACTTCCGACCTGCACATGTGACACTTGGCTGGACATCGACTATCAGTACCTCCCGAGTCTGCCAATTGATCTCCGGGTTGTGCTCCTGAAGCCAGGTAAACCCGAGGATGATGTCCTGCTTCCCCAGGCTGGTGACTGCAAAGGAAGTGCGTTCTGAGTGTCCATCATAGCGGAGAATTGCGTCTACTATCTCCGTGATGGACCCTGCCTCATTGGGGCTTCCATCCACATTGAACACCGGGATTGCACGTTGCAACTTCCGCGTGGTCAGTCAGTTCCGTTCCACATAGTCCCGGTCCATAAACGGACCAGTGGCCCCGCAATCGACAAGGGCGGGCCTGGATTTGACTTCTGCCGTATCTGTTGTCTGGATCTCCACCTTAATGACTAGTGACTTGGGGCCAGGGGTGGCAGCAACAACATAGCACTTCGGAAGGCGTCTCTCCCAAGGGCGGATGCGGGATGGATGGGGTGTCGGATTTGGTTTTTGTGTGACTTTATCCGGTGGGTCTGCACGAAGTGAGGGGAGTGGGGGCTTTTCATTCTCTACTTCAAGACAGGCAAACCGGTTATATACAGGCAGCAGGGGCACACATCTCACCCGCTGTGTGTCACAAAATCCGACGCATCTTCCGCTTCCGGTGGACCATGTTCCGCATTTTCGGAAATCTCTTCCGCAGTGGGAACTCCACTTATGTCCGCAAGTGCGAGGAACTCTGGAAGGAGCTCGAGTTTCTCCTCTGTGGTCATAAGCCGGATATCAAAGGCTTGGGGGCACTCGCGAGCATAGTGGCCTGGTTGTCGACATCGGAAGCAGGTGATAGTTCCGTGGCCTTTTCCGCGCATGCGGTCAACATCCATCGGGGCAGGGCCACTCTTCGAGGGAGGAGGGCTATGGTTCCTAATAGGAGCGGGCGGAGCAAGCATCGGAAATACTTTCCGTGTGGGAATGAATGCGCTTCCGGGTTTTGGCACAGGTGGAGTAGGACGAGTGGAACTGCGTGTCATGTTCCGGCTCGTCTCCACGAAGGCCTCATTTGCCTCCCTGTTCCGAGACACCTTCTGCGCAGCTTGGTACCACCCTTCCGGGTCATCAAAATCCGGAGCTCCATCCCCAAGCAGTGCAACTTGGTTCTGGAGTGTCGGATCAAGTCCTCGTCGGAATTTGATGACGATCGTCTTGTCGTCGTCATATTCCGCAAGGTCAATGAGCTCCTGGAAGCGATCGATGTAGTCATTGACCGGATCCTTGGCCTGGTACCAGCTGGTCCCCTCGAGCTTCGTAAGGGCTGTGAGTTGCTCGTTTTTCGGGCAGAACTGATCGGAAAATGTTTTCTCGAAGGCGTCCCAGTCCCGGAAGTAGTTCCCCTTGCCCTTTGCTTCATGTCGGATCACCTTGTTTGCAAAACGGGCTGCGCGGTCCGATTTGAAAAAGGACAATGCCCAGTGAATCCGAGCCTGGTCGTTCGGAAAGAGGTCTCCGACAATTGCGAAGTAGATGCTGCATGTGTTGAAGAATGCGCGTCCCTTCTCCCGATCTCCGTCAAAGTCCGCCGGAGTTGCGGGCTTGACCTTTGCTAACTTCGCGGACTTTCTCTCTTCCGCTAGTTCTGCATTTCCGAAATCCGGATCATCCAGCATTTCATTTCCACCACTTTATGGAATATCTAACTTAGCCAAAATCGCTTGTAAGGCTGTTTCCATCGCGTCGGTCTTCATCCGGTTCCGCGTCAATTCCTCCTCCATATTCCGAAGACGATCGTCCAGATCCACGTTGGAAGGAGAAATATGGGACGGGATTTCCGAGGTTGGGAGCTCGACGTAAGAAGAGGGGCTGTCGGAGGTTGCGATTTCCGAGTCGCTGTCTCCGATTCCGAACGCACCTATGGCGAATGCAACGCGCGGTACGACCGCCGGTCCTTGTTTTGGAACCCTTCAAGACTTTGGTGTTAGAGCTAACGCCTTGGTCTATCAGAATGTGTCGTATACGAAACTGCAAGAATATTAGACACTACTGGCGTAATGAATAACAAACTATTAGTTTGTAGGTTCGAGGACGACTATCGGGGTCCAAGTATTCCAAAAAGAGAGGAATGGCTTTCGCAGGAGAGTTTGTAAGTGGGCTGACCCGATTAACGTCAACGCACTGCAATAAACGAGTGACTGGTTTTTGGGTAGTGACTTGTGAAAGTCTCTGAACAGGAAAATCGACTGATCAGATCGTCTCGGGTATTGGAGTGCTAATTGGCAAGAAAATCGATTGACAACCTCACTCTGCAGAATTTCACCTAGAGGGTTAGTCTGGGTGGCTAAGTAGAAAAGCAACTACTTAACGGAGAATTAATACACTAAGCAAGTGTAATAACCCTAGCTGGGGTTAGCAGCCTGGTAAGCTGTGCAAGCTTGGCAAGTCACGCAAGGTGCGTTGGATAGAAGATGGTAGATTGGCTGATGAAAAGGCAGGCAAAAGGGCCTCCTTTTATATTGTAATGTACATGAGCTTAGTAAGCAGGTAGAACCTTCTATCTATTAATGGAATGGGGGGAGCAGCTTGTGGAAGCTGGAAGAAAGTATAGGAAGGTTCTGGATGTTTCCAGATGACTCACAGTGTTTCCTACCAATCACAGCTTGATTTGTCAGGAATGACTCACTGATCAGAGTCATGTGACTTGGCACAGCTTGGTTGAGTTATGTACTCCTGACTCTCCAAGTTGTGCCTGGTTTGGTTGAGTCACTGAGGCTGTACCTTCAGTTATGACTTTGGCACTCAGAGGCTTAGTAAGCAAACCTGAGCCAATTAGTGCTCTGTAGCCACAATAACCAAGGGCATGTTAGTAATCGGGATGATGACACCGCCGAGGCAGAGCCAGCACGCATTTAGCCGGAGGTTCGAGATCGCTCTCGACCCCGGGTTGCTGGTGCACCGGCATCGCATCGGCACAGCAGCTCGAAGAGATTGGTAATACAATGGACATCATATTTTGTATATAAGGCAGAACGATCTACTTGAGATCGTAGAATATCAGATCATTATATCTCCTTCGTTCCACAGGTTATGGGCCCCGCGCATAACTAAACTACTACAAATCTAACTACACTCTATACTCCAATAACTCAATACCGATCGACGATGTCGAGTAGCAACAACACGTACAAGATCGACCCCTTGAATGGGGATAATTACGCGGCGTGGCGCCGGCGGCTCGAGTGGATACTCGATGACTTAGATCTGTGGGACGTGGCTATCGGCAGGGAGACGGAACTGAGACCGGCAGATGCCAACAACGTCACTGCAACCGAGCAGCAGGAGATCGACGATTGGAGAAGGAAGGACAAGAAAGCTAGAAAAGAGATTTGCCTCAGAGTTGCCGATGAACAACTAGTTTACATCAATCAGACGATGTCTGCATTTGCTGTATGGACTAGTCTACAAGCAATATTCGAATCTAAGGGAGCAGTGGGGATTGTAAATCTCCGAAGAGACTTCTTCCGGACGCTTGCCGAGGACGGCGCGAACATGGAGGAGCACGTACGCAAGCTCCGCGGCATTCAACAGGAATTGAATGCGCGGGGGCATTACATCAGTGACACCGAGTTCTCGAACACGTTGCTGACATCATTACCAGATTCTTGGTCAGCATTTATTACGGCAGTAAACGCCAGTGGAGCCGGGACAACAGCTGATATATTAATAGCTCGGGTCCTCGATGAGGATCGAGCACGGAAAGCTGGATCGGCACGGCAGACGGCGCTTAAGGCGCAACAACATCACAGGACCAGGAAAGATGACTCAGGAGCAACAAAGGGAAAGTGCCGAAATTGCGGCAAGAAGGGTCATTACGTGAAGGACTGTTGGGCGAAAGGTGGCGGCAAGGAGGGCCAAGCACCGAAATGGTTCAAACCAGGGAACAAAGAAACAGTCAAACAAGCAGAAGAAAAGGACTTCGCATTTGTATCTAAGGAGGTAGCATACAGTGCTATATCTGCATCCGACTGGTTAGCCGATTCCACGGCAACAACACACATAGCTAGAAGCCGAAATGATTTCGCTAGCTATGCCGAGGATCCATCGGAAATTGAAGGAATTTCACCTGATGCGGTACTACATACACAAGGCCGAGGCACTATATACATGGAATTCAAGATCGGCGCCAAGACGAACACGATCGAGCTACGTGACGTCAAACACGCACCAGATGCGCCGAACAACCTTATCAGCGTAGGGCGTTTAACTGATAAGGGCAACACGGCCACATTTTCAGGCACAGGCGTCGAATTCAAATCACGCGCCGGAGTTACCTTCGCACAGGGACAGAAGCGTGGGCGGTTATTCTGTATGAAGGCACGGGTCACTCGATCAGTCGAGGCACGGGACTTTGCCGCAGCGGCAAAGGGACGGTCATGGGACAAATGGCACAGGATACTAGGGCACGTCAATATAAACTCCATAAAATTGTTGAAGTCTAACGATCTAGTCACCGGACTTGAGATCGACGAGTCAAACGAGCTGAGCCAGTGCAAAGCATGCATACAAGGCAAACGGCATGTGGAGCCATTCCCCAAAAGAGCCGAGGACACTGTAGAACAGGTCGGTGACCTGACAGTATCCGATGTATGGGGACCTGCCCAGACCGAGGGACCATCGCGTGAGAAATACTTTTATTCTTTCACGGACATCAAATCGAGGTACACCGTAATCTATTTTGGGAGCACCAAAGGTGAAACGCTCAAACACTTCGAGACGTACAAGGCATTCCTCGAGACCCAAACAGGTCAGAAACTGAAGAGGTTTCGCTCGGATAATTGAGGGGAATATGTCAATAAAAATGTCAAGGAATTTTGTGCAAAATATGGCATTATCATGGAGACCACAGCTCCATACTCCCCAGCCCAGAATGGAATTGCCGAACGACTCAACCGGACCTTACTCGAGCACGCACGGGCAATGATATTTGCCAAGAACCTGCCAAAAATACTCTGGCCCGAGGCCGTGGCCTACGCGTGCTATATCAAAAATCAATCACCCACGCGAGCGCTTGGAGATGACGCAACGCCGTTCCAGGCACTATTCGGCAAGAAGCTGAACATAGCACGTCTAGAGGAATTCGGGACAAATTGCTGGGTTATGGTGCTGGATCAACATCGAGCCAAACTTGATCCAAAAGCAGAAGAACATATATTCGTCGGAGTAGCTGAACATGCAAAGGCCTGGAGGTACTACAATAAAGCCTCAAAGCACGTTCAAGTATCTAGGAACATTACATTTGACGAAAATGACAACCGACTCTACCCCATCCCAGATAACGACGATGACGACACGGCACCGCTCGAGGGGGAGCACTCACCGCGCGAGCATGTGCCGGACCCGATCACATCTACCCCACAGACGTCATCACCCCAGACAACGCCCGTTCCTGATCCACCTGAACAAGCGCCAGCTCCAGAGATCCGACGGAGCGCGCGTATCACTCAAAGACCGGATTACCGGAAACTGAATAATTCAGGACGCACCGAGCAGGTTTACATAACGAGAGAAATCGTCACTGAACCTGAGAATTACAGAGCAGCGGTATCACGTGATGATGCACCGATCTGGGAGAAAGCGATGGAAATTGAGATGGATCAACACAAGACGTTAGGAACATGGGAATTAACAGAACTACCACCCGGACGAGTAGCTATCGGTTGCCGATGGGTATACGCTGTCAAAACACAACCGGACGGACAATTCGATAAGGCTAAAGCAAGGGTTGTGGCTCAAGGATTCACACAGAGGCCAGGGATGGATTACTACGAGATAACCTCACCCGTGGTCAAATTCAATTCACTACGTGTTCTATTAGCGATCGCAAACACACTCGATTGGGAAATCGAAATGATGGATGTCAAAGGCGCCTACCTCAATTCAACCATAGATGAGGAGATCTACATGCGCCAGCCCGACGGTTTTGATGATGGATCTGGACACGTTCTAAGAATATACAGAGCGCTCTACGGACTCAAGCAATTGGGACGAGCTTGGCATCAGCGCTTACGCAAATTACTACTCGATCTCGGCTTCCATCAAAGTACAGCCGATGAATGCGTCTACATCAGACAAGATAAGGACTCAATCGAAGTCATATCAGTATATGTGGACGACTTTGGACTATTTGCTGACTCCAAAGGAGGGATGATTAAGCTCAAGGGGGAGCTTCATGGGAAATTCCCTTTAACAGATTTAGGAGAAATGAAGAAAATATTGGGAATCAGAGTTGAGAGGAATAGGGATAAGGGAACACTGATCATGTCACAAGGACATTACATCGACATCATACTCGATCGATTCAACATGACAACAGCACATTCCGTATCTACACCTCTGCATAAAATGATCAAACTCACGACACCCATGGACTCGACAGGTCCAACTGCCGAAGTACCCTATGCCAAAGCGATCGGATCATTAATGTATGCAGCACTCAGCACGCGACCTGATTTGGCTTTTACCGTACAACACTTGAGCCAATTCACTACTACTTATGGAACCGAGCACTGGACGATCAAGCACGCGCTCAGGTACCTCAAGGGGTCACGTGACGACGGCATAATCTTCCGACGAGACGCTGGTCTCGACCTCGAAATATTTGTCGACTCGGATTATGCTAATAGAAACGACGCACTATCTATTAGTGGCTATGTAGCTATACTAGGAGGGGGAGCTATCGCATGAAGCTCGAAGAAGCAGCGAACGATCGCGCTATCTACCACGGAGACCGAATACATGGCACTTACCGAGGGCGCCAAGCAATTGATCTGGCTGAGGCGTTTTATCGAAGAACTTGGAATCGATCAAACCCAGCCCACGTCACTTCGATCAGACAATCTAGGCGCCATTACACTATCACATGACGCAACGTATCATGCGCGTACCAAACACATCAATGTCGCATATCATTTCATCCGTGAGAAAGTGGCCTCTCATGAGGCATCACTTACATACGTACCGACGAAGGAGAACATAGCGGACATATTTACAAAGGGATTGGATTTATATCAACACAGGTATCTATTAGGGAAATTAGGATTTTGCCGAAGGGACTTCTCGCTGAGGGGGAGTGTTAGTAATCGGGACGATGACACCGCCGAGGCAGAGCCGGCACGCATTTAGCCGGAGGTTCGAGATCACTCTCGACCCCGGGTTGCTGGTGCACCGGCATCGCATCGGCACAGCAGCTCGAAGAGATTGGTAATACAATGGACATCATATTTTGTATATAAGGCAGAACGATCTACTTGAGATCGTAGAATATCAGATCATTATATCTCCTTCGTTCCACAGGGCACTGCTTAGCACTGCCTTGCACAGCCTGATACAGCCTTGTTGTCATGACTGACCAAGATCCCCACTGTTTGGTTCAGCCAAACAGGCTGCATAGTTGCTATGGCTGCATATAGCAACAGATTGAGGCTCAGCTGGAATTACTGGGAGAGCCATCCTGCCGGACTTGTGGGCGCTTGAGTGACCGGTAAGTCCGAAATTAAGGTACCGCCGAGGTGATCGGCGGAGTTTGAAATGGAAAGTCCGTGACAGCGTTGTGGGTGCAAATGGACACACAACTCTGCAATAGCAGAAATAAGGCAGTATGGGCCAAATAAATTGCGGAAAAATATGGAAAAATAGGGGAACGATGGAGGGATGTTTGAAATACTCCCACAATTTCTTATAGCTTCGTGTATATGCTATAACTCGTGAAAAAGCGGAAATACACCAGTATGAGCCCTTTGTAGCTGGTTGAACAGCTGATTCCCCAGCAGTCCTCTAGGGAAGAGACTTTTCTGCTGTAAGGGAAACCCTGGCTAGTTGTGGAGATCACACTACCACACAACTGACTGACAAGGGGAAATCCAAAGTACGTATAAATGAACAGAGTATACAAGAGAGGGGATTCTCACCTGACAAGGGGAAATCCAAAGAGAAAAGTCTAAGGACCCCCAATGTCAGCGAGCCCGTATTATACTACGCTGCGCAGCCAGGGACAACATTTGGCACCCGCCATCAACCCTGCATCTCCTTGACCACCCTGACCCTTGATCAAATGGACACACAACTCTGCAATAGCAGAAATAAGGCAGTATGGGCCAAATAAATTGCGGAAAAATATGGAAAAATAGGGGAACGATGGAGGGATGTTTGAAATACTCCCACAATTTCTTATAGCTTCGTGTATATGCTATAACTCGTGAAAAAGCGGAAATACACCAGTATGAGCCCTTTGTAGCTGGTTGAACAGCTGATTCCCCAGCAGTCCTCTAGGGAAGAGACTTTTCTGCTGTAAGGGAAACCCTGGCTAGTTGTGGAGATCACACTACCACACAACTGACTGACAAGGGGAAATCCAAAGTACGTATAAATGAACAGAGTATACAAGAGAGGGGATTCTCACCTGACAAGGGGAAATCCAAAGAGAAAAGTCTAAGGACCCCCAATGTCAGCGAGCCCGTATTATACTACGCTGCGCAGCCAGGGACAACATTTGGCACCCGCCATCAACCCTGCATCTCCTTGACCACCCTGACCCTTGATCGACCCTTGATGCCACCTATTACGCGAGTCGCTTGATTTCCGACACTGTTCCGAGAGTGGAAGTCGGAAATTGGAGTGGAACTGGCAAGGCGAACAGAACTGGTGGAAGTTCTCCCAGAAGCGGAATCATTTCCGAAAGGGGAGGCGGAGATGGAATCGGAACCGGAAGCGGAGTCGGAACTGGGTGCAGTGTCGGAACTGGAAATGGAAAACAGGGTGTCCCCTGACAAAGGGGTTCTGCCAGAACTGGGAGCCTGACACATTGAAGAACAAGGTGTCCTCTCTCTTGGCATGGCTTGAGGTGCATCGTCTCCTGTCTTGCTCACCACATACCACTGATAATTAGATTTATAGTGGGGGAAGCAGAAAAAAGCTCGGTCACCTCTTGGCAGGGAGCTAGACGGTGATCCGGCAGGCTTCGCAGCGCTCTCCGGGAAGCTGGATGCCATTCAACACCTCAAGCTCCAGGCAAAAGAGACACGCAAGGACCAGAGGGAGCATGCGAAGGAAGTGAGTCTCAATGTTTATTAAAATTACTAGATACTCAGTGTCTACAGGCCCAGAATAGGCTTCGGGTAGCTGGAGAAATCCTGCATGCGTCCATGATGCATGGCCACAAGCACACGACCACGAAGCGCACACGGCCCTCCACTCCCTTGTCCGATGGTGAGAGCACGAAGGAAAACACGCCTGTGGACAGCCAGGTGGATTCCAGCGGTGAAACGTCCAAGAGGACGTGACTCACCAGTGTAAGTCATGTGGATTCATGTCGTGAGTTGTCAAGGGTGGCTCGCCTCATGGAGAAGAATGATGAGCGCGAGGACCGCAAGGAGCAGAAGATGGAGCAGTTCCATGCGAAGCTTCTTGAGAGGCATGACAGGGTTATTGTTATCCAAGAGCGGATGTCAACAGCGCTCTTGGAGATCTTGAGGCAGGGTCGGCTTAACTAGGATTTGGCTTGTTAAACACAGAGTAATTTCACATTTAATTCTGTTAAACACAGAAGAAAAATTCATTTTAAAGTGATTTCACTTTTTATTTTGTTAAACCCAGAATAAAAAATCATTTCAAAGTAATTTCACAGAATAAAAATTCATTTTAAAGTGATTTCACATTTAATTTTGTTTTGTTAAACACAGAATAAAAATTCATTTCAAAGTAATTTCACATTTTATTTGTTTAACACAGAATAAAAAGTCATTCCAAAGTAATTTCATATTTCACTTGAGAGGTACAAGCACAGCTACAACATCAAGAGTGAAAATAATTGTTGATGGAGGGTGGTGGACATGAATAATGCTGGGAGGTCTGATTCGGCTCTAGACATGCACGGGCATTGGTTAGTAAAACTGCCACCCAATACATGAGACCGCACGTGTTCCCCAAGATCTTGTGCTTCCAAAAGCAATGAAGATAGGGCCAGTCTTTTAAGACCAGCCCAAATCCATGCTCGACCGAGATACGGACCCCACCCATAGCGGTGTTCCATGCCCGCTGCTCAGGGGTTAGGGCATCAGTCCCGGTATAAGGACTTACAATGTATGGGCTTACACTGTAAGCTGAGTCGCCATACAATTGATAAAATCGGCGAGAGGGAGGATCTCCTTCATTTGACCCTGGCTGGATGGCATGTGCCTCAATGTGTGAGAGGAGACCACTTGCAATCAGGACCCCGCTATTGTTTTGCGGCGCTCTGTATGGGCCATCGAGGTGAGCGATCAATCCATCTGGGGTCACAACCGCCTGAAATTTCATCCCATGGAATTTCTTGTACCCAGTGTAGGCCAACTCTTGCTGCCTCACTGGGCGGCAGGTCTGGCGTATCGTGCAGTCGATAAATCCGAACATCAACTGCGTGGGAGCCCCAAAATCATGCAATTTGTGTGCATATAACCGGAGCTTATCAGGGCTGAGAAGTCCCTCCGAATACCAGCCAAGTCAGTGGCCCCAGCGTGTGTTGATGAAGCTGGCGGTTTCATTAATGATCTGGGAGATGGCTGATTGTGTGCGCGCATACTTCATGGCCATAGACCACTGGTCTTCAGGGATGTGGAGGCATGCACACAGCAGGGTGAGGGACTCGAGAGGCGGGGATCGGTAGCCACCCCTGTAACCAATGGGTCCGGTAGCTCCAAGAGAGAACTGAGGTGCAGCAGTTCCTCTACAGTGAACCTGGAAAGCTGGTGAGTTCCCACAACTGACAGACATCAGAAGGCTTACCGAAAACGCCATATACACTCTTCTTCACTCATGCGGCATAGGTATTCACTAGTGAGGTGTTCGCCTGCTATGCTAGGTCGCGGCCTCTGTCTCTGTGTGAGCACGGCCTGTGCAGCAAGGCGTTCATGTTGCAACTGGTGCCTTCCTGAGCGATAGTGGGGATGTGCGGTGGGGTGTTGAGGAGATAAGGTATAAGAGTGGCCACCAGGACACGTTTCTTTGACGGGTCGACTGGCATGGCAGGCAGGAAGGTGCGTTGCTTAACACGCATTGGTCACGTGTTCAGTTTAATTAGCCTGAATTATTATCTTCTCAGGCGCTTATATTATACATTGCTAATAATTTATTAGTGATCTGATAATTTTTAGCTAACAAATACACAGGAACGAAAGTACACATGCGGTGGGTACCGGGACACAAGGGGATAAAACGGAACGAGAGGGCAGACGAGGAAGCCAAGAAAGCCGCCAGAGGAGCGTTCAGCGAAGAGACGAGCATCCCAATCGATTGCAGAGGGAGGCTACCGACCAGCAAAGCAGCGGAGCTTCAAAGACACCACAAGGAGCTTAAGCAGGAAGCTAAAGCGTTATTTGCTAAGTCCCCAAGAGCGAAGTTTGCGCATAAAATTGACCCGTCCATGCCCTCCGCAGCGTACTCCAGACTCAGCGCGGGACTCCCAACGCGACAGGCGACGCTCCTGATACAGCTTAGAACGGGGCACATACCATTGAACAAGCACCTGCACAAGACAGGCAAAGCTGACACCCCGTTATTCCCGGCGTGCAGGAGAGCGGCAGAGTCCGTACACCACTTCCTCTTTGTATGCCTGAAATACAGAAAGCAAAGAGGGGAGCTACAAAAAAGCCTGCGGAGGGGGGCAACGGCAATCAGGACGCCCACAGGAAGACCCAAGGCAATGCGACCTCTGTTCAAGTATGTACATGACACAGGAAGGCTACAGCAAGTATACGGGAACGTCTCACTACTGGAGGAACGGGAGGACAAAGAAGGGTAGGGACTGAAGGGCTGGCGGGAACGCGCGACGTGCAACGACCTCACACGATTTACCTCGCCTACGCAGGCACGGACACGCCCAGGGCTACGCCCATGGAACACAAGCAGGGATAGAGATAAGGGATAAATTGTAAATTCATGTTGACAGGTTGTAGCATCCGTCTTACATAGAGCCTCGCTCCAAAAGACGATAAATAGGATTATAAAAATAAAATAAAATAAAAGTTTTAATAGTGGCAGCCTGTGCGTACACGGTTTTCTTGTTAATCGCATTTCTATGAGTCCTCAGGTACACACAATGCGAGCTGATGTCCGTGCATTATAAACAGCCGATCCTGTTGATCGAATTCGAGGAGAGTCGGTTTCGCTCAAGGTAATGCTATTTTACCAACGGGCGGCTGTTACAGGGGGCTGACCAACCATATATATTCTCCAGACGGTTGCAGAGGTCAAATCCTATGCCAAGGCTACCGGAAAGTATCCGATAAAACCGGCGGGAAAATCTCTACCAGGAGAGACGCCTGATTTCGGGTCCGTGCAATCCAAGCTCGTTCTGTTGGCGTTATCGTTCCCCGCGTGCTCGATCAATATGCTGACGTCATTCATGCATCCTCGTGGTATCTGACAGCCTACGATCCACAAGATACCGAACGCGTCCTCACTCAACACATCCCTTCTAGAAATTTATGCCATGATCAAAGGACACAAGGACATCACCTCCACGCCGGGAGGGGACTGGGTTGACGTTCGAGACGTTGCAACGGCCCACGTCAATGCAATAGTTCCCGGGGCGGCTGGAGGTGAACACTTTATAGTTGCATCAGGTATGTTCTCGCGTCTATTACAACAAAAAGCTTACCTTGTCTGACATTTAGGCCGTATACCAACCAAGGGATTATTGATGCAGTCCACCATTGTACGGCCTCGGACGCGGTGCTAGCTGCTCTTCCTAAAGGAACTCCCGGCGCGGGGAAGGACGGAGCACACCCTGTATTGCTTGATACCACGAAGGCTCGCACGGCGTTGGGGATGAAGTTCCGCCAGCTCAGCGAGATCGCCCAGGACACCGCCAGGAGCTTGTTGGCCAATGAGAAGGTTTGTTAACGAGAGACGCAATATCCCGGAGCCAGTATCGTACGTAGGGCTAGAATGTTTTTTTTTTTTTTTGTTTTTTTTTTTTAACTCCAAGTTATCGTCTTTTGGGGCGACTAGAATGTGTATATGAAGAAGGATTGGATGTGACGCTGTCAGATGTCCTGATCAGTACGTGAGGATAGTGAAACACGCCCGCCATACGCACTGAGATGAGATGATCGTCGCAGACCAACATTTGAGTTTCTGACTATGAGTACGCGCGAGATCTGCAAGCTCAGCCCTGATCATTCTGTCCGCCCGACTCCTGCTAGAATATCTTCTATCAAGAGCTGTAGATGCAGCCCGGTTTCGGATGAGATGGGGTGTAATGTAGAGGGTTCGACTATTCCGAAACAAGTCATTCGGGTGGCGCAGCTGCGCGGCGACCGGCGCATGGAACGTCCCTGTCGGTGTCGGCGGGGGCGTGCCGCTCTGGGAATGCGCGGGGCACTGCGGCTGCGGATCCATGCGCGTCGGTCTGTGGGGAGTGCGGTGCGCCCAGGTGTCGGTGCTGGACGGGGTGGGGCGGGAGGTGCGCGTCCGTGCGCGTCGGTGGGGCGTGCAGGTGCGGTGCGCGCGGGTGGTGGTGCTGGGACGCGGTGGGCCGGGGGCCGGGGGGTGGGGGGCTGCGGGGGCGATGAGGGGTGTGGCGAGGGTGAGGACGAGGAGGCGAGACAGTAACGCAATCCAGGAACCTGAGGGCGAGAGAGTTGAAACGGAAGGCCCTGCGACAGGTACTACGACGGGGATTAGCGGTCAAATTTGCTAGGACCAGAAGATAGTCACCGTCGAAGTCCATGTCGTTCTCAGCTTTCGAGCCCACATTGTCCATCCCCGCATGAGGAGCCATGCCGGCACAGCTCGTCCACAACTTCGCTGCCGGCCGGGGCGCGCCGCTCTCGGAATGCGCGGAGCACTGCGGATGCGGGTCTGTGCGCGTCGGTCAGTAGGGGGTGCGGTGCGCCGAGGCGGAGACTCACCATGTCTCAGCGCAGTAAATTGACACAAATATTGGTAATATCTTAACTGGGGCCCAGAATAATTATTGAAACTGTAGACGACACTTGTTGCTATGTCATGAAACGGCTGGACTTGTAATGAATTATAATATAAAGTTCAGCCACGCATGGCATCAACAGTGCGCACAAACCACGGCTTAAAATTTCATCAATAGTCAGCCATTAATCCCACACAAGATATCATACGGAAGCACATGCCGTGAATCGAGAAGACCACGAAACCCCGACAGCCGCCCGGGTTCCTTGCAAATCAAGATTTCACAAACACACAGACCGACCTCCCTTCGGAGTCCACACCACAGGTTAGACGAGTCGTCTCTGGAGTGGGAATCGACGAGATCCAAAGCCGTCGACGTCCTCAAATACTGACTCGCCCTCTAGAGTGCCACACGGCAAGAGAGGGAGCGATAGGCACTTGGCAACGATTTGAAGGCGGAATTGACATTGCAGCCTCTCTGACGCACGGGGTACTCGGGTGCGGACAGATCTGGCGCATCCTGGGCGTGCGATATGTAGATTATGCAAGCTGCTACCGCCTTGTGAGTGCCGACTGAATATGGAGACGTGGTATTCCCTGCGACCCAGCGGAGTGACTAGAGTCCGATCTCACGCAAAAACAACCGGAAAACTCCTTTTGATACGCACAGCTGGTTCTAGATGTGTCTACGAGATCTGCGTCTCAAAGGCGAGTTTGGTTTGGGTTACTGTGAGTTGGAATCCAGGCAGCCCAGAAAGGAACTGATGGTTCGACTTCAGCTGATGTCATATGGGCGCCCGGCCCGTTGAGAGTTTTCCATTGTTGCCTCAGGTGGACCACTGGCCTTGTTACCTGGTTTGTCCACCGATCCTTGTCTCGTATTACACTGGCTAGCCTCAGTGAAAACCTACCGGCGCTCCCGTACATGCCTTGATATGTTTGACTTCGTGGCGCGGGAGTTTGGCAGGTCGTTCTCTTCTTTAGAGCGCGCAGGCTGTGTTCCGCTGGCTCTCCATTGTCGTCACTCGTCTTTTCATCTGGATGGTCCTTATCTCGTACATGCCTTGTTGCAGGTTCGGATGCTTTGAAATGTGTGCCTCAAGCCTAGCAGACTTGTCCACTCCGAGTCACTCGTAAATATGTCAACAAGTGGATCTTTTTTGTCTCCACCTGCGCCACCAAGCTCTCCCTCATCCCCACCACCGAGTCCGATGTCCCCACCGGAATCGACATCCCCGCGCGCCTTCACCGGTAGCCGCTCCATCCGGCCCCACAGTCGAGAATGACTGGGGGACTTGTCTCGAAGTCCTCGAGGGCCTGGTAAACCAACCTCCTGCTCAAAGCCCGCAAAGTCTGCAGGCGGCAGTGAGTGGAGTCCGATGAATATGAGCATACCGCCACTCCTACTCTACCGCATCATGTTGCAGGCTTCCCTATTGGTCGTCAGCTCATTTCAGATGAGCAATGACACGCAAGGAGAACTGCAAGTAGTATGTGGTGAGGTCGATCTGGACGATCTGGAGGCGGTCCCGGTAGTAAGGCATGGGTTGAACACGATAGTGACCGCCGCCCGCACTCAAGCAACGTTGCTACCCCGATGGTTTGAGGTGCTGGAGTCATCCCCACGGCACCTCTTAATCGGAGCAGCCGTAGAAGCTGAGGACCTAGCGTTAGAGCGGCATGGTGGACCGCCACCATGCAATTGGGGAGACTGGGGAGACCCTTATGACCCTCAAAGTGATAGCTGTCCATGGGAAGGTACTGGAGGTTGGGGTCCGGCAGAAGATTGGTGCACAACGAAAATATAATTGTATTTATTACTCTTATGCAGGATTGCATACAATTGACCTCGACCAAGAAAATTATAAACCGCCCCTCTGGCGATGAACGGGTGAGCTTTGACCCATACCAGTATTTTTCGTTTCTTCATGCCACCAAGACGTTATTTACTCACAATCCGAATTCACCGCCAGGATTTTTGCTGAGCTCCCACTCGCCACGGCAGTGACAGTCTTCTCCAAGCCCATGGTTGTCGTCGCCGCAGAGTCCGAGTCCACGCCATCATCTGACTCGTTGTATGACTCTGAATCCGGTCGATTAATGTTGGAGGCCTTGTGTGATGTCGTCCTGTAGACACCGCAGCTAGAAGGCCCTCCGCTCTCCATGCCTACACGCAATACACTCCCAGGGTGGACTCACGGGTAGCCACGCTTCAGTAATGTCGCGCGTCTGCGATTCTTCTTAGATCCACCCTTCTTTTGCGGCTTGTGCACACGCGTGCGGGTGGAGGGCGCGGGCTTAGCCGTCTGCGTGCGACGGGAGGGGCCACCCGTGTGTGGTGGGGCGGCACCTCCGGGACGACGTAGTCCCCGTCGGAGGTGTCCGCCTCATAAGCCTCGTCCTCGTCGTCCTCGTCGAGGACGATGTCACTGGCGACGGTCTCACTGGCGATGTCCTCGCTGGCGTCGTCATCGCCAGAGATGACCGTGGCCGACATGACTTCGTCGGACGCGACACCCTCCGACATATTCTCGTCGACACGCTTTGTGTTTTCTGCGCTAATGCGCTGTGGCGCGGAGGGACACATAATGAGTTTTACGCGTCCGCGGGCCTCGGTGTGTCCTGCAGCTGGTGACCTTTTGTTGTAGCGGTCGCTGGGAGGTTGCGCCGCGCGCAGGCGGCGGGATCGCCGGGATGGCTCCGCCCGGTACTGCTGTGGCGCCTGCGCGGAGACGCCGCGTTCGCTGACCGACGCGTCCTTGTCGAGGACGATATCCTCGTTAGCAGCTACGCCACTGTTGGTCAGCCTGGGATGGCTGGGGCTGATTTCCTGCCTGCGATCACTTGTGGAACTAAGGATGTGGGGGAGGGTGAAGGATGGGGCTTGTGGTATATGCGCTTGGCGGGACGGTCCGGCCCATGCTTCCTGCGGGAACGAGTGGTGATCGAGACCTTGCTGACCCTCGCCTGAATAGTCGAGTGAAAAGCCCGTGTCGTCCGACTCGGAGTCCTCACCGCCCACATCTCGGACATGTTCGTCGCGGACGCGCTGTGGCGTGAATTGACCCATTCCGCGCCCGAGATCCTCGGTGGCTAGAGCTCCCTGATAGTGTTGGGGCTGCGATTTGTTCCACAATATGGGCCTTCGCCACAGCCACTCCATCCCTCTAGCGTTAGAGGTGCTTGGGTCGTCAACACCCTGCTTGAGCGGGGCTTTTATGTCCGGTGCAATCGTCGGTTTAGGGCGAGTACCCAGCGATTCTTTTCAAGGCGCACGCCGATCGCTTTGAATATATAACTGGAGAACCCATACTTTATTAATAGCAAAGAGATTTGAGATCGTTTTTCCCAGGAAGGCGCTTTTGATGAGGCTGTGAAAGCCGGCGCACACGCATCACAATTCCATTTCAAGGCTGAAGATCCAGATTGTATGAGATCCCGACGGTTGGCTGATATATGCCGTCTGCTTGTATCGTTTTGTAGAACTCATTGTTCCCACTGTAACCGGGGTCCTGAAGAGCATAAGTAAATTTGCGAGAGTCAGCCGATTGATCTGCACCCTGTACATGTTTCACTCATTGTTGTCACTTAAGCCGATCCCCCCTGACCCAGATCCTCGTAACTTCTTTACGTATTCAAATGTGGCTCCCCGTTCTTGTCTTTTTTAGCGCTGTATCTATTCAGGTGTCAAGTGGCTGACTGATCGTTTCACCTGGCAGTTCTAGCGTTCAACGCGTCGTCGTAACTTCTTCTGTGGCAGCCTTTGGCCTGTGGAGCATCAGACGACCCTTTCCGAAAAAGATTGGATCGAATTCCGCCCAAGAAGCGAAGATCAAGGGGAAAGACGCTACCAATATTCACAAGTACCGTGCGAGCAGACGCTTTCTGAAAGAGGTGAATCAAACGTGCTTGGTTGGCGATCCCCCTTACTTAGAAGAGCTCCGCCTTTAGCTGCATGTGATTTTGTGGCAAAGAACAAGAGCGAGATAAATTGGGACCTCGCGGTCCTTAACCCGCCTATGGTAGGACCCTTCAATTCACACGCCATATCCGGATAATAAATAATAATTTTTTTTTGTGTCACTGTCTCTAGGTCTGGGGGGTATGCATTATTTTCTGTACAGATGTATTATCCCTCGTCAGCTAACTTATACCCCGTTATCGTCGTGCTATTTGACAGCCTACGATCCACGATATACCGAACGCGTCCTCACTCAACACGTCACTTCTAGAGATCTATGCCATGATCAAAGAAAGGGCAGAAGGACATCGCCTCCACGCCGGGGGGGAACTGGGTTGACGTTCGAGACGTCGCAACGGCACACGCCGATGCAATAGTCACCGAGGCGGCTGGAGGTGAACACTTTATAGTTGCATCAGGTATGTACTTGCGTCTAGTACAAAAAAAAAGCTTACCTTGTCTGACATTTAGGCCCGTATACCAACCAAGGGATTATTGAACTCACGACGGAACGGCCTCGGACGCGGTGCTAGCTGCTCTTCCTAAAGGAACCCCCAGCGCGGGGAACAACGCAGTACACCCTGTGTTGCTTGATACCACGAAGGCTCGCACGGTGTTGGGGATGAAGTTCCGGCAGCTCAGCGAGACCGCCCAGGACACGGCCAGGAGCTGTTAGCCAATGAGAAGGTTTTCGGATGGTGAAGCTTAGATGAGGCCGGCTTCATTGTTGACGAGATATCCCGGAGCCAGTATCGTACGTAGGACTAGAACGTTTCTATGAAGAAGTATTGGATTGTGACGCTGTCAGATGTCTTCGTCAGAACGGGAGGATAGTGAAACACGCCTGGACTATGAGTACACGCGAGATCTGCGAGCTCGAGTCCTGATCATCGACTATTCCCAAACGAATCATTCGGGCGACGCAGCTGCGCGGCGACCTGCGCATGGAACGTGCCTTTCGCTGCGACGGAACAGCCTCGGACCGGGTGCTAACTGCTCTTCCTAAAGGAACTCCCGGCGAAGGACGGAGTACACCCTGTGTTGCTTGATACCACGAAGGCTCGCACGGTGTTGGGGATGAAGTTCTGCCAGCTCAGCGAAACCGCCCAGGACACGGCCAGGAGCTTGCTGGCCAATGAGAGGGTGTTCGGATGGTGAAGCTTAGATGAGGCCGGCTTCATTGTTGACGAGACGCAATATCCCGGAGCCAGTATCGTGCGTAGGAATAGAACGTTTTCTATGGAGAAGGATTGGATTGCGACGCTGTCAGATGTCCTGGTCAGCACGGTAGGATAGTGAAACACGCCTGCCACACGCACCGATTTGAGATGATCGTCGCAGACTAACATTTGAGTTTTTGACTATCAGTACGTGCGAGACTTGCGAGCTCGACGCCTGATCATTGAATATTCCAAAACGAATCATTCGGGCGGTGCAGCTGTGCGGCAACCTGCGCATGGAACGTGCCTGTCGCTCGGCGGGGGCGCACCGCTCGCGGAATGCGCGGGGTGCTGTGGCTGAGGGTCCGTGCGCGTCGGTCGGTGGGGAGTGCGGGTGCGGTGCGCCCGGGAGCTGCTGCCGGGACGCGGTGGGGCGGGGGGCGGAGGGTGCGCGTCGGGCGGGAGTGCAGGTGCGGTGCGAACGGGTGTGGTGCGAACGGGTGGTGGTGCCGGGACGCGGTGGGGCTGGGGGTGGAGGGAGGGCGACGAGGGGTGGGGCGAGGGTGAGGACCAGGAGGCGATACAGTGACGCAATCTAGGAACCTGAGGCGCGAGAGAGTTGAAACGGAAAGCCCTGCGACAGGTACTACGACGGGGATTAGGGTCAAATTTGGTAGGACTAGAAGATAGTCACCGTCGAAGTCCATGTCGTTCTCAGGGTTCGAGCCCACATTGTCCATCCCCGCATGAGGAGCCATGCCGGCACAGCTCGTCCACGACTTCAAATTCGCCACCGGAGGTCGGGGGTCGGTGGTCTCTATCCCAGGGGCTGCCATAATGATACGCGTAACGTACTGCTCCGGCGCGAGTCGTTCACCGACGAGGCTGATCCTGCCACATTCATCCCCAAGTACGGCTGTAACCTGGGGAGGGAGATATTTCAGCGGCGGTGAGGGTGGTGGGATTGAAAACTGAAAAGATCCACGTCTCTTTGAATATCCTCCAAAATATTTGGCTGCAGAGACACATCCATGTATACTGACCCAAATATCCAACATAATTCATCCTTGACGACATCCAGAACCATCGGCACCATTACGGGGTTCCCTGTATAGCTGGGTCATGTGCCATCCCCCTGCTCACAGACGATGGACTCACAGACAGTTGACTCCTTGGCAACGCTCCTTGGCATTTCTCTCGACAACCACAACATGATGGGGTTCCCTGAGCCTAGGAAAGGACGTATTGGCATGCTGATGCTCGTAGGAGCGATTTGCGGGACCAAGGCTGAAGAAAAAGCGCTTGGGGACGAGACCCTGCTGGGGTGGACAAGACTAACGTGGGACGTGTCTTGACGACGCTGGTCTGAAAAATCAGGTAGATAGATTGCCTAGGGGAACGGAGACTCACGAGCGAGTGTTTCGAGTGACTGGTGGTGGGGGTGTTTGTGAACGGGTCTCAACGCAGTAAATTGACACAAATATTGGTAATATCCTAAATGGGACGGAAAAATAATTATTGTCACTGCAGAATACTTTTGTTGTTAAGTCATGAAACGGCTGGTCTTGTAGTATTGAATCATAATATAAAGTTCAGAGTGCGCACACTCTCCATCGTACCATCGGGCGTGTTGAAGGTCGTGCGGTGTACGTCCCTGTCTACTACACGAATTTGCTCGTAAGCATCCCTTCCATCAATTAGTGTCCGAAAGGGGTGTCTTAGGACATTCGTGAGTATTGATTCCATATTCGGGAGAGGGCTCGCAAGTTTTCTTGTATTCTTATTCTGCTCTCTTTTGTCACTTCAGGAAAAAAAGGGGGTGTTACTTAGCTCGACGTAGCGCACGTAGCCCCTTTAGCGTCGTAGCAACCCCCCCTGTCATGTAGTCTTCCGTAGCCGACCCCCTGCCATCGTAGCGCGACGTAGTTCGCTGTAGCACGCCAGCAAGCTCCGTAGGGATGTGTAGTCCGCTGAGGCCAGCCGCTACGGGGCAGCAGAGAGGCGACGTAGGGGGAAGTAGCATTT
This sequence comes from Gautieria morchelliformis, assembly GCA_015179125.1. Taxonomy (NCBI): domain Eukaryota; kingdom Fungi; phylum Basidiomycota; class Agaricomycetes; order Gomphales; family Gomphaceae; genus Gautieria; species Gautieria morchelliformis. Next base: position 339,689 of record WHVA01000031.1, read on the forward strand.
GCCCATGGCTGCATATTGTGTGTAGCTATGCCCATACGGCGTGTATAGTTGCGTAGAACGGCGGCGCAGCCTTTGGATTCCGGTGTAGGCACGCAGATAGGGTATAATACGTTCATTGGGATTGTGCAAATGGAAGAAATACATATAATTATACGCGCTCTGCACGGGAACGAGGATGCAGCTAGTGCCCTCTAACTATCCGAGTGCTCGTCGTCATCGAGTGCCTGGGCGGCGCGAGCGAATTTGGCGGCATTGAACGCCGGCTTTCGAGGGTTTGTGACGATGTTCGGGAATCCAGCATGCGCACTGTAACAAGATACAGGAAGTAAGACCATGGTTCAGATATAAACAGGTGGAAAAAAACGCACCGTCCGTGATCATGCAGACGCTGCTGGTGTCGCGCCAGGGCCTGGCCAGACCTTTCGCTGTACGTGCGCCACGCCTCAAGGCCGCTGAGGTGTCGTCGATAAACCTCGGCATAACCGACCTCGGTAAAGTTGCTGCCCTTGACGTGGATGCCAGACGTCCACTGGGATACAGCATACTCAACCTGGTCGAGGACATCGTTGCGGCAATCATATGACACATGGGTTTAGGACGTACCGCGGTGAAAACCAGTGCGATGGTGGGCTCAGGTATTGGTAGGGATGCACACCGTCTGTATTACGGCCACGGCCGTATAATGTACGGCGGGTTGACGGATACGGCAGACCGTATGCCGTCCGTATGATCAAGACCTCTCCCCTCTGACGGTACGGTACGGCACCGTACCGGCCGTATTACGGTTGATGGCAATATTATACGGTGGGGCTATTGGAAGATCGGTTAGTGACCGATCCACGTAGACTATGACGTTTCATTATATTAGTATGCTCGCCTATGCGGCCTACACAGGTAGCTGCGCTTTATGTCAGCCTATGCAGACTAATTAGGCATGCCCGATGTGTACGTGCCAGCAGTAGCGCCCGTCAGGCGCTGTGTTTTTGGCTCGGCTAACACGTTTTCGGCGTTTACCGATGCATGCCGTATACATACCGTACATCCCGTACACGGCCGTATTTGTACGGTATATACGGTGTCAAACCGTACCGTATACCGTACCGTCGGCACAGCACACCGAGCCTTGATGGTACGGGTGCCGTTCTGTGGCCGTAATACGGCACCGTACAGCCGTGGATATACGGCACGGTGTGCATCCCTAGGTATTGGGTGGAAAGAAGCGCTATATATAATGCCATCGGCTCTCTTTTTCTTGGGGAACCACTGCTCGAGCACGATGTCTTCAAGGATCGGATGTTGATATATTCCAGTAGATTCCTCAAAATCCTAGTGCATGGATCAGTGAGAGCCCATGTGTGTAGTAGAACGCACCTCGTAAACGTATCCGTCATCCTCTAGGAGTTGGGCTGCTAATACTTTGTTCCGCTCAATTTGCCTCGGCTGCTGGCCATGTTTGAAGTTGTAATGCGATACAACTTTGGTCACAGCCTTGTCCTTGACCCGCCCTCGAATGGTTGATGCTCTCGCTGTTATCTACAGAACATAGTGGTCAATGTTAATGATGTGAGGGAGTTCGATAATCGTAAGCTTCAAACCAGCGTAGTCAGACGCGGGGTCAGTGAGTGCGTCTCCCCCTTGCGGTCACAGGCGTTCCTCCAACACTCTTCGGCCCATTCTTCGCACATGTCTGTGTCCGGGAACGCATTCTTGGTACAAATACGAACCTGAAACTCAGTCATAGCCATTGTCAACAGGCTATTTGCTAGTCCCTCGTAATCCGCAGCTTTCGGCTTTTGTTTATGAAATTTCCTGAGTTTTTCCGGCCGTTCTTGGGTAGAGTCAGCGTCAGCGTCGCTGTGGGTAGCATGTGCACCATCATGGGTTGCGGCGTGCGCGTGTTTGCGTCCACTCGTCATCCCCTTGACTGAGAATGAGTGGGGGTCATTGAAGCAAAGGGAGGGCTCTGCTGGGTCCATCGCGTCCACCAGGCCCTGTTCTTCGTGGGTCCGGTCCATGTGGCTGTTGTCAGGGTGTGGAATGGGAGAGGAGGCATATGGACGTTGTGGTGGGACTGCAGACCGGAGGGGTATGGGTGAGCTTGTGAACGGCCTTGGACACTGAAGGCCTCAAGGCGGCTGTGACAACTGCCGTTGTGCCCTTGAACGCAAACTAGAAGAAATGTGAGTGAAATAACATATAAAATAATAAAAATAAAAAAGGATTATGTGGAGACGGACCTCGTTCGCCTGGATCCTTCCGGGACCTAGCACCATTCTCAAGGCCTTGAGAAGCTCGGAGACGGGGATGCCATCGCCGGCATTTAAGAATCTGCATCTCCGTCCCATTCCCCAGCCATTTTGGGCCACCCTCCCACACATGAATATATTTGAATGTTTCACACCGGATTTGCTCCATCAACTACACAAGGGTGTCTTCAAGGACCATATGGTGAAGTGGTGTATCAAGATGGCTGGGAAAGGGGGTGCGCAGGAGGTGGACGAGCGATTCAAATATCTGCCAGACCATCCAGCTCTACGCCACTTCAAAAAGGGAATCTCTACAATATCTCAGTGGACTGGCTGCGAGCACAAGGAGATGGAGCACGTATTTGCCAGCCTTATTTTTGGTGCTGTCCCACCTGATGTGGCTTCTGTGGCACGAGCAACCACTGATTTCATATACTACGCATCTTTCCCATCCCACTCCACAGAAACTCTCCGACGCCTCCAGGATTCACTGCAGACATTCCATGAGCACAAGGCTGTCTTCATCAAAGCGGGCATCAGAAAGCACTTCCGAATTCCAAAGATCCACATTATGGAGCATTATGCACACCTCATCCGAGCAAAGGGTTCTGCAGATGGCTTCAACACAGAAATGTCAGAACGACTTCATATTGACTGCGCGAAGGAAGGGTACCGTGCAAGCAACAAGAAGAACTATACGCAGCAAATGATCCAGTACCTCTGGCGCCAAGAATCCATCCACAAATTCACTGCATTCCTGGCATGGACAAATGCCACCCGCCCCGTTATCAACAGGAGCGACGATGAGGATAGTGATTCATCCACTGAGAGTGAGACCTCAGGCATGGAAGAACCTGTTGAACCAATCTCTTGCGTACCTGGCACCCACTGGCATATTGCCAAGCAAGCTCCAATGCCTGGGACATCCCTCCAGGACCTCATCGAAAACCATGGCGCCATGGACATTGTAGCAGCTCTAGGCATGTATCTTCGCCAATACGTGCCCCATTGCCAAATCACACCTTCCAAATTTGACCGCATTGACGTATACACTCGCCTCTACATCGACCTTCAATCCCCCCAACGCCTTGATGATGATATCCAAAAAGATATCATACAAGCATGCCCAGCAAGCCATTCTCCCCGGAAGAAGTCTTTGGTCCCTGCACACTTTGACACTGCATTAATACATGACACACGGGATGCAGAGGATATCGGACTTAAAGGTACGAGTGGCAACCCTGCCGTCCACCTTTCCTGACCATGATGTATAGGGTACCGAGCTGCTCACATATGCGCCATTTTCCGTTTGCCACACTGGTTTGAATGCTCAGACACATTGGCTTATATCGAAAGGTTCACCAACTTTACCTTGCCTGTAGAGCCACTCTGGATGTCCCAAGTCTCATATTCCATGCGTCATAACCGGCGATATGGAGAGATAGTCCATGTGAACTCAATCACGCGCAGCTGCCATCTCACCCCAAAGTTTGGCAGTGCCAAACACCGCAACCAGACCTGGACATCAGAAAATGTCCTAGATGAATGCCCCACTTTCTTTTTGAACTCACAGCTTAGTAACTATATGTTTCAGATGTGTGACGGTGATTATGTAGTAGAGAAAAACATTCATACCTAATAACACTATAGTAGGATTGGCCATGCGGACGGATATGCGGAGCATACGGGTGCAAGTTAGACTCAATGAAGCACATGCAATTGAAAGCCATACCTGAGGATCGGCAGGAACCTTACGTTCTTGTAAACTATCAGGTGTGGCCCAGGTCTGTGTAACTTCTAATGCGTGCTTTGACCTGCGGGGAGTCAAGTGAGAACCTGCTTCCGACCCGGGCCCAAGAATGCTGGCGCAATGAAGATGAAAGAGTACAGTGTGTTTTTTTTTTTTTTTTTTTTTTTTTTTATAATCCAATTTATTGTCTTTTGGGGCAGAGCCCTATGTAAGACAAGGTATACATATCACCGGTCGCAATTTATCTCTATCTGTCCTATGTTTCTCGATCTCTACTTGCACTCTTGGGCGAAGCCCTGAGCCTGTCCGTGCCTGTGTGGGCGGGGGGAATTCTTCTTCGCTCCTCCGTTGTGCTCTCTGCCTCCTTGTCATTCACCATTCCCGCTTGTCTCTTCCCTTAGAGTTAGATCGCCGAACGTCTCCTCGAACCTCCTCATGGCTTGGATGTAACTGAACAGCGATTTCATCGCCTTGGGTCTGGCCAGTAGGACTCTCGTCAAGTCTGCTCCTCTGCGTAGCTCTCGTTTGAGTGCTTCCCTCTGTTTTGTGTAGCTTGGACATCTGAACAGGTAGTGGTGTACCGTTTCATTGGCCCTTCTGCATGCCGGGCACTTGGGTGATGGCGCCTTGCCAATCTTTGCTAAGTGCTTGTTCAACGCTACGTGCCCTGTCCTGAGCTGTACTAGCAGCGTCGCGTGTTTGCGCAGCATTCTTTCTGTGAGTCTGGCAAACGCTGCAGATGGTAGTGAGGGGTCTGTTCTGTGTGCGATAGCTGCGCGCGGGGACTTAGAAAATGTTGCCTTCGCCTGTCCTCTAAGCTCCCTCTGATGTCTCTGCAGCTCCGCCGATTTGCTCGCCGGCAATCGCCCCCTGCACTCTATGGGTATGCATTGCTCCTGGCTGGACTCTCCCCTAGCCGCTCTTTTGGCCTCCTCGTCCGCCCTTTCGTTCCCGCACACTCCCTCATGTCCGGGAACCCATCTCATTATGACTTCGGTCTTTGCCCGTCGGGCGACCACTCCCTCTATCTGTCGATGCAGCGCATTGACCAGATATTGCCCAGATATTGAACTCTCTTGCCTCGTCATCTGTATCGCTGCTTGATTGTCGGCCGCGATCATGTATCTTGTTTGTCTCTCTTTGTTCAGCAGTTTTGCTCCTAATGCTGCCCCCACCAGCTCCGCCTCGAACACCGTGTGTTCCTCCTCTGGTCCTAGGTATAGTCGCACTACCTTTGTCTCTATACCCTTGTTGTATAGTATTGCTGCCGCGCCGACCCCCCCATCAATACATGAGCCGTCCGAAAATATTTTGATGTCTGCACTGTCGATCCTGACTTCCTCGATCGCCTGTTCCTTATCACTTGGGATCCTGATCTTGAAAGCGGGCTCCCATTTGGGACCGAGCACGACCGGCTGTATTTTCTCCATACGGTCCAGGTCGAGTCCATACGCGTGCATTATTTCATGGAGGGGGGCGCGGTGCCACTTGACGTACCTTTTGGCTGCTCTTCGGATCCTCGGTGCGAGTGGGTGGGCTTCTGGCAGGCATACCATGTGTGTGGCGGCTCTGTGGATGACTTTGGATACTAGGAGGTGGAACGGTAGTAGGTTCGCGTGGGCATCTAGCAGGTCATTAGCGGTAGATCTCATGGTGCCCGTGATGAATAGCGCAGCTTGTCATTGAACCCTGGCAAGCTTGTTTATGAAACCTTTCATGCCCTTGCTTCTTTACGAGCCTGGGACAAGAAACACGTCAGCGGCATAAAGCATTCTGGGTACAGCTACCGCTAGATAGTATCTTCGCATGTGTTTGGCCGCGGTTCCTTTGGACGGTTTTGCCAACCTCTTGTACTGGTTGATAAACCTATCCCCCTTGGCCAGCGCATAGTTGGTGTGGTCTTTGAACCTGAGCTCTTGGTCGAGTAGCACTCCCAAGACCTTGTGCGTTGTGGTTGGCTCGATCGTGTGCTGGCCTATTTTGATCGACGGTCGTGCTATGGGCTTTGTCTTTTTGTCCGCTGATGGGTCCCTCTCTCTTTTCCTGGTGAGTCCCATCAGTCCAAATTTGTCGACGGCAAATTGGCACTTATGCGTGTGTGCCCATGTCAGCGCTCCCTCATCTCTCGTCATTATGTCGGCTAGCTTGTTAAATGCTTCTTGCAGGCTCTTCCCTTCCGCTAGTATCGTGGTGTCATCTACAAACCTGACTGCATCTTCCCCTCTCGCCGTGCGTACCACCTCAAGGAGGTCCCCGTTGTAGTACTGATACGCGATCGCCGAAAGCGGACACCCCTGATCCATGCCTCTTCTGACCTCCATCATTGGTGTAGTGAAGTCGTCGAAGCTCATCGTGGTTTGCCTCCTCTCGACTTTCCTCCTGATCCAGCTGGTATATTCTTGGGGGATCCCTCTCAGTCTCATATTGTGTATCAGCCTGTCTAATGTGATACTAGGGAATGCACCTTTGATGTCCAGAAAGAGAAGGCCTAGGACTTTCCCCCGTCTCCACACATCCTTCGCTGCGCTGACCGTGTAGTGTATCGCGTCAGTAGCAGTGTGGCCCAGTCTGCACCCAAAGTGGTTGCTGGGCAGCAGGCGTTTGAATTCTGTCATCTTTACTAGGTCTTCTGCCACACAAGACGAGAGGACCTTTCCAATTGTGTCGAGCAGCGCTATCGGGCGATACGCTCCTAGGGCTGCGTAATCTGTTTTTGCTGGTTTTCGCAGTACCCGTGTGACCGAGTCTCGCCATTGATCAGGGTATGTCACGAAAGTGAACGTGCGGTCGCCCTCTCCATGTTTAGGAGCTTCGCTCCTAAGGCCGCCCCAACTACCTCAGCCTCGAAAACAGTGTGCTCCTGTTCTGTTCCAAGATAGATCCTCACGGCTTTTGTCTCTACTCTGTTTCTGTAGAGCACCGCTGCTGCTCCGACTCCCCCATCCACGCACAACCTGTCCGAGAAGATCTGCATGCTGGTCTGATCGGCTGCAAACTCCATGATTGCTTGGCTCTCATTCGGGGGTATTCGTATGTCAAAAGTGGGTGTCCACTTTGGGCCATAAGTGACTGTCTGTATCTTCTCCATGTTGTACAGCTCTATATTGAAGGCTCGCATGATTTTGTGTAGGGGGCTCCGGTGCTTCTTCACATAGCGGTGCGCCACCTTCTGGACTTTAGGTGCGAGCGGGTGCTTATCCGGGAGTCACACTAGACATATGGCTGCTCCGTGAATGAGCTTTGATACGAGCAGTCGGAAAGGCAGTAAGTTGGCATGTGTGTCTATGATGTCCGTGGCAGTAGTCCTCATAGCCCCTGTTATCCTTAACCCAGCCTGTCTTTGGATTCTAGCCAGCTTGTTGATGTGTCCCTTTGACCCTTTGCTGCATGCTGTGCTCAGTATGAGGAAAGCATCTGCCACATACAACATCCTTGGTATCACGACTGCTAAATAAAACTGACACATGTGTCTGGCCACGGCCCCTCTGGTTGGCTTAGTTAGCCTCTTGTATTGCCCTGCAAAATTCTCGCCCTTTGCCAAAGCATAATTGACATGTTCTTTGAAGCGGAGCTCCTGGTCTACTACAATGCCTAAGAACTTGTGGGATGTAGAGGGGTTTATCGTGTGTTGGCCAATTTCTATTGGGGGGCGTGTCAATGGGCTAGTCTTCTTGGTGTGTGATGGGTCCGTTTCTCGCCTCCTGGTGAAGCGAACTTCTCCACTGCAAAGTGACACTCATGGGTTCTGCCCAACTCATTGTGCCGCCTCTCCTTGCCATTATGTCTTCTAGCTTGCTGAAGGCTTCGTGGAAGTCCTTACCCTCTGTGATCAGGGTGGTGTCATCCCCAAAGCCCACACAGTCCTCGCTGTTCTTGCGGTTCCCAGCTTAAAATTTTTATTAAATTAAATATAATTTACGATGTCCATGATAAAGAGCTACTGGCAATTTTTGAAGTGTTCCAACATTGGAGACACTATTTGGAGGGCTCCGGCTCCCCTATCGACATTGTCACTGATCACAAAAACTTGGAGTATTTTGCCACCACAAAGTTGCTAACCTGACGACAAGCCTGCTGGTCCAAATTCCTCTCGCAGTTTAACCTCATTATTCGGTTCCAACCTGGAAAGCTCGATACAAAACCTGACGCTCTAACTAGATGCTGGGACATCTACCTTAAAGAGGGAGGTAATGACTATGGCTCAGTTAACCCGCAGAACTTCCGACCAATTTTCACTAATCAAAAACTGTTGGAGTCCCTCCGGGCAACTTGCTTGCTTGCACCTGTTCTCCAGGCAAGCACTGTGATGGACTCTGAGAAGCTTCATGCTGATATCCTAGCTAACCTGGCATCTGATCCCATGGCCGCTCAGCATCTCGGTGGTAGTTCCGACCCGAGATGGATGCAAACCAAAGACAGCTTCCTCCACCTCGATGGCCACATATACATTCCCGATGCCAATGACCTCCGGCTCCAAGTACTTCAGTACAAACATGACCATGTACTCTCGGGACATTTTGGTCAAAACAAGACCTTAGAACTCATCAGGCGGGAATATACATGGCCTGCACTTCGGTCTTTCATCATTTACTTTTGCAAGTCTTGCACTACTTGCTTGCGTTCAAAGTCACAGTGTCATTGGCCTTATGGCTCCCTGCATCAGCTTCTGATACTTGAGCAACCTTGGAATTACATCTCCATGGATTTCATTGAGCAGTTGCCGGTGTCTTTGGGATTCACTGCAATCCTTGTAGTAGTTTTCCGATTAACCAAGCAGAGCATATTCATCCGGACTTACTGTTACAATTCCAACACCATCCATATTCCCATTCCTCCTGTCCAAACCCCATGTCATAACCCATGCCACTAATCATCAGCCTACCCCCTCGAACACACACCCGTCCATTCGCTACACCACAATGTCCCACCGGTCCACGAGTGCACAGACAACCCAGCCATCAGCAGATCTGCCCCTGAACCCCGAAACCGAGACGCCTCCACGGATCAGTACGACGATCATTCCATCACACACTCCCCTTCGAATAGATACATTCCGATTCTGATATTTCTTGATCACACGCTTCCCATCCCTCTGCCCCCACACATCACATACTTCTGATATCCCATTCCCTATGCCTCCATTCCCATTCAATAGGTAGAACACACATGCGTCACAGCAACCGGCACTCCAACCCCCGTAGCACATGTCTCGCACATCCACCTACCGGCGCCGGTAACATCCCTTTCGACCTAACACATCATGTACAGAGGTTAAATTGCTATCACACGTATACTAGAATACCAGTCAATCAAACTCATTATCTCCACACATAGTTACTTAGCTTGAATCTCATTCTCCTGCGTTGCATACATCTCACCGCTCACATATTCCACACGATCCACTCACATCGGAGCGATCGTACACTCGATTCGACTTCACATTGAAGTCTGAATTATACTACCTTCCAACCCAAAACTCAGAAACTCTTATTCACTTCACTTACGACATGGTCACATCTGCAGACCTTGCCTGCCTGTTTGTCTTGCATGTATTCTTGAAGCACGGTGTCCCTAGCCATGTGACATCTGACCGAGGTTTGGAATTCGTCTCGCACTTTTTCCGTTCCCTTGGTAAGGCTCTTGACATGAAACTGCATTTCACCTCAGGATATCATCCCGAAGGCGATGGTCAAACCAAACGTGTAAACCAAACTCTGGAACAGTATCTTTGCATGTATTGCAACTACCAACAGGACAATTGGTCCGAGTTGCTACCACTTGCCGAGTTTGTGTATAACAATGCTCCCAGTGCAACTACCGGCATATCACCCTTCTTTGCCAACAAGGGATACAACCTGAACCTCACGGTTCATCCCGAACAGGACCTCACATCCTCCCAAGCCCAAGACTTCACAGTTGACCTTGACCAGTTACATGCTACCCTGAAAGAGCAAATTGTCGGACACTTTGCGCAAGAATGCCCACAGGTCTATGATGTCCGCTACATGACAGCTGATGAGTGTGAGGAGCTACTGGAGCACTGGTGTCAGGGGACACCCTGTTTCCCATTTCCAGTTCCGACTCCACACCCAGTTCTGACTTCATTTCCGCCTCCGCTTCTGGTTCTGATTCCATCTCTGATTCCGCTTTCGGAAATGATTCCGCTTCTGGGAGAACTTCCACCAGTTCTGTTCACTTTACCAACCACTCCAATTTCCGACTTCCGCTCTCGGAACAGTGTCGGAAGTCAAGCGACTCGCGTAATAGGGGGCATCAAGGGTCCATCAAGGGTCAGGGAGGTCAGGGGGATGCAGGGTTGATGGCGGGTGCCAAGTGTCATCCCTGGCTGCGCAGCGTAGTATAATACAGGCTCGCTGACATTGGAGGTCCTTAGACTTTTCTCTTCGGATTTCCCCTTGTCAGTTGTGTGGTAGTGTGGTCTCCACAGCCAGCTAGGGTTGCCCTTACAACTGGATGGTCGCTGCAGATGTGCAAGATGTCGCTGAGGAAGAGGTCAAGAAGGATGATGTGGAGGATTTTGTGTCACGCAGCAAGTGAGAGATGTGCCCTCGCTTCCCCTGTCCAATCACTTTGCTGCTCTGTCAATAACCCCAGATACTGAAGATACAATCCGTGTGTCAGAAACTGGGTCGCACACAGCAAGCGATAAAGACACATCAACCGCCAACATTCCAAAATGTCCTTCACCGCGATTGAAGCGTTGGGAGCGAGCCCTTCCCAAGCACTTCGTGGTTGCATCAATTCCCTCTCCAAATTTGCTGAACCTCAAGGTAGAGATCCAGACAACAGACACTGCTGAAGTCAAAGGAGTGACTGCGCTCCTTGACAGTGGTGCGACTGGGTTGTTCATTGACAGCGGATTTGTCACCGCTGAGAAGTTAACCATGCGATCACTCACGCACTCTGCCCCTGTGTACAATGTTGATGGCACTCCCAACAAGGGTGGAGCAATTCACAATGTTGTTGATGTCATCCTGCGATGCCGTGACCACTCTGAACTGTGCTGTCTTCGCGGTTACCAACCTTGGGAAGCACAAGATGATCCTTGGCTATCCATGGCTCCTGGAGCACAACCCAGAGGTTAACTGGTGAACACAGGAGGTGACACTGAGTAGATGCCCTGTGCAGTGCCACACCTGCAGAGCGACATTGCAGGAAGAGCAGAGGGAGGAGGCAAGGATATGTGCATGCCGCATGGGCCCCCTGCCTCAGATGGTGGAAGAGGAAGAGGGCGACACAGAAGGAGATGAGTGTCATGACCCGTCTATTTCTTTACCCAGTAACCTCGACACTCCAATTTTATGTTCTCCCTGTTCGCTCCTCGCCGAATTTGCCGAACATTTATTCACTTCCATGTCATTCGCATGTATGGTGCCGCTCACTTAGACACCGCTACTTTTGTGCAATCACAATTCCAGGTGAAAAAAAAAAACCATTTTTCTTATTCCTCTATACAAAGTGCTTATTTAGGTCAGATCTATCGATTGTATAGAGTGATTGATCTAATTTGTAAAACTGAGGGAGTTATTTTTTTTTGTCATGTCAATTTGGCGGCACTTCCATATATGGATGTAATTACCATATATAGTGCTGACAAATCAAACAAACAAACGAGAGGACGAGATGTTAAAATGCCATAACAGGCATTTCTACAGCTTTTGCAACAAAATATAATCAAAAATACACCCTATTTCAGTCAAAAAGGGGTTCACTATCAGAAAATTTTTCGTTGGGCCAATTTGGTGGTTGCACAAAAGTAGCGGTGTCTAAGTGAGTGGAACCATAGCAGCGCTATCCAGACCCGATCAACGCCCTCTCCCCAGCTCGATGGTTTATCACAGGTCCTATCACCCCCTGGCTCAAACCCCACCGGACGTTCTTCTAATCGGACGACATGACTCATTTATTTCCTGTACCCAGTTACCCCTATTATCCCTTCCCCCAGTCCTCCTCTATGTTCGCACGGCTTCGCCCTTCCTCTGGGCCACGCCTCTTCTATGATCATTCTATTCGCCCTTCATCGCATTCGCCGAACGACCATTCGCTGCTCACATCATTCGCCAGCAGGCATGCCATCAAACACGATCGACATCCATTACATGGCTTGATGGTTCATCACTGGCCCCATCATCTTCTCAATCCAACCCCTTCAGGTGTTCTTATGGCTGGGATGCATTCAAGGGGTGTCCTACCCATAGGTTGTGTGGGATCAACCCAGTAGACGAAGAGTCCGTGCAGGGTAGCTGTCAAGATTGGTTTTTGGGTGTTAATATCGTGTATTAGTGAACACAGCAAATGCCCGAATAACTTGTGCAAAGAGATATGCCATTCAGCGAATAGGGTGAACCAACAAATGTTCGAAAGGTAAGAGGGCTACCTGATCAGGGCTCACCCCATCTACAGTCGTAGCGAAATAGCTCATGGCACTTGACATGTAAACTACTTATATCGAATCCTCGTATGGTAACAGCGAATAGGAAAGAGGCCGTCATGAGTCAGGGTTTGATAGGGGTGCACAGTCATGATACAAATAGATGGAATAAACATACAATAGAATGAAAGAGGGGTGCGAACATGAAACAACGGAAAGGAAAGGGGGCGAAGGCACCTATGTATGGAAATACGCCTTGGGACCGGCATATACACCACCCTGTACAGACTCTTCGTCTGCTGGGTTGATCCCACACGACCTACGGGTAGGACCTCCCGCGAATGCATCCCGACCATATGAACACCTAAAGGGGTTGGATCGAGAAGGTGATGGGGCCAGTGATGAACCATCACGCCGGGTAAATGGTGTCGATCGTGTTTGATGGCCTGCCTGTTGGCAAATGATGCGAGCAGCGATTAGTCATTCAGAGAATGGGGCGAACAGCAAATGGAGCGAACGTAGAGGAAGAGTGGTTGAAGGGTGGAGTGAACTCAGGCGAAGATGCAGGGGAAGTGACGAGGGGGAACGTAGGGATAGCGGGGTAAGGGAAATAGACAGGTCATGACAGTAGCATATATGCAGGTCCCAAGATGTGTTTTCATAGGAGGATGTTTATAAATGTCATATATATGTATATATAGCTTAGCTCATCTATATTTCATAAAATATATCAAAATTGAGGCAGTTGCCAGCACCTGTGAGGCATGCTTAGTCCTAGCCCCAAAGTTCTTTCTCACAGTCTGCTGCTCCCCCAGGAAAAGGTGTACACCCCATTGTCTAAACATCAATAGTTACATATCTTTGTACTATACATGCATATTATTTTAAACATACCTTCTAATCAGACCTCTCAACCATATATAATAATATAGTACAGGTATTGTCCATACTTGCTTCTATATTCTGGGATTGTACATCTAACATGTTTCATGTATACTTTTAATATATAGTCATCCACATCCTCTCTGAAATTGCTCTGTTATCTCAATACACACCATGCTTTAGCACATACAACCATATTTTTAAAATATCAGAACATTCAAAAAAATTTAGGATGTCCACAATATACAAGTTGCTCAAAATGATGGATTATGAATTTGGTTAGGGTTGATATTTTAAAAGATATCTAATATATCCTAGAAGAATATACATTGTTGTCAATGTGAACATCCTCCATACATAAGTGCCTTCACCCTCCTTCCTCTCCGTCGTTTCATGTTTGCACTCCTCTTTCACTCTATTGTATGTTTATTTCATCTATTTGTATCATGACTGCGTACCCTATCCAACCATGACTCATGACAGCCTCTCTCCTATTCGCTGTTACCATAAGAGCATTCAATATAAGTAGCTTACATTCACATGTATATTCCCCAGTTCAATTATCATACGTCTAGCTTGTGCAAACTTGACCTCACTGTGATCACCATCTTGAGCCCTGTCCTGTAGATTCCTGTCTCCGACCAGAGGAAGACTTGAGCACCACTGGTGAGTTTTCATACTTCACCTTCGCTACCTTAGTCTTCGAACTATTCTGTGCTGTCGGTGAAGGACTCTGAAGGAGTGCCTTTGCTGGCCAAAGGATTGTTGCTACTTAGACAACCTTTTCATGACACCTCACACGTTACATTGTTGAGTGCCACGGGCTATTTTGCTACGACTGTAGATAGGGCGAGCACCGTTCGGGCAGGCCTCTTACCTTCTGAACATTTATTGGTTCACCCTATTCGCCGAACGACATACCTCTTCACACAAGTTATTTGGGCAACATCTTGACAATGAGCCAGGTGACGTTGAGCCCCTGCTGGAGCCAGGCGACCGCCTGTTTGCAACTGTGTCCATGCCAATGTACCTGTACCCGTTATCGCAGCCACCACAACCACTTCACAGCAGCTAGCTGAGAAGGCCCTTCGCAGTGTACCCCCAGCAGAAAAGGAACTCATCCCTCCATACTGTCAAGATTGGTTTTTAGGCATTAATATCGTGTATTAGTGAACACAGCGAATGCCTGAATGACTTGTGCGAATAACTGCACCGTTCGGCGAACAGGTGAACCAATAAATGTTCACAAGATAAGAGGGCTGCCCGAGCAGAGCTCGCCCTATCTACAGTCGTAGCGAAATAGCCCGTGGCACTTGATGATGTAACGTGCAAGGTGTCACGGAAGGGTTGTCTAAGTAGCGACAATCCCTTCGCTGCCAGCACAGAAAATAGTTCGAAGGCTAAGGTAACGAAGATGAAGTATGAGAACTCACCAGTGATACCTAAGTCCTCTTCTGGTCAAAGATAGAAATCGCCAGGAGAAGGCTCAAAAACGATGATCACAGTGAGGTCAAGTTTGCACAAGATGGACGACGTATGATAATTGAACTGGAGAATATACATGCGAATGTAAACTACTTATATTGAATGCTCGTAAGGCATCAGCGAATAGGAAAGAGGCCATCGTGAGTCAGGGTTGGATAGGGGTGCGCAGTCATGATACTAAGTAGATGGAATAAACATACAATAGAGTGAGGGAAGAGTGCCAACATGAAACGACGGAGAGTAAAGGTGGCGGAGGCACCTATGTACGAAACCATGTCTTGGGACCCGCATACATGCTACCCTGCACGGACTCTTCATGTACTGGGTTGATCCCGCACGATCTACGGAAGGGACGTCCCGTGAACACACTTTGGCCATACGAACACCCAAAGGGGTTGAATTAAGAAGATGATGGGGTTAGTGATGAACCATCATGCCGGGTAAATGGTATCGGTCGCATTTGATGGCGTGCCTGCTGGCAAAATGCGTGAGCAGCGAATAGCGGTTCGGAGAATGGGGCGAACAGCGGATAGAGTGGATGTAGAGGAGGAGTGGTCGAAGGGTGCAGCGAACTCTGGCGAAGATGCTAGGGAGTGACGAGGGGGAACATAGAGGCAGTGGGGTAAGAGAAATAGACAGGTCATGACACATACCTCCATGAATTCGAGGATATATTCGCTAAAGAGTCCTTTGATTCACTTCCTGAATGCAGGACATGGGACCATGCGATTGAGCTCAAGCCAGGAGCCAAGCCATCTGCATGCAAGGTATACCCACTTGCCCCCAGTGAACAGTCACAGATGGATGAATTCCTGCAGGAAAACCTATGCACTGGCTGCATTTGCCCCTCGAAATTGCTTATGGCCAGCCCAGTGTTCTTCATCAAGAAGAAGGACAGGTCGCTGTGACTGGTCCAGGATTATCACATGCTCAATGCCATGACAGTGAAAACCCGCTATCCCCTCCCCATCATTTCTGAGCTCATTGCGCAGCTTCGTGGAGCGAAATACTTCACCAAGCTAGATGTGCGATGGGGTTGTAATAATGTGCGGATAAAGGATGGCGATGAGTGGAAGGCTGCATTCTGCACTAACCGCGGCCTCTTTGAACCCCTTGTCATATTATTTGGACTCACAAACAGCCCTGCGACATTCCAGACCATGATGAATGTCATCTTCCAAGACCTCATCATGGAAGGGCATGTGTGTGTGTACCTGGACAACATCCTGATCTTCACCGACACCCTTGAGGAGCATTGCCAACTTCTGCGAATAGTCCTTGAGCGCCTACGGCAGCACAAGCCCTATCTTTGCCCTGAGAAATGCGAATTTGAGCGAACAAAGATTGAGTACCTTGGGCTCATTGTGTCGCATAGAAAGGTGGAGATGGACCCCATCAAGGTCGCAGGTGTCATGGACTGGCCAACCCCGGCAAATTGCAAGGAGGTGCAGGCCTTCCTGGGATTTGCCAACTTTTATCGCTGGTTCGTCGAGGGCTTCTCACATCATGCACGACCCCTGTTCAAGCTCACCAAGAAGGATGTACAATGGTCATGGGGTGATCGCGAACAGCAGGCATTTGATGGGCTGAAGCTGCAATTCACATCAATGCTGATCCTGCACTTTGCAGATGACAATCAACCATACTGGGTGGAGGCTGACAGTTCAGATGTTGCCACTGGTGCAGTCCTGTCCCAGTGATCTCCAGATGACGATGAATGGCATCCCATTGCGTTTTACTCCAAGAGTCCCACTCCTGTGGAGCGAAAATATGAGATCCATGACAAGGAGATGCTGGCGATTATTCGTGCCCTAGAGGAATGGCAACATTTCCTTGAAGGCACTAAGCATCGCATTGAGATCTGGACTGACCACAAGAACCTGGAGGATTTTCGCACTGCAAAGAAGCTTAATCGCGGGCAGGCTAGATGGTCCCTCTACTTGTTGGGTTTTGATTTCGAGCTTCACCATCGGCCTGGTGTCACGATGGGCAAGTCAGACGCACTGACGCGGCGCTCAGACCGTGGGTCAGGATCAGGTCACAACAGCGATTTGACACTCCTACGCCCAGAGCTGGTCATTATTCGTGCCCTGGAGGGGCTCACCCTGTGGGGGAAGAACGTGGGATTATTCGCAACGTGAAGAAGGCATTTGGAGATGGGTCACTGGAGGACGAGGTCGCAGGGGCAGTAAAGAAGCTGCGAGAGTCTGGTGGGAAATCGCTGGTGTCTGCAGAGTGGGCTGAGATGGATGGGTTGCTCACATTCCAAGGTAAAGTTTACGTTCCAGAATAAAACCATAAACTCTCTGTGAAAATCTCAGAGTAAACTGTCTCTTCATTTTCTAAACAGACCGCTGGTCTCAAAGCATACAGAAGCTCCAAAAAACTCAAAAAATGCCTCCAAATGCCGGGTTTGTACTGCAAAAGAATGCCAAGTTTCCTGGCTCTAATCTCTCTGCAGAAATTTACTTAACAACGGCCTGAGCATTTTTTATTATTGAAGCTAGCTGAGAAACCCAGTTGTTGTGGCGGAAAAACTAAAGGGGTCAATACTTATAAAATTGCGCAAAAGTAAGAGAGAGGCGCGTCGGAGTCCAGACTTGACTGCAAACGGCTGTAACAGCGTCTGCGGCAAGGTGGGCTGACATGACATATTCAGAGCTTGGCAGACGTCGGCGAACTACGGTAATAAAGGGCTTAAACGCAGTGACTCTTTCAGGACTATGTCTCCACTTAGTTTTCAAGATCTCCTGAATGCCCGTATGATTTGGAGGAAAGCCGTCACTTGAAGTATCCCGTGCTCGCAGTTTAACATGCAGGAGCCCGATCCGGGCAATAACACGAGCCCAGTCGTAATTTTTGGCAGAGTACATGCCGAGCTACAAAAAGTTAAGACAGCAATGTTATCTGGCCATGACACCAGGCTGGTTGTTGGAGACAAAAATGCATTCCCAGGAGAAATTCTCTGTTTTTCCAAAAAAACGCAACAGAACTATTAACGCAGAGTGTGGGGGTCACGTGCAAGAGGTATTATGGGTGCATATGGTGTGGCCTTCATAGACGTACCTTCCCAGCGGCGTCAAAGTTCTGAAGTTTTCCCTCTGTGCCGGCAATCGTCCCCATCCTGTCTGAGGTCCCCTTTGAGGCGTAGGAACTATTCTCATCGCGACCACCTTCAACACTTACTTGGTGGACACATATCGCCTTTACTGCGCCGCCAGCGCACTCGCCTCAAGGATCCTCTTGCGCTGAACATTTGCTGCCGCGTTCCTCAGTGACCCGTTGTTCCGAAGCGTGAGTGACCAATGGGTGTCTTCGCATTTCTCGCTCTCGCCCCTGACCCTCTTTTCGTTTTCTGCACGCTAGTTGCGATCTTCTCAGGTGTGATAGTCTGATGTGCATGTGCCGGCAGAAATACAGGATGAGTATCTACGCGCTTCATACCCGGATAGAATCGACGTTTCTCACGAAAAGGAAGCTGAGAGATGTCAAGAATCTCTGCGTTGTATAGACGTACACGAGCATCGCCACGAGCACGTGGGGGTGCTGCCAGGGCAGAAGGGCCGGACCAAAGTTTAAACACAATTCGATTCTTCTGATAATAATATCCATTGAATTTCGTTTATTTGGCTCTAGCAACAACACATCACTGCTTCTTAGACCCAGTCCACCCTGAAGTCTCCGGCTATCTCGAAGCATGTCCGCCTTCACATCGGGGCTCGTATATTTGTTCCGAACAGCGATACTGACATTTCGAGTGGGCTTCTATTGGCCATACTAAGACGTTACTCATCTTTTGCACCAGTCCCGGTAGCTTGCCATCGTATTGGTGGACGTACCCATGGTGCTGGAACTCAGGCTCACCGCTGAGGTCCCATGGGTGTAGCACATCTCCGGCCGGTCACCTCCCAGGAAGGAGTGATATCTGGAAAGGTAATTAGCAACCCCCATAAGCTCTTATCCGAAGGTGCACACCTATGCATATTATGGCATCCAGTGCGGAAAGGATCTTGTGCGATATAGAAGGGAGGGAGATCAAGGGCGGAGGCCTCTGCGACATGCAATCGTTCACTCAGCTGTGCGATCGTGGCTTGACGACTCTTTTCAAGAGTTTGAAACATGATGAGTAGACAGATCAACACCGGCGATTCTGCAACTCACCAAGGGTTTACCTAAGCTACCTGCGAGCGAACCCGCAGGCCGCTCCGTCGAACAGAGCGCCGCTGGGCAGACCACAACCTTTGCGACTACCGCAGACAGCCGTCTCCGAAGATTCGGCTTCTGCTAGGTAGGGAAGAGGGTTGCTAGGGGAGACGCATGCGTAAACACCTATGCGGGGGGAGATCAAGGGGGGCGGAAGCCTCTGCGATAGGTAGTCGTTCACTCAGCTGTGCCGTCGTGACTTGACAACTCTGTTCAAGGGGTTGGACAATGATAAATAGACGGATCAAAAGCCGCGATTCTGGAACTCACCAAGGGTTTACCTAGGCTGCCTGCGAGCGAAGCCGCAGGCCGCTCCGTCCAACAGAGCGCCGCTGGGAGGACCATATGTGGCGCTTCCGCAACCGCTTAGCTGAGATTTAGCGGGAGCTGCCGCAGCGACAGCTAAGACAGCCGAGCCTGCTGCAGCGAGAGCTAAGACAGCCGAGCCTGCTGCAGCGAGAGCTAAGACAGCGAAGTCTGAGAGCGGGGATCTGCAGCCGAAAGATAGTCGAACCCCCGAGCATAACGCAGCGCAAGCGAAGCCTACAAGCCCGAGTAGGGCAGATCATAAGCGCAGCAGCAAAGCCTAAACCGAGTGTCGTTAGCACTGAGTTAGAGACGTGTGAAGAAAAAAAACACACACGCCATGAGCCTTCCCAGCATCCAACGACAGCTGTCAGCGTAGATAGTCGACGCGGTGACTGCAGCCAGAGATAGGAACCTGGGGCCAATCTTCTCGGGGGACAGGAGGAGGACCGAACCCAGAGCCTACAGTGGTGTCCCGTGATGACCAGGTTTCTGAAGAAGACAAGTGGAGAACGTACTCAGAAGTGCTAGAGCTGCCAAGTAAAGCAGCAATGGACGGAAAGCAGAATCGCACCGCTAGGGGTCGATCGCGGAGCAGTGCAGGAGTGGGGGAACATGGTGGGTGGGGGCTGGAAACGAGGAAGGGGAGACCTCTTATACGACAATACTTCAAAGCCAGAAGCACGCCACGGCAGAGCTAGCGTGCGGCTGGCTCCGAAATACGGCAGATAGAACAGTGGCCAATTACGTGCGTCGAGTATCGTGATAAACCGGCCGATGAGCCAGCGGAAGACAGCCTGCGCGCTCTAAAGAAGAGAACGACCTGCCAAACTCCCACGCCACGAAGTCAATGATATCAAGGCATGTACGCGAGCGCCGGTAGCTTTTCACTGAGACTAGCCAGTGTAATACGAGACAAGGATCTGTGGACAAACCAGATAACAAGGCCAGTGGTCCACCTGGAGACGACAAAGGAAAACTCTAATCGGGCCGGGCGCCCATATTACATCAGCTGAAGTCGAACCATCAATTCCTTTCCGGGCTGCCTGGATTCCAATTCACAGTAACCCAAACCACGATGGTGGTCCTCTAATTCGAGCCGTAGATCTCAGAGACACATCTACTACCGGATATCCCGATCCGGAGCAGTTTTCCGCTTGTTTTTGCGCGAAATCGGACTCTAGTCACTCCGCTGCGTCGCAGGGAATACCACGTCTCTCCAGGGTCCCCCGTTCTTACAAGGGAAGCGACGTCTGTTTCAGCACATTACTGCGCAGCGATCGTTTCCGCGCCCAAGATATGTGCAGTTCAGATCAAGGCCGATGTGCTTTTCTTTACAGCACTATTCTCACCAGTTCAGTTATCGGTATTAACCCCAAAACGCGATGCTTCTAGAATGCTGTCCACCTGGATCCGTAGGCTTAGACTCATGCCCTCGCCAGATGCTGTCAAAATAAGTTTCCATATTCAGTCGTGCCGCACTCACAAGGCGGTAGCAGCTTGCATAATCTATATATCGCACGCCCAGGACGCGCCAGATCTATCCCGTGCGTCGGAGACCCTGCAATTTCAATTCCGCCTTCAAATCGTTGCCAAGTGCCTCACGCTCCGCTCCCTCTCTTGCGCTGTGGCACTCGAGAGGGCGAGTCAGTATTTGAGGACGTGGACAGCTTTGGATCGCCTCGATTCCCACTCCAGAGACGACTCGTCTGACCTGTGTTGTGCACTCCGATGGCCGGTTCATCTATGTGTCCGTGAAATCTTGATTTGCAAGGAACCCGGGCGGCTGTCGGGGTTTCGTGGTCTTCTCAGTTCATGTCATGGCTTCCGTGATATATTGTGTGAGATTGGCTGACTATTGATGAAATTTTAAGCCGTGGTCTGTGCGCACTCTGAACTTTATATTATGATTCAATATTACAAGACCAGCCGCTTCATGACTTAACAACAAAAGTATTCTGCAGTGACAATAATTATTTTTCCGTCCCATTTAGGATATTACCAATATTTGTGTCAATTTACTGCGTTGAGACCCGTTCACAAACACCCCCACCACCAGTCACTCGAAACACTCGATTGTGAGTCTCCGTTCCCCTAGGCAATCTATCTACCTGATTTTTCAGACCAGCGCCGTCAACCACGTTGACACGTCCCACGTTAGTCTTGTCCACCCCAGCAGAGTCTCGTCCCCGAGCGCTTTTTCTTCAGGCCTGGTCCCGCAAATCGCTCCTACGAGTATCAGCATGCCAATACGTCCTTTCCTAGGCTCAGGCAACCCCATCATGTTGTCGTTGTCGAGAGAAATGCCAAGAAGCGATGCCAAGGAGTCAACTGTCTGTGAGTCCATCGTCTTTGAGGATGGGGATGGCACCTGACCCAGCTATACAGAGAACCCAGTAATGGTGCCGAGGGTTCTGGATGTCGTCAAGGATGAATTATGTTGGATAGTTGGGTCAGTATACATGGATATGTCTCTGCAGGCAAATATTTTGGTGGATATTCAACGAGACGTGCGTCTTTTCAGTTTTCACTCCCACCACCCTCACCGCCGCTGAAATATCTCCATCCCCAGGTACTTGAGGATGAATATGGCAGGATCAGCCTCGTCGGTGAACGACTCGCGCGGGAGTAGTACGTTACGGGTATCATTATGGCACCCCTTGGGATAGAGACCCCCGACCCCCGCCCCCCACCCCAACTGGCAAACTTGAAGTCGTGGACGAGCTGTGCAGGCATGGCTCCTCATGCGGTGATGGACAATGTGGGCTCGAAAGCTGAGACTGACATGGACTTCGACGGTGACCATCTTCTAGTCCTACCAAATTTGACCGCTAATCCCCGTCGTAGGACCTGTCGCAGGGCTTTCCGTTTCAACTGTCTCGCGCCTCAGGTTCCTAGATTGCGTTACTGTCTCGCCTCCTGGTCCTCACCCTCGCCCCACCCCTCGTCGCCCCCGCTCCACCCCCCGCCCCACCGCGTCCCAGCACCACCACCCGTCCGCACCGCACCTGCACACCCGACCGACGCGCACCCCCCGCCCCACGCCCCACCGCGTCCCGGAAGCAGCTCCCGGGCGCACCGCACCCGCACTCCCCACCGACCGACGCGCACGGACCCGCAGCCACAGCACCCCGCGCATTCCGAGAGCGGTGCGTCCCCACCGACAGCGACAGACACGTTCCATGCGCAGGTCGCCGCGCAGCTGCACCGCCCGAATGATTCGTTTTGGAATAGTCGATGACCAGGCGTCGAGCTCGCAAGTCTCGCCTGTACTCATATTCAGAAACTCAAATGTTGGTCTGCGACGATCATCTCAAACCGGTGCGGGTGGCAGGCGTGTTTCACTATCCTACCGTGCTGACAAGGACATCTGACAGCGTCGCAATCCAATCCTTCTTCATAGAACACGTTCTATGCCTACGTACGATGCTGGCTCCGGGATATTGCGTTTCTCGTCAACAATGAAGCCCGCCTCATCTAAGCTTCACCATCCGAACACCAGGAAGCTCCTGGCCGTGTCCTGGGCGGTTTCTCTGAGCTGGCAGAACTTCATCCCCGACACCGTGCGAGCCTTCGTGGTATCAAGCAACACAGGGTGTACTCCGTCCTTCCCTGCGCCAGGAGTTCCTTTAGGAAGAGCAGATAGCACCCGGTCCGAGGCTGTTCTGTCGCAGCGACAGGCACGTTCCATGGGCAGGTCGCCGCGCAGCTGCGCCGCCCGAATGATTCGTTTGGGAATAGCCAATGATCAGGCGTCGAGCTCGCAGATCTCGCGTGTACTCATAGTCAGAAACTCAAGGTGCGTGTGCCAGGCGTCTTTCACTATCCTCCCTTTCTGATCAGGACATCTGACAGCGTCGCAATCCAATCCTTCTGCATAGAAACGTTCTAGTCCTACGTACGATACTGGCTCCGGGATATCTCGTCAACAATGAAGCCGGATTCATCTAAGCTTCACCATCCGAAAACCTTCTCATTGGCCAACAAGCTCCTGGCCGTGTCCTGGGCGGTCTCGCTGAGCTGCCGGAACTTCATCCCCAACACCGTGCGAGCCTTCGTGGTATCAAGCAACACAGGGTGTACTGCGTTGTTCCCCGCGCCGGGGGTTCCTTTAGGCAGAGCAGCGAGCACCGCGTCCGAGGCCGTTCCGTCGTGAACTGCGTCAATAATCCCTTGGTTGGTATACGGGCCTAAATGAGACAAGGTAAGCTTTTTTTTTTTGTAATAGACGCAAGTACATACCTGATGCAACTATAAAGCGTTCGCCTCCAGCCGCCTCGGTGACTATTGCATTGACGTGGGCCGTTGCAACGTCTCGAACGTCAACCCAGTTCCCCCCCGGCGTGGAGGCGATGTCCTTCTGCCCTTTGATCATGGCGTAGATCTCTAGAAGGGATGTGTTGAGTGAGGACGCGTTCGGTATATCGTGGATCGTAGGCTGTCAGATAGCACGACGATAACGGGGTACAAGTTAACGAGGGATAATACGTCTGTACAGAAAATAATGCATACCCCCCAGACCTAGAGACAGTGACACAAAAAAAAATTATTATTTATTATCCGGATATGGCGTGTGAATTGAAGGGTCCTACCATAGGCGGGTTAAGGACCGCGAGGTCCCAATTTATCTCGCTCTTGTTCTTTGCCACAAAATCCCACGCAGCTAAAGGCGGGGCTCCTCTAAGTAAGGGGTTGCCAACCAAGCACGTTTGATTCACCTCTTTCAGCAAGCGTCTTGCTCGCACGGTACTTGTGAATATTGGTAGCGTCTTTCCCTTTGATCTTCGCTTCTTGGGCGGAAAACTCGTTCCAATCCTTCTCGGAAAGGGTCGTCTGATGCTCCACAGGCCGGAGGATGGCTGCCACAGAAGAAGTTACGACGACGCGTTGAACGCTAGAACTGCAAGGTGAAACGATCAATCAGCCACTTGACACCGGAATAGATACAGCGCTAAAAAAAGACAAGAACGGGGGGCCACATTTGAATACGTAAAGAAGTTACGAGGATCTGGATCAGGGGGGATCGGCTTATGTGACAACAATGCGTAAAACATGAACAGGGTACAGGGTGCAAATCAATCGGGGCAATTAGTATATAAGTACTCACCCAAATTTGCTTATGCTCTTCAGGACACCAACAGTCCCGTTCACAGCGGGAACAATGAGCTCTACAAAACGATACAAGCAGACGGCATATATCAGCCAACGGTCGGGGCTTGGCAGCTAGGGCCAAATGAAATCCCGGCAGATCTTCCTACCATCTGGATCTTCCGCCTTGAAATGGAATGGCGAGGCCGTGTGTTCGACCGCGGCCACGCCTTTCACAGCCTCGTCAAAAGCGCCGTCCTGGGGAAAGCGATCTCAAATCTTATCTAATAAGGTATGGGTATTCCCACCTTCGCAATATCCTCTACAATTACATATTCAAAGCGATCGGCGTGCGCCTTGAACATATTCGCTAGGTACTCGCCCTTAGCCGACGATCGCACCGTGCCTCGGACATAGAAGCCCCGTTCAAGCAGCGTCTTGACGACCCACGCAGCTATAAAGCCAGACGCACCCGTCACTAGCACCTTGCTTTGAGGAGCGACAGCAGGCATGGCGAGGTCAAGGTCTGACAAGCGCGGGTTAGCCGAGAGGACAAAAGCCCGCTCGGGCGTTACCGCGGAACTATTTGGTGTTTTAAACCAATGTGGCGAAAGCACATATTGTGGACGAAGTCCGAGCCACAGCAGTCCTCGAGACGCCGCGTTCATAACTACCACGGCAATGCATCTCTAGCCACCGACGATCTCACGCGCGGCACGGGTCAAACCACGCCACAGCGCGTCCATGACGAACAAGCACAAGGTATCGACGATGAGGACTCCGAGTCGGACGACTCGGGCTTTTCAGTCGACTATTCAGGCGAGGGTCATCAGGGTATCTATCGCCACTCGTACCCTCAGGAAGCATGGGCCGGACCGTCCCGCCAAGCGCATGTGCCACAGGGCCCATCCCTCACCCTTACACACATTCTGAGTGCCACAAAGGATCGCAGGCGCGCGATCAGCCCCAGCCATCCCAGGCTGACCACCAGTGGCGTCGCTGCCAACGAGGATGTCGTCCTCGACAAGGACGCGTCGGTCAGCGACCGCGGCGTCTCCGCGCAGGCGCCACAACAGTACCGGGCGCGGCCACTCCTCCGCCTGCGCGCGGCGCAACCTCCCAGCGACCACTTCCCCAAAAAGTCCCCAGCTGCGGGACACACCGAGGCCCGCGGACGTGTAAAACTCATTCTGCGGCCCTCCGTGCCACAGCGCGTTAGCGCAGAAAATTCAACCCGTGTCGACGAGAATATGTCGGAGGGTGTCGCGTCTGACGAAGGCATGTCGGCCACGGTCATCTCTGGCGATGACGTCGCCAGTGACATCGTCCTCGACGAGGACGACGAGGACGAGGCTTATGAGTCGGACACATCCGACGGGGACTACGTCGTCCCGGAGGTGCCGCCCCACCACACACGGGCTGGCCCCTCCCGTCGCACGCAGGCGCCTAAGCCCGCGCCCTCCACCGGCACGCGTGTGCACAAGCCGCAAAAGAAGGCATCTAAGAAGGATCGCAGACGCGCGACAGTCACATTGGATCTGTCTTTACTGCAGCGCGTCCGCGGTGACTACCTTAACTTTCTCAAAGGGCAATTGGTGCCAAAGGGATATGAGGTCCAGCGACCCGTTAGGGCGCAACGTTGTTGGGAGTGTGTTACGTGTAAGCATGGCTGTGGCCGCAAGGCGGAGGCAGAGCGCCACATGTTGACGCATCACGCGATCCGCTGGCTTTGCGGTAACCCCAAGTGCCCGCAACTTTTTGCTCGCAAGGATGCTGTCAAGCGCCATATCAAGGAAACGCCGTCGTGCAAGACGAAGCTTTTGAGGGGCACGAGCCTGGGGACGGAGACGCCAATAGTTCTGGTGGACGAGCAGAATGGGCGCGTTGAGGATGTTAACCTCGTAGATATCGTGTGGATAGATTAGGAGATACCGCCTTATGTTCAATCGATAAGTAGCCAATATCGTTCTTGATCACTCGTGCCACCGGTGTTTCGTCGCAGAAGTACTTAAAAGCCACGCTCATAACTGGCATGTCAATACCATACGCAACCACTTGGGCCTCCATGTCCCGTCTGTCTCTAGCCATCAAAACCAGAGACGCGTAACGTCACGCAGAAGTTCATTTAAAAAGCTGTGCATGTCGATAAGATACGGACAGCCTTCTGAGCTATCCACACCACAATATTGATTATCACTGCTGCCTACGTACGGGCCCTACAGGCGATAATCATTATCATGGTCCGTGCACGGTATGTGTGGGCGCCGTCGGGCGTCCCGGCTCCCGGCTTACCTCATACTTACCTTGGTGCTGCGCTTGCGGTGTGGCACGGCGACACATTGTCCCCAGCCAATTCTCGTAGCTTGTATGCGATCTAGGCCGCGTGCACTGTCTCAATATTTTCCTGTCCTGGTTCGCTCCTCGGAGTGGCTGAGCTCCCTTTTTTTTGCCCGTTTCAAAGCCCTAACCCTAACCCAACGTATTATATAAGCGCTGACATCGAATTAGGTTCGGCGCAAGCCTTGAAGCTTGAAGCTCCGACTTCATCTCGGGAGAAGATGCCGCGCTAGAGGGGCCGTCTCCTCACAATGCTGCGTTGGCCACAACACCTCTCGCATCAAGTTTTTTTTATAATTGAAATAGATATGTATTCTGACAACTTGTCCTATATGAATTCCTAAGAATCAATTAATTATGTTGGGATGTATGGGATGAGTGACATGCAAATGGCTTGTGAGAAATGTAGTTGAACCAGTCACTCAAGAATAAATGTAAAAACAATTATAACAATGTCATCTAGCATGTTTTAAAGTGATCCCATGAAATACTTTGCTGCTCAGTGACAGTGGGGGCAGCACCAGGCACTTTTCCAGGCGACGGCGTCAACAGTCCAGTACATCAGGCGACTTTAAGCAGGCTCTCACTTTACAGCAAAAATGGACATCGACGTATCATGGGGAGATTTCCTGCCAGTATCACACGAAGTCATTCTAGAGGACAGGCTTCAGGTCCAATGGTTCGAAACCGTGCCGGTCAATTAATTTCATGCATTACCACAGCGATCAAGCCGTTCCATTCCCATTTGCTGCTAAAAATATAACCTCAAGTAGTAGATTTTTATAATGAGTGCAGCGGTAGAGAGTGTGTGGCTGGTGGTGGTAGAGGCGGCGGGAGACGGCCTGTTTCACGGCATCTTCAAGCGCCTTCTCCGAAGGCGCTTGCGGAGCGTTAAGTTTGAGTCGGAGATGGGGCTCGGGATTACGAGATATTTTTTCTACAGTATGTAAAATCTGGGTGCCAATGCTTACTACATCTGTGGGATGCAGAGTGCGGGAGGATGAACGGGCCCGGCGGAAAGGACGCGTTTAATGCGGGAGGATTATAGTCTAAGGAAGAATTTATCACTGCTGCCTAATACGTAGGCGCTACAAGATCATGGTCCGTGCACGGTGTGCGGCGCGTCTAGCCAGGCCAGTACTGAACATAGCACCGCGACACATTGTCCGAAGTAGCTTATACCGCGGCCCAGGCTGCACGTGCTGTCTCAAATGTTTTCCTGTCCTGGTTCGCTCCTCGGAGTGGCCGGTCTCATTTTTTTTTGGCCGCTTAAATGCGCTAACCTTGACCCCAATAAGATTATATAAGCGCTGATAGCGAGGACATTCTAGATACTTAGCGAATGGGCACTAGTACTAGAATAGACCGCAACAGCTAGTCGATCAATTATTTTTAGTGGACCATATGATTACAAAATATTTTTTCTACAGTATGTAAATCTAGGCACGTTCCCAAATACTACAATTGTGAAGCCTACAGGAGCGATAATACCACATCTGTGATCTTTGCCTGTACCAGACTCAAAGTTTCTGGGGTGCAGGATGATCTGCACCGGGGGAAACGATGCGGGAGGATTATAGAGGCAAGAAATCATCTTCGATGGGTTCTTAGCTTCGGCGGCCATGCCGACTCCACCCTCGGCAGCCTCTGCGGCACTTCAGAGAGCTCAGTCAAGAGCGACACCAGGCAAAGGAAATCAAACCCACATCAACTGTTCACCTGCCATCGACCTCCATAACATCGGGATCTTTACTTCGACTCGCAGCTAGACAAGCTGCCTCTTCGATCATACGAGTTCGGCTGGCTAGCCGAATATCCACACATACGGCTTGGTTGAACCTCCCAGGCGCCAGCCCACACAGTGATAAAAGGGCGACCCCTCGCGTCTCCGCTGCAGCTGCTAAACTAAGCGACGACACATCTTGCAGCTCTGGTGGAATGGGGAGAGACCATTGAAGCACGCTTGGATAATATCGACCAGCAATGAAAGAGACTGGAAACGTGATCTCGGACTGCGGAGGGAGCAGTGCATGCAACGCATACCCTGGAGGCGCAGCTGGCAGCGGATACGATGGAGGACGAGTTGAATGGCTGACTACTTTGGCTGGCGGTGGTATCTGGGGCATATCCCATGGATAATAGATATCGTCTGGATGGGAAGCGGGGGACGAGCCAGATGGGTGGCAGGATGGAGAAACGTTGCCCGAGGAGGACCCAGCAGCTTCCGCCCAGTCTTTTGGCGCTAATTCGTACAGGGGACCTGCTATTGCACACTCCTTCGAACCTTTATTCCCGACACGCGCAAATATTCGGTCTATCCTCATCAGGACACCCCGCATCGCTGCTCCAGGAGAAGGCGTGCTTTTCTGTTGCCAAAGGTGGTCCCCTTGGTTCATATGGCTCATGCGCAGGCTTTCCGCAAAGGCATCACGCTCAGGACACAACCGCACAACATCACCCGTCCAGATACGCTCTGCGCCGTACCAGAGGCCTTCATATCGGGTCTCAGTAACGGTTGTAGCTTTTGATTGCACTACTCTGGACGGCTGCATGGGGGGAGGTTTTTCCAGAGTAGACGAACTACCTATGGAAGCTGCCGAAGGCTTCTGCGCCGTCAAGACAGCCTCTGGAGTCTTGTTGCGCTTCATCGGGCTCATAGGTTTAAGACGAGTGGGAGATCGCTGCGGTGGACTATCAGACGGATGTGGCACGGCAAGGGACGGCATGGAGTCAGCATGGTTGGAATGATGGTCTGGTGTGGAAACACGTTGAAAGACTTGGGAACATGAGGTATTGTTTCCCGTTTTCGGAGGATCTCGAGATAAAGAGGCCGGAGCTACCTTGACTGGATGCCGGTTGCAGACAGCCCAAAAATCCGCGAGTCGTTTGGCCGTACGCACTGCCAATGTGAAGTGGTTGGACTGTCCGTCAGGCAGATTGTTCATGGCGCTCAAGAATGGCCAGCGCTCAGTGCTTGTCTGATGAGCCTGCCAGGGCAAAATGTCGTCCTCGTCTAGAATGCACTCGAACTTCAAACGCATTTCCTCCGATGATGAACCAAGACGAAGCAACGAGTATTGCCGTTCGTGGCGTACAGAGAACGAGCTGTGGTCGGAACTGGAGAAGTCAGCAACCAATTTCAACAAGTACTCCAGGACAATAGCAGGCCAAAGCTGTGGGGGTAGGTTGCCACCATGCACTAGTGACCTATTATCTGTCCCATCTTCCCATTTACACCAAACTAATTCCCCAACTCTAAACCTGCGATCAGACCTGAGATCGGCTATCCTTATGATGTTCGCCGCATATTTCAGTTTTAAGCTCAGCGTTCGCCAAGGTAAATCGGTCTTCCTCGCGGGGCGAAGTGCATACGGAACCCACGGGGTGTCGGCGGGAAGAGCACCAATCTCGTGAGTCTTTGTGAGTTTTGACGCGCGGTGGACACCGATACGCATGCGCTTCGAACCCGTCACTGCCGTTGCACCGCGATTAGTCGGTAGCCCGAGGGCTTCGCTGATCTCGGTCTGAGTTTTCTTGCCGCCTCCTCCACAGTACTTGCACCCGCAATTGTTCTTATTCAGAGTCGGGTCCGTAAGAAGCCAGACACCATGAGGTATGAATTCGGCTGGTGACCGGAATCGCAGGACGGTTTTAGACCCTGACGAGATAAGCTTTAGAGCGTGAAAGGATGGAAAAAAGGACAATTTATTTCACCATAAAGATAGAGGTCATGCCGAACGTTCTTGATCGGGCCTTTGTTGTGGTCAAACATCCAATATCCCACCGGGAAGCTTTGAAGACAATACTTCCCCTGATCTATGAATAGAAAATATATTTCTTTCTGCCGGATACTGAAGTAGTTTTCTATTGGTCTCACCAGGCATATTTAGTAGCTTTGCAATTCCTTGACCAATAAGGTTTCTCCACCGGCAAGCATACTTTTCTTCCAACGTCATTGTCCGGTGCCAATTAACCTCCCGGGCGGATATAGGGGGAGCGATCATGTTGTCAGGCCTTCTCGAGCAGTCACCATCTGATACGGGAAACGTGATGAAGAGCGCATCCGGCGGGATGGACTCAATGGACGGGGGCATGGCACACGAACTACGTCACCAGACGACCATCGAAGTTGAAACATTCGATCAGCTGACCTCGCCCACTGCGTCGCGATTCCCTCTGTGGTACTTACAATTGCCACTCAATCGACGAACTTCACTTCAACAAAGATATGGTGTTCAATTGTTCAATGCTTAAATGTTTTGCTGAACATAGAGAAGCGCGGAAGGAAACAGACTGGCGTGATTTTGGGATACGTGCCAGATACGTTGCCTTTTTGGGGGCTAGGGTGGTGGAGAAAACGCGTGGTTGGTAATTGTTGGTAATTGGCGTGCACGTCACAACGTGACTTGCAAGTTGCCACCGTCACGCCTACTATCCGGTCTAATCCTTCCAGTGCTCGTAACTCGTACATGAAGTAGATGCTTTCGCGCCGCACGGCGAACTAATTTCCCCGCATGCTCTACTTCAACAACCTCGCTGCTCAACTTTCTGATCCTACGGAGTCCTCTCTGACGCTACTCGCTCGCGGGCTCGGTTTGCGAAGGCTCATTTGTACTTTACTGAAAGTATTTGACTCCCCAAAGAGCCTCATATTGATCAGTGAGGACGTATCTGAATACGCGTGGGCTTTGTCTTATGTCGGTCTCTCTATATATATCAAGTCAATGCCACGGCGGAAGAGGAGGCAGGCATCGGGGAGGAATTGGGTGTTATGGGCTGTAGGCAACCGGGTTTAAGAGTGGTCGGGTTTGAGATGCCTCGAAAAGATCGGTGAGTGGTCTAGTAAGTCTCTGTATTTTTTCAAACGCCCGAATCGAATCCGATCTCCTAGACAAGTACTGTACCGGAAAGGCGGACTGATTTCGGTTACCTCGCGGATCCTCACCGTAGATATGTTACTCTCAGACATACCCATCGACATGATAACAGGCATCATCGTCATGCATGCCGAGAAGTACGTATTCGACCATGCCTAAAATTTGACATGATGGACTCATTGAGACTAGAGTTACAGCGTTGGACTCCACAGCCTTCATCACCAGAATGTATCGCGCCAAAAACCAAGCGGGCTTTTTGAAAGCATTTTCTGACCAACCCGAGCACATCACATCAGGGATGTCCCCTCTGCGGAATATATTAAAAGAGCTCCAGGTCCGTAAACTGTAAACTTTCTGGCGTTCCTATACATATTCATCCCAATCTTTGACCCACCCTGCTGAAGATTCGGACAGTGCATATATATCCACGGTGCGTTATATCCTTTGTAGACGTGCCGCACTTCCTCGCTTACGCGTCAATATAGGTTCCACGAGGAGATACAAAAGTCCTTAGAGCCACGGAAGGCAGATGTTTATGAGCTCGCACAGCCTATGTCCGAGTCCATGAGCGACATACATGAAGCTATCGTGAATTGCATGAACGCGACACTCAATGAATTGAAGCGGAGCAATACCACCGTAATAATTGCGCTTCTATTTCTATATAATGATAGCTTACTCCTACGTGGACAGCTCGACCTTGATGAACTCGACATCAAGTCTGCCTACTTCCGCTCCTTCGACTCTATGGTGCGCCGCCAACTAGACCCCATCTGGCACAAAGTCGGAGCCCGCACGAAGCGGCTCGTGAGTGACCTCAGCGTGTTGCGCAACCTCTTGACGTAAGTCCGTTACTCGTCGATATATTCTCGCAGCATGTTTTGATATAATAACACCGGGCGCGCCAGGTACCTTCTTGCTTATGACCCTCTCGCGTTCCATGCGTATCTGGAGACCATTGTGGCATCGAATAGCAGTGCTTCTAGTTCCATTTATTCACAGGAGAATCAGTCGCCCTGGCTTACGATGGATGCCGCAAACACGATTTTCACCGTGGCGAAGAGACGGTGTTACATCAATATTCCTGTCTCAGATACAGACCGTCATCGCAAAGCCGCGGAGGCGGAACAAGACGCCGGATGGGAGGTACTTGACGAGATCGAGGGCGTGGAGCAAAATGGCAAACGGCCGGCGTCGGAGAATAGCAATGAAGACAGGCCATGGTGGTTACCGGAAGATATCAGCCCTATTTTAGAGGAACCGCCGAAGTGGAATCTGCTAGCTGAGACCTTGCACGAAATCGAGGAGGCGATCAACGATAAACCAGGATCATTTCGTGCGTATGCTCTCTCTAGCCACACGTCTCACGTGATCTCACCCTTTCACACGTTATATCAGTGCAGCCAGGATCAGACACGGTGCTCGTTATGACCTCTTCGAACCGGACCTGCGCGTTGTTGCGAGAGTACCTGGACATGTTGGACTTGGATGCGCCAAAGGGCGAGCAGGGCCGTCCCATGATGATGCGGCGCTTGCGCGGTTACCTGGGTTGGAAGGCAGATCTCCATGCGAGCATCCAGAATCAGGCCAATGCCAATCATCCGAGTTTCAAGAGGGATGCGGCGCCCATTCTGAACCCAGGGGATGCAGGGACGTCGTCGGGCGACGGAGTGCTAAGCGAGGCAATGAAGAAGAAGGACAGAGACAGACGCGACAGGGCGGCGAGGCGGAGGAGAGTGCGAGGAGGAGCCCCCGCTGGCGCTAACTCTTCTTCTTCACAGAGACCGAAGGAGTCTGAGCAAGAAGGCTTGATGAAGAGCGAGGGGGTGATGATAGACGAGGCTGAAAAAATTGCCGACTTGTGAGTCTAGCTCAGAACCGCAGAGGGAAACGTGTGTCGTTTTACTAGCCTGTCATAGCTTCGCGGCAAATTCAGCTACGACCAGCAAGACGCCCGCTGCCACCACCAACGTCGAGACGGTCCAGTTAGATAACGTCGAATTTGATACCAATTACGGGCTTCTCCCGCCTGAGCAGACGGCGATCATACGTGCATACTCGGACGACACGGATGACCAGGTTCTCGCGGAGATTCGGCCGCGTTACATCGTCATGTATGAACCGAACCAAGACTTTATCCGTAGGATTGAGGTTAGATCCAGAACACGATATGCCATCGACTTTTTTCGCTCACTGGATTTATCAGGTATATCGCAACGCAAATCCCGGACTAGGAGTACGAGTTTATTTTCTGTTTTATGCGATGAGCTGTGAAGAGCATAAGTATTTGGCTGGCCTGCGCCGGGAGAAGGAGAGCTTCGAGCGTCTCATTAAGGAACGAGGGGTGAGTTTAGAGAGAAAATAATGCTTGTCATCCTTGTCCGGTTGCTTATAGTTCCGCTAGAGCATGCTTATGCCCATCATGGACGAGCGGCGCGCCGGGAGCAGCATGGGCGATGCGATCGTCAGGACGATTAGCTCCCGCATCGCTGGAGGCGGTAAGGTAGCCACGACCGCCCCGTCTCAGGTAAGGAAGGGTTCTCCACGGTTCTGTTATAAAGGTTATTTTTCACGCTTGCGGCTGGGCTTCAGATCATCGTCGACATGCGCGAATTCTGGTCGACACTGCCGAACATGCTTCATGCGTCGAACCTGAAGATCATACCCGCCACTTTGCTCGTGGGAGACTACATTCTCACACCGGACATGTGTGTAGAAAGGAAGAGCATACCGGACCTTCTGTCAAGTTTTAATAGTGGCAGGCTGTGCGTACACGGGTTTCCTTGTTAATCGTTTTCTATTGGACCTACAATCTCCTTGTCAGGTATACACAATGCGAGCTGATGTCCGTGCACTATAAACAGCCGATCCTGTTGATCGAATTCGAGGAGCACAAGTCGTTTTCGCTCAAGGTAATGTTATTTTACTAACGAGCGGCTGTTAGCTGACCATATGCTCCAGACTGTTGCAGAGATCAAATCCTATGCCAAGGCTACCGGAAAGTACCCCAAAAAGCCGCCGGCTGGAAAGTCTCTACCGGGAGAGACGCCTGACTTCGGGTCCGTGCAAGCCAAGCTCGTTCTGTTGGCGCTGTCGTTTCCCCGCGTCCGGATTATCTGGTCGTCTTCTCCATACGCCACCTCCGAGATATTCACCGATCTCAAGCTCCACAACCCTGAACCTGACCCGGCGAAGGCGGCGGCGGTGGGCGCCGAGGACGACGCAGATGTAGGCGCGGGCGTGAATCTCGCGGCAGAGGAACTGCTCAGATCGCTCCCTGGGATCACGGCGAAGAATGCGCGGTATGTGATGGGAAAGGTGGCGAGTGTGCGCGAGCTTTGTGGTCTCGGGCTGGGGCAGGTGCAGGAGATATTGGGTGTCGAGCCGGGAAAGGCGTGCTGGGAGTTCATACATCATGGGGACAAGGTGTTGAGTGGATAGCTGCTGGTGCTTATGTTTGTGTCGCATGACAATGGCAATGAATGAGGTTCTTCGTTGGTTTCTACTGATACTTGTCGGAGACGATGTGTGGCACAGCAAAGTTCATGTATGGGCAGTCGGTAATTCAGAACTTATTATTCATCTACTATTTGGTCATAATCTTCTGCATCGCCGTTTAAAACCGCGACTACGTATCTCAGATTCTGCACTACGGGGCTTACGGCCGGCGCTGCTTCATACACGGACACGACGTTGGCGACTGCTTACCTGGACATGCGGGTCATTGAGCCTACCTCCGCCGCGTCAGAATATCTGCCACGGGATGTAGTTGCAGTGATTACTGACCACATCTTTTCCGTCGTAAATCGTACCCTGCTTGATGAAAATCTGCCACGAGGGTGATTTATCGATCGTCATTCATGCCTGTCACCTGTTAGCTGTCGAAGCACGTCAGCTAACTTGTACCACATGTCTCCTCGTGCTATCTGACACCCCTACGATCCACGAGATACCGAACGCGTCCTCACTCAACACATCCCTTCTAGAAATTTATGCCATGATCAAAGGACACAAGGACATCACCTCCACATCGGGGGGAAACTGGGTTGACGTCCGAGACGTTGCAACGGCCCACGTCAATGCAATAGTTACCGAGGCGGCTGGAGGTGAAACGCTTTATAGTTGCATCAGGTATGGTCTCGCGTCTATCACAACAAAAAAAGCTTACCTTGTCTGACATTTAGGCCCGTATACCAACCAAGGGATTATTGATGCAGTCCACACGAGGGTACGGCCTCGGACGCGGTGCTAGCTGCTCTTCCTAAAGGAACTCCCGGCGCGGGGAAGGACGGAGTACACCCTGTGTTGCTTGATACCACGAAGGCTCGCATGCTGTTGGGGATGAAGTTCCGGCAGCTCAGCGAAACCACCCAGGAGACTGCCGGGAGCTTGTTGCCCAATGAGAAGGGTTTCGCATGGTGAAGCTTAGATGAGGCCGGCTTCATTGTTGATGAGAGACGCCATATCCCGAAGCCAGTATCGTACGTAGGACTAGAACGTTCCTACGAAGAAGGATTGGATTGCGATGCTGCTGATCAGCGCGTGAGGATTGTGAAACCCGCTCGTCACACGCACCGATTTGAGATGATCGTCGCAGACCAGCATTTGAGTCTCTGATGATGAGTGCACGCGATATCTGCGAACTCGTGCTGGAATATCTTTTATCAAGATCTGTAGATGCAACCCGGTTTCGGATGAGATGGGGCGTGGTGTAGAGGGTTCGACTATTCGGAAACAAGTGATTCGGGTGGTGCAACTGCGCGGCGACCTGCGCATGGAACGTGCCTGTCGCTGTCGGCGGGGACGGGCCCCCTCTCGGAATGCGCGGGGCATTGCGGCTACGGGTCCGTGTGCGTCGGTCGGTGGGGAGGGCGGTGCTCCTGGGTGCTGGTGCTGGGTCGGGGTGGGGGGTGCGGGTCTGTGCGCGTCAGTGGGGAGTGTAGATGCGTGCGCCCGGGTGATGGTAGTGGGACGCGGTGGGGCGGGGGGTGCGGGGGCGATGAAACGTGGGGCGAGGGTGAGGACGAGGAGGCGAGACAGTAACGCAATCCAGGAACCTGAGGGGCGAAGGAGTTGAAACGGAAGGCGATGCGACAGGTACTACGTCGGGGATTAGCGGTCAGATTTGGTAGGACCAGAAGATAGTCATTGTCGGAGTCCATGTCGTTCTCAGCTTTCGAGCCCACAATGTCCATCCCCGCATGAGGAGCCATGCCTGCACAGCTCGTCCACGACTTCGCTGTCGGTGGGGGCGCGCCGCTCTCGGAATGCGCGGTGAACTGCGGCTGCGGGTCCGTGCGCGTCAGTCGGTGGGGAGTGCGGTGCGCATGGGTGGTGGTGCTGGGACGCGGTGGGGTGGGGCGGGGGCGGGGGCGAGGAAGGTTGGGGCGAGGGTGAGGACGAGGAGGCGAGACAGTAACGCAATCCAGGAACCTGAGGGGCGAAGGAGTTGAAACGGAAGGCCCTGCGACAGGTACTACGACGGGGATTAGCGGTCAAATTTAGTAGGACTAGAAGATAGTCACGGTCGAAGTCCATGTCGTTCTCAACTTTCGAGCCCACATTGTCCATCCTTGAATGAGGAGCTATGGTTGCACAGCTCGTCCACGACTTCAAATTCGCCGGGGGGCGGGGGTCGGGGGTCGGGGGTCTCTATCCCAAGGGGTGCCATAATGATACTCGTAACGTACTACTCCGGCGCGAGTCGCCGACGAGGCTGATCCTGCCACATTCATCCTCAAGTACCTGGGGATGGAGATATTTCAGCGGCGGTGAGGATGGTGGGATTGAAAACTGAAAAGACGCACGTCTCTTTGAATATCCTCCAAAATATTTGCCTGCAGAGACATATCCATGTATACTGACACAGCTATCCAGCATAATTCATCCTTGACGACATCCAGAAGCCTCGGCACCAATACGGTGTTCCCTGTATAGCTGAGTCAGGTGCCATCCCCCTGCTCAAAGACGATGGACTCAGACGGGTGACACCTTGCCAACGCTCCTTGGCATTTCTCTCGACAACACATGACGGGGTTTCCTGAGCCAAAGAAAGGACGTATTGGCATGCTGATGCTCGTAGGAGCGATTTGCGGGACAAAGGCTGAAAGAGCGCTCGGGGACGAGACCCTGGTGGGGTGGACAAGACTGACGTAGGGCGTGTCAACGAGGTTGATGGCGCTGGTCTGAAAAATCAAGTAGATACATTGCCTAGGGGAACGGAGACTCACGATCGAGTGTTTCGGGTGACTGGTGGCGGGGGTGTTTGTGAACGCGTCTCAACGCAGTAAGTTGACATAAATATTGGTAATATCCTAACTGCGACGCAGAAATAATTATTGTCACCGTAGAAGACTTGTGTTGCTAAGTCACGAAACGGCTGGACTTATAATATTGAATTATAATATAAAATTCAGCCAGGGATGGTATCGAAAGTGCCGACAGACCACGGCTTAAAATTTCATGGATGGTCAGCCAATACCACACAAGATATCACAGAGAAGACCACGAAACCCCGACAGCCGCCCGGGTTCCTTGCAAATCGAGATTTCAGAAATATACAGACACACAGATCAAGCTGCCTTCGGAGTGCACAACACAGGTCATACGTGTCGTCTCTGGAGTGGGAATTGACGAGATCCAAATCCGTCGACGTCCTCAAATACTGACTCGCCCTCTCGAGTGCCACAGGGCAAGAGAGGGAGCGATAGGCACTTGGCAACGATTTGAAGGCGGAATTGACATTTCAGGGCCTCCGACGCACGGGGGACTATGGTGCGGACAGATCTGGGTCGTTCTGGGCGTGCGGCCTGTAGAAGCTGCCACCGCCTTGTGTGCCGACTGAATATGAAGACTTGAAATGACAGCAGTCGGAGAGGGCGTGAGTATAAGCGCACGGATCCAGTTGGACAGCCTTCTAGAAGCATCACGTTTTGGGGTTAATACCGGTAACTGAACTGGTGAGAATAGTACTGTCCAAAGCACATCGGCCTTGATCCGAACTGCACATATCTTGGGCGCGGAAGCGATTGCATGCGCAGTAATGCGTTGAAACAGACGTCGCTTCCCTTGTAAGAACGGAGGACCCTGGAGAGACGTGGTATTCCCTGCGACGCAGGCGGCAGCCGAGTGACTAGGTCCGATTTCGCGCAAAAACAAGCGTAAAACTGCTCCGGATCGGGATATCCGGTAGTAGAGTCTATGAGATCTACGGCTCGAATTAGAGGACCACAATCGTGGTTTGGGTTACAGTGAGTTGGAATCCAGGCAGCCCGGAAAGGAATTGATGGTTCGACTTCAGCTGATGTAATATGGGCGCCCGGGCTTAGAGTTTTCCTTTGTCGTCTCCAGGTAGACCACTGGCCTTGTTATCTGGTTTGTCCACCGATCCTTGTCTCGTATTACACTGGCTAGTCTCAGTGAAGCGCTACCGTACATGCCTTGATGCAAGGTCGGATGCTTCTCTTCTTTAGAGCGCGCAGGCTGTGTTCCGCTGGCTCATTCGGCCAGTTTACCACGATATTCGACGCGCGTAATTGGCCATCCTTCTATCTGCCGTATTTCGGAGCCAGCCGCACGCCAGCTCCACTTACTCGGCCGTGGCGTGCTTCTGACTTGGAAGTTTTTATATATAAGAAGTCCCCCTTTCCTTGTTTCCAGCCCCCACCCACCATCTCCCCCCATTCCTGCGATCCTCCCTCTTACTACCATTGTCCGCACCATCGCCGTCCTCTTTCGTTCATGTCGCGTTCTTCACTCTTTGATCTCGCGCTTTCTTTGTTTCATCCCAATTTCCCTGTGCTGCTTCTTTTTTCATTCGTTGGCACTCCCTTGGAACTACCTTTACGGCTGCTTGCCTCTGGGGCAGCCGGCGAACGCCTAGTTAGATGTCTCCGCTGGTCTTGTCTTCGGCTTGGGAGCCTTGGTTAACTTGCAATGGTCAGTGTGTGTTTTTTTTCTCTGCACGTCTCCAGCTCAGTCCTGACGACACTCAGGTACCTACCGTGCAGGCCTCGCTCTGCTCTTTTGCTCGGGGCTTCGACTATCTCTGGAGATTCCCGCTCTCAGTGACAGCGGTCGTGGGATCTTGATTAACTTGAAATGGTCTGGCTAAATGTGTGTGTTTTTTTGCTCTACGCGTCTAGCTCAGTCCTGACGACACTCATGTACCTGCACTGTAGGCTTCGCTTGGTGCTGCGTTATGTTCGGGGGTTCGACTATCTTTCGGCTGCAGATTCCCGCTCTCAGACTTCGCTGTCTTAGCTCTCGCTGCAGCAGGCTCGGCTGTCTTAGCTGTCGCTGCGCCAGCTCCCGCTAAATCTCAGCTAAGCCGTTGGGGAAGCGCTACATGTGGTCCTCCCAGCGGCGCTCTGTTGGACGGAGCGAGCTGCGGCTTCGCTCGCAGGGAGCCTAGGTAAACCCTTGGTGAGTTCCAGAATCGCGGTTTTGATCCGTCTACTTATCATTGTTCAACCCCTTGAACAGAGTTGTCAAGTCACGACGGCACAGCTGAGTGAACGACTACCTATCGCAGAGGCTTCCGCCCCCCTTGATCTCCCCCCGCATAGGTGTTTACGCATGCGTCTCCCCTAGCAACCCTCTTTCCTACCTAGCAGAAGCCCAATCTTCGGAGAAGGCTGTCCGCGGTAGTTGCAAAGGTTGTGGTCTGCCCAGCGGCGCTCTGTTGGACGGAGCAGCCTGCGGGTTCGCTCCCAGGTAGCTTAGGTAAACCCTTGGTGAGAGCTGAGTGAACGATTGCATGTCGCAGAGGCTTCCGCCCTTGATCCCCCCCCCCCCCCCCCCGCTTCTCTACATAGGTGCATTCCGGGATTTCATGACCTCCCGCGAAGTACGCTGGGAGCACCTTTGGGCACGCCACTTGTCTTCAGAGTGCTTCGCGAGCTCTGTCTCGTACTCGTGGAAACATTTTTTTTCCTAAGTGCTTCGCACTCTGCATCGATCTGTGCTTTGTCTCAGATGGCTAAGCGCCATTGTTGCGCATAATGTTTTCCTCCCCATCCTCGTGAGGCTATCCTGTCGTGCATTGCTTCCACTTGGTGAGTTCAGAATCGCCAGCATTTTGATCCATCTACTAATCCTTGTCTAGTTTCTTGACCAGAGTTGTCAAAATCACGACTGTACAGTGAATCATCGATGCCTTATCGCACAAGATCCTTTCCGGTGTGCACCTTCGGATAATTTGGAGCTTATGGGGGTTGCTAATTACCTTTTCAGATATCACTCCTTCCTGGGAGGTGACCGGCCGGAGATGTGCTACACCCCTGAGACCTTAGCGGTGAGCCTGAGTTCCAGCAGCGTGGGTACGTCCACTAATACCATCTCCTGTTCAGACTGCAAGTTACCAGGACTGGTGCAAAAGATGAGTAACTCTTCGTATGGCCAAATAGAAGCTCACACGAATTATCAGCATCGCTGTTCGGAACAAATATAAGAGCACTGATGTGAAGGCGGACATGCTTCGAGATAGCCGGAGACTTCAGGGTGGACTGGGTCTAATATACAGTGATGTCTTGTTGCTAGAGCCAAAGAAACGAAATTCAATGGGTATTATTATCGGAAGAATCGAATTGTGTTTAAACTTGGGTCCAGCCCTCCTGCCCTGGCAGCACCCCACGTGCTCGTGGCGCTGCTCGTGTACGTCTATAAAATGCAGATTTGCGTAGAAATGTCGATTCTATCCGGGCATGAAGCGCGTAGATACTCATCCTGTATTTCTGGCGGCACACATCCGACTGTCACACTCGAGAGGATGTCATCCCGCGTGGAAAAAGTAAAAAAAGGGTCAGGGGGGAGAGCGAGAGCGAGAAATGCGAAGACACTGGATGCCCATTGGTCACAAGCTTCGGAACAACGGGTCACTGAGGAACGCGGCAGCAAATGTTCAGTGCAAGAGGATCCCTTTGTGTCCACCAAGTAAGTGTTGAAGGTGGTCACGATGAGAATGGTTCCCAGGCCTAAAAGGGGTCCTCAGACAGGATGGGGACGATTGCCGGCACAGAGGGAAAACTTCAGAACTTTGACGCCGCGATGGTGTTCGATGTGGTTCGTCTATATGGACCCACACACGCTGAGTCCATATAGTTCAGATTCCGCATCTCCGCTTTTCTCCTCAGTCGTTCATGCCACTCTGAACGTCTGAGGTAAGAAAGCTCAGCTACTACTTCGCTATCTTACCAATTACTTACTCGCACTGTAGCCTAACGTAGTGCAGGTAATACACAGTCGTTCCACTCTGAACGTCTGAGCCTAACGTAGTGCAGACTCCAATAGGTTATGGGCCTACCGCTGCACTCCTAATATCCTTGTGAAGCATCCATACGTCCAGGAACTATCCGAGACCGTTCTTTTTCTGTCATCCCTGCCTCCACTTGTTTTTTATTTTATTTTTTATTTTTTTATATCCATTGTTATCCATTGAGACGCGTGCTCATGTAGGATATTACAAGCGTTGTACCTACTGAGTGACCGTGAGAAAAGCTCTAAACATAAGCCCTAAGGCTGGGAGGTCCCAATACGGACTGACTCCCTTGGGAACTAGTTGCTATAATATAAACATGGCATAATAGGTGTGGGCATGTCCCGAAACACGTGAGAAGTTGTCTGTGATCTGTTTTGGCTGTCTACAAAAGTGACTGTTGATAAAAGAATGAGAGAGGAGACGCATATCCTGTGCATGGGCGCGGGTGGGCAGAGGGGCGGGCGGGCTGGGCGGGCGTAGGCGTGGCGTGTGCGGTTGCGGCGAGCGGGTGTGCGGTGAGCGGGTGCGTGGCAGCGAGGGCGAGCGGGTCGGGCGGGGGTCTGTGAAAGGGCATGGGAGGTCAGCGTTTTGCTCAATACGTGGGTGTCTAAAAATTTTCTCACGCCTACCACAACAACGAAAATTTTCAAAACACTCCAAATCACCCAAAAAACGCTACAAAAGGCACACAGAGCACTGCTAGCAAACACTAGTAATAGCTCTAAAGTACCGAACCAAAGAAAAAGGGTCAATGCCGCCCAGCATGGACCCCACAATGCCCACGGCATCACAGACCCGAACGCGATCCAGCAACCAGCAGGGAAACAACAAGACCAGAGCCGAATTGTTGTCAGACCCATACGCAGCGATACGCACAAAGGAAGCAGCCCGAACCTTCATGGACAAAAACGGTTTCTTCGCCAAGGAAGAGCCGCTGACAGCAGAGCTGCTCAGCCATACACTCCTCTCTGTAGCACGGGATGTCGGGAAAGACACTGCAGGAAGGGGCCAAAGCTGTAGCTATCTTGATGCTGGAGGAGGCAGCAGGAAAACTAGCAGAAACGATGGCGCAGAAAGTGGGCGAAACGCTAAGAGAAGTGGTGGGCAAGGTTGAAGAGGCGGCCGACATGGCGTATAACTTAACAGAGGAGGCGCGGATGGCAGTACAGGGGATAGTCAGGCGGTTCGACGAAGCGCAAGGACAGATACAAAACGCAGGAACAGTCAGGGAACAAGGACCAGGAGGGATGACATATGCGACTGCACTGAAAGGTAATGTACCTCTCTCACATCCAAACACCCTGGAAAGAGCCAGAGCCAGGGAAAGGCAACTTCTGATAGACAGGGAAACGGGAGGCGAGCAGAACACGCTAGCAGATCTCACAGAGCAGGAGCTGGTAGCCAAAGCAAACGAGGCGGTGGAACAAATTGAAATGCCAGACGAGCTCGAATACGGATGCTTCATAGGAGCCAAAAAACTAGCGAACGGGGGGATAGTGTTCGAGCTGCGCACACCAGGGGCCGCGAAATGGCTACAAGAGCACAAGGGGCGATTTCTGGAAAAATTCAGTGGGACAGTGGTAATCAAGGATCGAGCAGTATCAGTAATCATCGAATACGCACCACTCTCACACTCACCAAATGCCCTAGCAGAATTAAGAAAGATCGAACGAGAGTCTGGCTTACTGACGGACACCATAATATCAACCAAGTGGATCAAACTGGCCCACAGAAGATCGGAGGGACAAAGATCGGCGCACCTTATCGCCAAATTCACGACAACGGAGGCGGCCAACCTGAGCATAAGAGACGGCATAATCATAGCGGGCAAAAGGGCATGGGCTAGAAGGATGAGAAGGGAGCCGAGGAGATGCTTAAAATGCCAGAGATACAACACAAGACATATAGCGGCGGAGTGTAGTGGACCGGAGACATGCGGCACATG
Source organism: Gautieria morchelliformis (assembly GCA_015179125.1). Classification (NCBI taxonomy): domain Eukaryota; kingdom Fungi; phylum Basidiomycota; class Agaricomycetes; order Gomphales; family Gomphaceae; genus Gautieria; species Gautieria morchelliformis. Next base: position 383,458 of record WHVA01000031.1, read on the forward strand.
CGGGGAAAATCACAGGACGGCGCAATGCGAAGAGACAGAACCAGCTAAATTCAAATGCACAAGCTGTGACAAACATGGCCATGCATCATGGGACCGCACGTGCCCAGTATTCGAAGCGACATGCCGAACGATTGAGAGAGCCGACCCGGAGCACACCTACAAGTACTTCCCAAACGACAACCCATGGACATGGGAACAGCAAGGCATAGCGGAAGAAGAAGGAACGATGGAAGAAACAATGAGAAGAGTAGGAGCACACACAAATACAGGACGGCACCACGAGGCGAACCAATGGCACCACAGGGACGAGGGTGGAGGAAGGCGGCAGCAGGGCAGACACAACAGAGACGGAAACCCACCTACAGGGCACCAGGATCAGGGGTGGACTAACCAGCAGAGCAGGCAGAGACGACTAGACGAGTACGGCATAAGGCTGGGCCAGACAGAGGAGTGACAACAAGACGACGACACCCACGACCTATACCGCGGATGAACGAAGAAAACAAAAACAGACGATACTTGCGAGTTAGACAACAGAACGTGAACAAGTCACTTACGGCAACAGCAGATCTATTAGCTTGCTGCCACCCGGAAAAGTTCGACATCATAGCCATACAAGAACCCTACATCGATTTTCTAGGGAATGCTCGAGCGTCGCCTCACTGGTACTCCATATACCCAGAAGCACATTTCCGAGACAGAAGCAAAAGAACAAGATCAATGATACTGGTCGGCGAAAGCATAGCAACCAAGGCGTGGGTGGTGATAGAAGTAGGCACGCCAGACATCACGGCAGCAAAGATAAAAACAGAGACCGGTGTCGTGCTCATATACAACATATACTGTGATTGTACACACTCTGACGCTATAAAATCATTACAGGAACACCTACAGGAAAGCGCTAGGAGCGAGCGACTGCAGCAGGAAAACGTCGAAGGGGTGATATGGCTGGGGGACTTTAACAGGCACTATCCAATATGGGACGAGGATAGGAACGCACACCTATTCACTCGAAGCAATTTGGACGAAGCACAGATACTGCTCAACGCAGTTGCAGATCATGACATGCAGATGGTGCTACCGAAAGGAACACCAACGCTGAGAGCTATGTCGACTGGAAATTACACACGCACTGACAATGTGTTCGTCTCCACAGACATGATACAAACCATATTGAGCTGCGACACAGTACCTGAGCAACAGCCCACCAAGAGTGATCACCTTCCCGTGGACACAGTCATCGACATCACCCCAGACACAATCGCGTACGTACCGAGAGCGAACTACAGACAGGTAGACTGGGAAGACTTCAACAAGCACCTCCAAGAGCGACTCAAAAACAGCACAGCAGAAGCAGAACCGACAAGCGCACTAGAGTTCGAACGGCAGCTCAGAGCGGTCACGACAGCCATCGCTCAGACGGTAGAGGAGGTGGTTCCCAAAACTAAGCCATCTCCATACATGAAGAGATGGTGGTCGGCCAAGCTGACTCGCACACGAACAGAGACCAGAAAGATCGGTAGAAAATCGTACGCTCGAAGGGGAGACCCAACAGACAAAGTACACAACGACTACAGGACAGCCAGGAACCAGTATGCAAATGCCATCGAGAAATCGAAACGAGAGCACTGGGATGCGTTCCTGGAGGAGGTCGACATGAAAACAGTATGGACAGTGCATAGATACGCGTCGGCGGATGCATCAGACGGCGGCAGAGCGAGGATACCAATCCTCAGGGCGAGGCGAGAGGACGGGACGGTGTGCGTGGCAGCGACGAACGAACAAAAGACACAAGTTCTTTACGACAACTTCTTTCCGGAAGTAAGGGCTGGAACGGAGGAAGTCCCAGCTGACTACGAGTATCCGGAGCCGGCTTTCGATTTCGAACCCATCACAGACGCGCAGATAACAAGAGCGGTCGAAAAACTGAACCCCTTCAAGGCCCCGGGGCCTAACGGTATCCCAAATGTCGTGATCAAGCGCTGCATTAATGTATTGCTCCCACTCCTAGGCCCACTGTTCAGAGCTACCTTTAGTCTGGATACATACCCCAAGGAGTGGCGAGATTCGGTCACCAAAGTCCTGAGAAAGCCAGGCAAACCGGACTATACGGCGCCGAGTGCATATCGCCCCATAGCCCTCCTTGACACGATAGGCAAGGTGCTATTGGCATGCGTGGCTGAAGACCTGGTGAAGATGACAGAAAGACATCAGCTGTTGCCCAGCAATCATTATGGGTGCAGACCAGGGCGCACCACCACCGACCCACTGCACCACATAGTGTCAGCCACCAAGGATGCGTGGAGGAGAGGAAGGGTCATGGGGATACTTTTCCTGGATATCAAAGGTGCCTTTCCGAGTATAGTACTGGATAGACTGATACACAATATGAGGCGGCGAGGGATACCCACAGAATACACAAACTGGATACGCAGGAGGGTGGAGGGCCAAAACACCGTGGTAAGCTTCGATGACCACACAGCGCTGGCGAGACAAGTACAACGCGGCATGGACCAAGGATGCCCGGTGTCAGCAATCGCGTACCAATATTACAACACCGACTTTCTAGATACAACCAACCGTAGAAGCAGAGAGGATTGCGTGGGTTTCGTGGATGACACCACCGTCATGGCCGAAGGGTCAACTTTGCAAGAAGCCTTCGACAAGCTCAGAGATATCATGACCAGAACGGCAGGCGCGCTAGAATGGGCCGACACGCACGACTGCTCCTTCGAGATAAGCAAGTTTGGCCTCATGGGACTCACCAGGAGGAGAGAGAAGGATCCTGGAAGGCCCAGCAAAACCAGGCCCACAGCGAGACCAGCGATCACAATAGGCCGACACACCATCCAACCAACCACGGCCCACAAGTGCTTGGGAGTCATCCTGGATCAAGAGCTGCGATTCAGAGAACACGCGAACTACGCGCTCAAGAAGGGAGAGAAATACATCGTGCAATACAGAAGGCTAACGAAAATGACGAAAGGATCCACAGCTAAGCACATGAGACAATACTACCTCGCTGTTGCCGTGCCCAAAATGCTGTACGCCGCTGATATATTTCTAATACCAGGCACAAGATACAACAAGGGTAACAAAGGGTTTATGAACAAGCTCGCGAGAATCCAGAGGCAAGCGGCTCTGACCATAACAGGAGCCATGAACACCACCACAAGCGACACACTGGATGCGCACGCGAACCTGCACCCTTTCCCGCTGCTAGTAGCCAAGGTCATACACAGAGCAGCGGTCAGGATAGCGTGCTTACCAGGAGAACACCCGCTCGCGCTCGGGGCTCGGAGGGCAGCCAAAAGATATGTCCAGAATCACAGAGCTCCCCTCCATGAGATGATGCACACGTTTGATCTACAGCCCGATGAAATGGAAAAAATACGGCCGGTCATCCTGGGACCAAAATGGTCCCCATCTCACGAGATCAGGATACCACAGGACAAGCAGAGCGCCATTGAAGAGATAGAAGAGGAAGAAGTGGAAGTAATAATATACACAGATGGCTCCAGCTTAGAAGGGGGAGTAGGGGCGGCGGCGGTGCTGTACAGGAACGGGATCGAGCAGCAGGTGGTCAGGCTACACATGGGAACCGATCAAGACCATATGGTATTCGAGGCCGAACTAGCAGGGGCGGCGATAGGAGCAAAGCTGCTAAGAACAGAGAGGAACCAGGTACGTGATAGCAGTGGACAACCAAGCCGCCATATGGACATCTAGGAAAGAGAAGCCCATGCCCACGCAATACCTGGTGGAAGCGCTGCACAGGCAGCTACAAGCGGTTCACCAACGACAGCCCACATCAGAAATAGTAGTGAGATGGGTCCCGGGACACGAGGGCGTAAGAGGAAACGAAAGGGCTGATGAGGAAGCAAAGAGGTCGGCGAAAGGGGAGAATAGTGAGGAGAGACTCATACCAATCGAGTGCAGGGGCAAGCTCCCCATAAGCAAAGCGGCGGAACTGCAGAGATTTCAAAAACACATCAAAGGGGAAGCTAGGGAGAAGTTCGCCAGGTCGCCCAGAGCCAGAATCGCACTCAAAATCGACCCATCCATGCCGTCAACAGCTTACGCCAGACTCTGCGAAGGCCTACCGCACAGACACTCCAGCCTGCTAGTGCAGCTCCACACAGGCCACGCGGCCCTCAACAGACATCTACATAAAATAGGCAAGGCCGACACGCCTATATGCCCAGCGTGCAGGAAGGCAGAGGAGACGGTATATCATTTTCTATTTAGATGCCCAGCGTACAACCGACAGAGGAAGACCATGCAAAGGCAACTACGACGAGGAGCAACATCTGCAAGAACGGTCCTTGGAAAACCAAAAGCGCTGAAACATCTATTCAGATATGTACACGAGACTGGAAGACTACAGGGAACATATGGAGACCTCCAACTGCGACAGGAGACGGGGGAGAGACAGAGAGGATAGACCGGCTAGGAAGCAACAGGCGCCAGGCGCAATGATACCCACCTCGCCTCATCAGGCATGGACACGCCCAGGGCATCGCCCACAGAGCACAAGCGGGGATAGAGAAAAAGAGGAAAAGCAGACATACCTGTAGACTGGCGCTTTGTAGAAACAAGTCTTACATAGGGCATAGCCCCAAAATAATATAAATCAGAGTAAGGGGTTGGGGTCGAGTGAATAATGATGTGATAAAGATCTCAAGCAGTGTTCTGGTGAGAGATAAGAGCAATGTTCTAGAGTTCTAGATTTAAGCAATGTTCTTGGTGCAATAAGAGTTGAGGAGGAAACAATAATAGTCCAAAGAAGCTTATAACTCGAAGCTCTAGGAAAAAGATTGTTAAGTCGCTTGTTTATTCGTATCTAGAGTCCAAGTATTTAAGCAGTGTAGGATAGGGGGAAATAATCATGTGTGAGTGTAATAATCATGTGAAATATGATGCTACTTAGGGGATAGGAGCATAATGATGTCAACAGTGATGCAACAGCTCCTATATGGCTAATCTCTTCATAAATGATGGAGATGATGCAATAAATGATGTCAGACCAGTGGAATGATGACTCGACTCGATAATAGGCATGAAAATGAACTCTTAACTCAATGGTACGCATGTCTGCGCCTCGACTCGATGTTTGACTCATGGTACGCATGTATGCGCCTCGACTCGACTTGGAATGATGGGAAAATAAGGTGAGTGATAAGAGAAATGAGAAGTGAGATTGTCCTGATTGAAACTGTCCTTCCTCCTCCAATAACACTCCCCCTCAAACTCGACATATTCCTAGAAATTCTAGGATATGGAGATGTTTGCGTGGAGATAATGGCTTTGTGAGAATGTCCGCAGGATTGTCCATCGCAGGAATATAATGTAGTTTGATGTTCCCATTGGTGATCTGTTCCTTTGTATAATGGAAGTGAACATCAATATGTTTTGTGCGACTGTTATTGATGTTGTCTTGGGAAAATGCGATGGAGGATTGGTTGTCGGTAAATATGGTGATGGGAGCAAGGTTATGCTGAAAATCTTTTCCCATTCTTATAAGCCATATTCCTTCTGCTGATGCAAAGGATCCTGCAACCAGTTCCGATTCCATTGATGATCGGCTCACAAGATTCTGTTTCTTTGATGCCCAAGAGATAGGGCCACCATTGAACATAAAAACCCATCCTGTGGTAGACTTCCTATCATCCTTGTCTCCTGCGAAGTCTGCGTCTGTGAATCCTGCAAGTCCATGAGCATATCCCTTTGTGCCATCACCATGACTTGAGAATGTGATGCCAAATTCTTTTGTGTTGATTAAGTAGCGTAGAATTCGTTTGGCAGCTTCCCAGTGAGTGATGTTGGGTTTGGATGCAAATTGTGCACATTTGTTGACTGCATAGGATATGTCTGGTCGAGTGGCCACTGCACAGTAGTTGAGACTTCCAATCAATGATGAATAGGATATATCCATAATATCATTTGGATTGGTGGAGATTCTGAATTCGATGTTTGGTCCATGGGTGAGTTTGTAGCACGTCCAGCTGTAACATCGAATCGTTTTGAAATAGAGTTGATAAAGGATGGTTGGGAAATGTGAATGGTGCCCAGTTCTTGATTCCTGATGATTCGAATTCCCAAAAGCCGGCTTGGTTCACCTAGGTCTTGGATGTCAAAGCTCCCCCTCACATCTCTGATCATTTTCTCCATTGTTTCCTTGGAATTTGCAGCCATTAATCCATCATCCACATACCAGCCCACTACAGCCACCTCTCCTTTGTCTCCAAACCTGAAAAACATTGTTTGATCTGCTTCCCCTGCCTTGAACCCCATCTTCTCTAATTCCTTCCTCAAAGTATTGTGCCACACTCTTCCTGATTGTTTCAACCCATAGATCCCCTTGTTTAACTTGCAGACAAGATGTTCCTCTCCTGGTTTGATAAAACCCTCTGGTTGGCGCATATACACAGTGTCCTCAAGTTTGCCATTGAGATATGCGCCCTTTACATCCACATGGCGCAGTTCAAGGTTGTACTTGCAACCTAATGCAAGAATGAGTCGAATTGAGGTTAATCTGATAGTGGGGGAGAATGTTTCTTGATAATCGATGCCTGGAACTTGTGAAAAGCCTTGTGCCACTAGTCTTGATTTGAAATTGTTTATATCGCCTATATTGTCTCGTTTGACTCTGAAAACCCAACGGCATCCTATAATATTCGTGTTCGGAGGACATTCGACCAGGGTCCAGGTATAGTAACCTGTGAGTGTGTCGTATTCCACCTCGCATGATTTCCTCCACTGTGATGCATTTTCCGAGCTCAATTCGTTATTTCATTGCCTTGCCATGATGGGAAGGACCGGGAGGAGTGTGCGCATTAACTCGAGCGCAGGAGATGTAGGGAAAAGAACTTGATAGTGAGGACACTGTTAACTCACTCAACTGGACTCAACAATGTGAGTGAATGGGCTGAAACCAATGATTTGTTGTAGCTAAAGTCCTAGCTACTTATACAGTGGTGAACAGGGGTAAACCCCTATGGAACATTGGATTAGGAGTGCATACATCACTAATGATGTCAATGATGATGCTGTGTGCCCCTAGGTGGATAATCCATTGTTGATGGTGTATGCCCCTAGGAGGATAATCCATTGATGATGATGCATGCCCCTAGGAAATACCCCTCTAGAATCCAATAACACAAAAGACTTAAAATTGGATAACAAAAAAAAAAAAAAAAAAAAAAAAGTGGGTGTCTACTCGTTGTGCGCAGATGGGGTGTGGGTTAAGGATTGTGCGGGGGTTTTGGGGGGGGAGGAAGCGTTTGGTGGCATTGACGTAGTCGAGCGTGTATTCTACACATTCAGGGTCTGATAGAAGCTTGGAGAGGTTGAGTGCGTCCCATCATAGTACGTTGACTACAGGCTGTCGATGACGGGCGTGCGCTACACAGGAGAGCAGAAATGTCGGACCGTTTCTTTGCACTGGTTGCAGGCGGGGCATATTGGGGTGTCGCTGGCCCCTATTTTGTGCAGATGTCGGTGGAGGTGAGCGTGTCCCGTTCTGAGCTGCATGAGGATGCTGGATTGGCGCCGTGGGAGGCCGTTCGCAATTTTGCAGTAACCGTCTGATGGGGCGTTTGGGTCCATCTTGTGGAATCTTTGATATCTGGGTGATTGTTCAAACATGCGTATGACTGTGGTTTTGAGCTGCTTTTTGTACGTTGCCTTGAGAGCTGACTTGCTGCTCAGTAAGCGCGAGCGTAGTTTTCTGGGAAGGGATTGGGGTGAGCTACTGTGTCCTCCCGCTGCCTCTTTAGCTAGCTCATCGGCTGCCTCATTCCTTACAATACCTTTGTGTCCGGGTACCCATCGTACCTCGAATGGAACGCCTTGATGTCGCTCCGCGGCCTGCTGTATTTGATGGAGGAAGTGGTCAAGGAGGTGTTGCCCTGGGCCGCCCTTGCGGCTGTCGAGCGCTTTGATCGCTGCCTGATTGTCGATGGCGATGGATACTCCATCCAGGAAGTCATATTCTTGTAGCATGGTGGCGGCCAGTATCAATCCTACAACCTCCGCCTCGTATACTGTGTGCTCTGCGTCAGTTCCTAGGTAATACTGCAGCTCCTTCCTTTGAGTGCTGTTGATAAACATTACCGCGGCTGCTCCGACCCCTCCGTCGAGGCTGGAACCGTCTGCGTAAATCTTGATGGAGGATGTGTCCATCTTGTCCTGGGAGATTGCCTCTTTCTCGCTCTCGGCTATTCTGATGCGCATGGGAGGGTTCCATGATGGGTTGTGTCATATCGTTTGGATGCCTCCACTTTGACAGCGCATATAACCGTTTTTCCTTTCGTTCCACCTCATGACGTCCTCTATCACTTCATTCATCCCTGAGAACTGGGCTTGCCCCAAAATGTCCAAGCTTCTCCTGGGTGGTGAAAACTATGAGTCCTGGGCCAGCGAAGCCAAAGCTGTTCTCGCTACTAGTGGGTTATGGAAGTACTTTGACACGAACGATCCTTGCTTGACCATCCCTCCTGGCACCAAACCGTCTGAAAAAGACCTCTGGATTGCGAAGAAACCACACTCGTCTTCACCGTTCAGCTAATGATGGACCCTTCGCTCCACCATGTCATAGCTGGCTGTACTACTGCGTCCACCGCATGGAGCAAAGTCCGTGAATCCTTCTCTACGCTGGGCCAGATGCATCAAGTCTCGCTACTCAAACGTGCGCTCTCCACTCGTTTCTCCCTGGCATCAATATCGACGTCACCCTTCTTGCACTTGAGCACACTATGAAAGACATGTTTGCCACCCGTCCAATCAAGTAGGATGACTGGATGATCATTATCTGCTTGAACGCCCTCTCCCACGACTTCTTCACTCCGATCCGCGAGCAACTCGAAGGTATCCTCACTTCTACAAAGGATGGCATTACATTTGACGGACTTAAAGCTCGCCTTTGTTTCGAAGCCTCTAAAGTCCGCCACGCTAATCAAGTTATTGCTGCTGAGGAAGCCCTCGCTGCTGTCACTGCCAAGAAACCCTCCTCCAGAGTTACCTGTGCGAATTGCAACAAGCCTGGCCACTTGAAGGAAAAATGTTGGCGTCCCGGTGGTGGTGACGAAGGTGGCGGCCCACGTGCACAGGCAAAGAAGGAGAAGGATGCCGCTCTTGCTGCTGATGCCAATGTTGCGGGGGAGACTAAGACTAAAACTGAATCAGCCAACCTTGCATCCTCTGCTACATCTGTGACGTCCCGTCCGATAACCTTTTACCAGCAAGATGATCACCTCTACGAGAACAACTGGTCTTTTGTGTGTACGGATGAAACTGATGCTGCATGTAGTATCTATTGGCTAGCACATCAACGTGGCAATACTGGTGCACCTGAATCAGTACTTGCGTCGATGGTTCCCATCCCTCGATTCCTTGAATCTGGCGCATCCATTCACTGCACCCCATGCAGAGATGATTTCACCAAGCTTGTGCCAATCGAACCTCGTCCCATCAAAGGAATGAACGGTTCCATTGCCAAAGCCATCAGTGTAGTGTCAAGATTGGATTTTGGGCGTTAATATCGCATGTTAGTGGCGAATGCCCGAATAGCGTGTGCGATCTAGCGAATCGCCCAGCGACCAGTGCCGAAGAGGTAAGGGTTAAGAAGTAAGAGGGTTACTCGAAAGGAATTCGCCCTGATCTACAGTCATAGCGAAATAGCCCGTGGCACTTGATGATGTAACGTGCAAGGTGTCACGGAAAGGTTGTCTAAGTAGCGACAATCCTTTCTCCAGTGAAGGCACTCCTTCGGAGCCCTTCGCTGACAGCACAGAAAATAACTCGAAGGCTAAGGTAACAAATATGAAGTATGAGAACTCACCAGCGATGCCTAAGTCCTCTTCTGGTCGAAGATAGAAATCTACAGGAGAAGGCTCAAGATGATGATCACAGCGAGGTCAGGTTTGCACAAGATGGACGTATGATAATTAAACTGGAGAATATACATGTGAATGTAGACTACTTATACCGAATGCTCATATGGTGCTAGTGAATAGGAAAGAGGCCGTCTGGAGTCAGGGTTGGATAGGGGTGCGTGGTCAGGATACATAATAGATGGAATAGACATCCAATAGAATGGAAGAGGGGTGCGAACATGAAACGACGGAGAGGGAAGAAGGCGAAGGCCCCTATGTACGAAAACACACCTTGGGACCTGCATATACACCACCCTGCACGGACTCTTCATCTGCTGGGTTGGTCCCACATGACCTACGGGTAGGATGCCCCGCAAATGCATTCTGGACATAGGAACACCCAAAGGGGGTTGAGTTGAGAAGATGATGGGACCAGTGATGAACCATCAACCCGGGTAAAGGATGTCGATTGTGTTTTGATGGCGTGCCTGCTGGTGAATGATGCGAGTAGCGAATGGTCAGATGGTGAATGTGGCAAATAGCAAATGGAGCGAGGAGTGAATGGAGCGAAGACACGTGAACATGGAAGAGTGGTGAAAGGGACAACAGGGATAGCTGGGTACAAGAAATAAATGAGTCATGACAGCCTGCACCTCCTTGCAATTCATGATAGGACCAGTGATGAACCAACAATCCAGGTAAAGGATGTCGATCGTGTTCGATGGCATGGCTACTGGCAAATGATGCAAGTAGCGAATGGCCAGTTGGCGAATGTGGCGAATAGTGAATGGGGCAAGGGGTGAATGGAGGGAAGCGGAGCGAACATGGTCCATTCAGAAATATGTGCAATCGCCTAAATAAACACAAGATTTATCAGCAGGCATGCGCTGCGCATGCAGTTTCATAATTAATCCATTGCAGCAGCAGCGGTGAGTTCAAAATTCAATACTTATTATTTTTCTTTGCCGTACAGTAAACCAACGTGGGGCCGGGATGCACTGCCATTCTTTCATATTCGGCTGGTGTTGGAATTTCTTATTACGGGGCCTCATAGCCTTCATGAAATTTGGTATCCTCGGACAAGTCGGACAACTTGTACAGCCCACTCCACTGATCATATTCCTAGGCCCCAGAATTTGTGTTTAGTAGCCACAAATAAAGTCTCACTATCGATGCACTGTCACCTATGGCAATGTTACTCTTAACACTCTCCTCTTGTCAAGATCTTCATGGTAAAGTCCATGGCTCCTGAATACGACGATACGCACCATGGACAATTGAGTATCTTATTCTTTTGGCTCGGAGAGTCTGTGCCACCTTAGCGCCAAGTGTGGCACTTCCAGGTGCTACTGAGCCCATGGGTGGCACCATGGCTGTTGTTGATATCAGAAGCTTGTAGTGACTTACTGTGGAAGACCGAGGTATGGTGATCCTCTGTTCTCATTCTCACAGGTGCTAACATAATCACGTGGAAATGTTCCCTTGCTGTCCACTGATTGTGATAGATACTTGCAGCCTAAATGCTAAAGTATTGCGGTTTGCCACCTCAGACACTGTCAAAGATGCTGACGTTGATGGTGCAACAAAGGACCCACCGCAAAAACCGGTCACCAGTCTCCTGGATGTCAAGATTGGTTTTTAGGCGTTAATATTGTGTATTAGTGAACACAGTGAATGCCCGAATAACTTGTGCGAATAAGTATGCCGTTCGGTGAATAGGTGAACCAATAAATGTTCACAAGATAAGAGGGCTGCCCGAACGGAGCTTGCCCTATCTACAGTTGTAGCGAAATAGCTCGTGGCACTTGACGATGTAACATGCAAGGTGTCATGGAAGGGTTGTCTAAGTAGGGACAATCCCTTCGCCGACAGCACAGAAAATAGTTCGAAGGCTAAGGTAACGAAGATGAAGTATGAGAACTCACCAGTGATGCTGTTACGACTGTTCCGATCAACCATCTCCGCCACCTCCACATATCCTCCGCACCACCTCCAACTCTATTCCAACATCCGCAACATCCGCAACATCCGCAACCCTCTACCTTGACCCCTTGTTCTTTCAGTACCCCTGGCCACCTCCAGATACCGGCCCCCGTACTCAATCCTGAGCACAGCAAGATACCATTTCCGTGGTTCTGCTTCTTCCGATGCCTATTGTACTTACTCGCCTTGTTCTTTGCCATTGTACTTACCCTACCCTGCACCCCCCTTGTCACCCCATTGTTCCGCATTAGTTACTTGCCCCGTATGTCTATCCTATTCCCGCACTCTCCAGAACTTGCTTAGTATCATACCATTACCTGTTGTTTCTGCACTTTGTATAAAACCCCCTCATGTATGTCTCTGTTTCTGCAATCAGATAATCGACTTCGATACGTGATTCCCTTCGCACTGTCTCCTGTTCTTAGCACAGCAAGTTTTGCTAGTCTTGCCTCCCTCCGCTCTCGATCCCCTGTCGTCCGCCTCTTCCCCTCCTCCGACCTTTGTTCTCCAACCCTCGCCCCTCAACCCTCAGTACTCTGTTCTTCCTTCCGCCATTTCCGATATCCGCAAGTCAATTCCAAAATACCTAGGACGGTAGTTCATCAGGGGCGCAACACATAAGTTGAAGCCGTTGTCCTTTCCAGTTCCGACCTCCGGGAAGTCCAATACATAACAGTATTATCTGATTCCCACCTGATAACTACCGCTATGCCTCCTCGTACCACAGCTACTTCAGCTCGAGCAGGAGCTGTCGAAGCTCTCTCTTATTTTGGCAGTCTCAGATCCACAGCACCAAGGCACACGGAACCCTCCGGCAGCTCTCATGCGGACGATGAGCTCTCCGATGCTATTCCGCAACGCTTCGAAGAAGTTCCCGACGCTAATCCTGACGACAATCCTTACTATGATGGGAATTCGACGAGTAGCAGCGGCTAACAAACAGCAACGTCATTCCGACGCCCAGCACCACCACCACCAGGACCACCCCCAGGCGGCCCTCATGGCGGCCCACCCGGCAGTCCCCCAGGCGGTCCTCCAGGCGGTCCTCCACCTCCAATCCCACCTCAGATTCCCGCCAACCCAGTTCCGCCCGCACCAGTTCTGGATCTTGCACAAGCCATCGCCATGCTAGCCGGACAACTCCAGCGCCCAGCCCAAGCACCACCACGCCCCAAGACCAAGGTCCGCAAACCAGATCAGTTTGATGGTTCCGACCCCAAGAGGCTCCAGCCTTTTTTGGTCCAGCTTCAACTCAACTTCCGTGATTGTCCCGACGCCGTTCCCGACGATGAACGAAAGGTCAACTACGCCCTTTCCTACCTCCGAGGCACGGCTCTCGACTATTTAGAACCCGCCCTCATGGACCCGTTCGCCCTCGTCGATTGGGCTGACAATTACCACAACTTCGTTTCCGAACTCGGCAGCAACTTTGGACCATTTGATATGGAAGCCGATGTGGAAAATGAACTTGATAAGCTTCGTACGAAAGACACTCATAAGATAGCTAAATATATCGTCACTTTCCAGCAGCTCACTCCTCAAGTCCAATGGGGAGAAGCCGCACTCCGACGACAGTTTTACATGGGCCTCCCATCCCGGATCAAGGATGAAATTGCCCATGTCAGAAAGCCCGCCACCCTTACCGACCTCCACAACCTTGCCCAATCCATCGATTCGCGCTACTGGGAAAGACACTCCGAGATTGCTCGTGAAACATCCGCCCAGAGCAAGAACGACAAGTCTTCCGACAAGAAGTCTGACAAAGACAAGAAGAAGACTAATTCTGGAAACAACAACTCCGGAAACAACAACAACAGTTCCGGATCCAACTCCGTCAACCGGAACAACAGCTCCACCCCTCGCAATAACTAGGCCTCTGGTTCCAACACCAATGCCAGGAAGAGCACTCCGGACCTTTCCGACAAACTTGGGAAGGACGGTAAGCTAACCCCTGCAGAACACCAGCGTCGCATGGACAACAACCTTTGCCTTTTCTGCGGCAAAGGCGGTCACGTTGCTCGCGACTGCACCCGAGCTTCCGCTTCTGCTGCTAAGGCCAAGGGCTGCGCAGCGAAGCCAGAAGAGAAATCTGAAGCGACTCCCGCTACGGATACAAAAAAATAGTCAGCAGTCCTCCGGCCTCCGCACAAGCTGAGGGCTGTGTTGACCCCATTCGTGCGACAAATGAGGTTAAAACTCAACGCATCCGCTCTTTCGTCCTCCGACTCCCTCTCCGTTCCACTGACTTCAGACACAATTTCCGCACCCCCGTTCACAGCATTGATTGACTCTGGCTCGACTCATTGCTTCCTCGATTCTGACTTTGTTTTGAAACATAAACTTCCGACCTGCAATATTCCGACAATTCTGCTCCGCCTTTTCGACGGGTCATCCAACATGGCAATTTCCCAAGTTGTGGACCTGTCTATCCGTTTCGCTACTGGGGACAACCATGAAGTTACATTTTACGTTACTCCGCTAGATTGTTACGTATCGAGATTTCCACTAAGTCGGAACTGGAAAGGACGGCGGCTTCAACTTATAGGTTGCGCCCCCGATGAACTATCGTCCTAAGTATTTTGGAACTGAGTCGGAAGTCGGAAAATACTGAACTAAAGGTTGGTCAGAACTTGGGTCGGAACTGAGGCGGAAGGCGGAAGGCGGAGAGAGACTGAGATCTTGCTAGACTCGCTGTGCTAAGAACAGGAGATGGAGCGAAGGAAATCAAGTATCGAAGGTGATTATCTGATTGCAGAATAAGAGACATACATGACAGGCTTTTATACAAGGAGCTGAGACAACAGGTAATGATATGGTACTAAGCAAATTCCGGAGGAAGCAGAAGTCGAGTAGACAATGCGTGGGAACTAACTATTGGGAACAATGGGACTACAAGGGGGGTTCAGGATAAGGTAGAACAATGGCAAAGAACAAGGGGTCGGGAAAACATATCTGACAACGAAACACAAGGAGGGTCGGACATATGGTCTTGATGAACGGTAGGGTGGGTCCAGTGGGTCCGAGTAATAGAGTCGAAAGAACAAGGGAAATGTACAAGGGGCGAAATGTCGGAAATATCGGAGGGGCGGAATGTGTTGCGGAACTGAGGGTCGGAAGTCGGAAATGAACGGTCGTAACAGTATCTCCCTTCTAAGGTCGAGCCCCGCGAGACCACAAGTTGGAATCACGTGACCTGTGAACAAACGCGTCGGAGTTCGAAAGATAGGCGGGAAACAAGACGCGTCTTCGTTTTGATCCACCATGAGTACTCCAGTCGACTTCTCCAAAATGTCCAGTGCCGAGATGAAGCAGCATTTTGCTGATATGCTTGCGCAGAAGGAACTGGCCGAAAAGCGCGAGGCCGAGGAAGCCGTGCGGAAAGAGGGCAAACTTGGGCAAACCTGCAGGAGGAGCGATGAGGGGGAAGGTAGAGACAGTGAGGCAAGGGAAATAGATGGGTCATGACAAATGGATGGAGAAAATCACTGACCGAGTCAGTGGAATACCATTAGGCGGATGCTCACAACTTTTTATTAACTGTAGCTTCACCCATTTTATTCTCAGATTATAGAAAAGAAGAGGACCAAATTATATGCCAATCTTATTGTTGGTCTATAAATAAATTTGCTTTTGTCCCTCCCCAAGCGGCCGCTCCACCGACGAGAATGCCTCTTTTGATTTTTACACCTCTTCTTATTTTTTCTACCCACTTTTAATATACACTATATCATTATAACTATTCATATATATTACAAATATCTACACAACTACTATTACTCCATATGGTAGTCTAATACTCTCTCATTATAACTAGTCATACTAATACTCCTACTCATATCTGTTACAAGTATCTCTCCAAGTATCTGTTACTCTATCTTGTAGTCTAATACTCTCTCATATGTATATATATCTTCGAGATGTTTAAATATATACAGAATCATCTAATAACATCTATTATTCTCCTTATAAATACTACTGTATATTCCTATATGTTGTTATTAATACTCTTATAGTATATATTATATACTCATATATGCTGTATTACATAACCATTATGATTATCCTCCTTAGAGCTCCCACCATTGTGGGAGATCAACCATGAGATCAATCTCATCGATCCCAACAAGCACATGCGGTATCGCCTACCGAAGTGCCCTGAACACTTCCCTGAGGAATTGTCCATGAAGATAGAGAGATACGCCACTGCAAAGTGGTGGATACTTGCAGTCGCACAACAAGCAGTACCCATGCTGTGCATGCCGAAAAAGAACAGTACATAGTGGACTGTCTTCGATCTGCAACAGCAGAACGAGAACACTGTGAAGGACGTTATGCCCTTCCCAGATATCATCCGCAGCGACATGGCTCGCTGTTGATACCACACCAAACTCGATATGTCCGAAGCATATGAACAGATCCGGATTCATCCAGATCACGTAGCAAAGACTGGCTTTGCTATGATCCTTGGCACCTTCAGGAGCCAGGTAATACAGATGGGGGATTGCAACACACCGTCGACGTTTCAACGGCTGATGATGGCAATCTTCCGCAACTGCATAGGTTGCTTCCTCCATGTATACATGGATGACATATTCATCTTCTTGCTCTTGATACAGGAGCTCTATTCCATCTGAATGGAGTGCCTCAGCCACATCATCGATGGCCAAGGAGTACACGCTGATGAGGACAAAATGAAATGTGTCCACGAGTGGCAGAGGCCACAGACATTCAATGATGTCCAGCATTTCCTCGGGCTGGTACAATACCTGGCACACTACATGCCAGATGTTAGTGCATACATGACCCCCTTGTCGGGTTGTGCGCATAACAACCGTCCATTTGAATGGGCCCCGCTTCTTGACAAATGCTGGCAAAGCATCAAGGCGTTGGCCTGTAAGGCCCCGATCCTGTGTCCAATCGATGCACAGAGCCCAGAGCACATCTGGGTCATCACCGATGGATCAAAAGCTGGCATCGGTGCAGTCTATGGCCAAGGCGCCAACTGGAAAACCTGTTGGCCAGCCGGCTTCTTGTCAAAGAAGTTCAGTGTTGCTCAGCAACACTACAGAACTCATGAGCATGAGACAATCACCATGCTCGAGGTTTTCATGAAATGGGAGGATAAACTACTAGGACGAAGATTCACCCTCGTCACAGATCACAAGGGACTTGAATACTTTGAGACCCAAAAGAGCCTGTCTGACCGCCAGGTCAGGTGGTGGGAATTTTTGTCCCACTTCAACTTCAACACGGTTCATGTTGATGGAGTGGAAAACAAGGTGGCTGACTGCCTGTCGCGCTACTATGAGAGTGACACGAGTGACGACAGTCACCCGGAACACATCTTCATGAACACGGATACGTGCTTAGACCCGGAAGGTGAGCTACTGCCCACCAACCGATATATTGAGCTGCATACAGCAGCAATGAGATGGTCTAACCGCCTCGCGGAGAAGACAGAGGCACGGATATTAGAGTCCGCCGCCATGAATGAAGGCTCACAAAAGCCCAAGAAAAGCACCACATTGCACAATGACAATGACAACGATGATGTCCAAGTCATCGCCACAGGCAACGATGGCGCACGCACCACTGCATCAGAGTGTCGAACAAGGTGTAGATCTGTCCAAGGTCCTGCGAGACGTGTACCATAAGGACTCCATGTTCTCGAAGATAATGGAGCACCCATATGCACACCTGAGATTTGGAATCCAGGATGGGCTGATATGGGCGCAGAATCAGCTCCAAAGAGATGTCAACGCCGTCCCCTGATCTGCTCTTCAGGGGGGAAGGAGGCTAATCGGAATCATCATTGATCGAGCACACCAGATAGTCGGTCACTACAGCCATCTGAAGACATCGAACTACATTTGAAGGTCATACTGGTGGCCAGGTATGAACCCAGACATCGAGTCATTCTGCACATTGTGCGGGAAGCACCAAACGACGAAGACCAGGCCACAACGGCCCAAGGGCTTACTACACAGCCTACCCATTCCAGATAGGCCGTGGCAGTCTATTGGCATCAACTTCATGGGGCCCCTGCCCAAGTCGAATGACTGTGACTACCTAATGGTAGTCATCAACCAACTAACGTCGCACGTCCACCTCGCACCAACAACAACGAGCATGTCAGCCAAGGGAGTAGCCTGGCTGTTCCTAAAAGAAGTCTTCCGACTTCTTGGAGTCCCAGACTCCATCGTCTTGGATAGAGACTTGAAGTTCACATCTGTCTTCTGGCGTGAACTACAGCAACTCATGGGGAATAAGCTCATGTCAACTGCCTTCCATCCCCAAATGGATGGAGCGACTGAGCACACAAACCACTCAATTGGCCAGATACTGCATGCTGTAGTTAGAGATGATCAAAAGGACTGGGCAGCGAAATGCCCAATGGTTGAGGTTGCCCTCAACAGCAGCGTCAGTGCGACCACAGGGTCCACGCCCTTTGAGCTCAGCCATGGCTATATGCCGTGGATAGACCTCCCCATGGCCACGGACACCCCGTTTAAGGGGGTGCCCCGATTCACACATCAGGCCGAATGGATGGCACATGATGCAATCATCGAGCATTGAGTGATGCAAACCTTTCATGTGAACAAGAAACGTACAGCGAGCGACATGTACACGGCCAACGACCATGTTTCCCTGTCAACCCAAAACCTGACTCTGCCAAAAGGAAGAGCCTGAAAACCTGTGCTGCAGTATATTGGACCATACTGCGTTGTCGAGGCATATAACGAAGCCTCAACAGTGACCCTTGAACTCCCCAACAAGCTGAAAAACTGCCATATTTCACCGGTCTTCCATTCAAGCCTCATACGATGATACAAGGCTAACAACGACAAACTGTTTCCTCGTCGTGAGGCCAAGTCATTCTACAACTTGGATCGAATGCCGATGAAGAGTGGCTCGTCGATGAGATTATCGCACATTGATGGATAAACTTGACAGACCTGGATTTCCAGGTCGGCTGGACCCTAGGCAATGTGACATGGGAACCCATGTCATTGTGTAAGGATCTTGAAGCTCTAGATCACTATATAGAGCTCCGGGGAGTGGGCAAGCCACGCAACCTCCCCAAGTGCCGCTAGACAGGTCAGTCACATGTAGACCACATGACATGCCAGCCATGGCGCGGTTAAATTTTCACCTCGGATCTTTCCAAGGCACATCACTTCTTGGAAGCAACCACCAACACCATCATCTCCCCATGAAGATGATGCCATTGAAAGATGGACTGGACGTTGATCTATCAACGTCCGAGCCACACTCAACGGCCCTGAAGCAAGGGGCCGCAGACATCCTACGAGCACCAGTCAACCAAGAGCACTGGATGATCATGGGATGGGAAGATGTTCCGACAATTTTCCACCCGGACAACTGCAACACTTGCATGGTGTACACCGCGCACTTGCGGGCCGTGACGAGCACCTGAAAGGTGAAGCTGAAGGATGAGGACATCAGTGACGCCATCGACGCGGCCTGGGGGTGGTTCCCAAGGGCCATCACATGTGATGCACGAGTGGAGCCCTTACAGGACATCCGTGACCTCAAGAAGGAGGTCAAGGACCTAGAATGCGCGGTCGAAAACCACGACGACGTGCTCCACACCAAGTGTGCCAAAGTAAAAGAGCTGGAGGAGCAGCTTAAGGTGCTCCAGCACACACACGCAGCCTTGAAAAGGCCACACCAGGACCAGGCCACTGACTCAGTGGCCTGCCCATCATCACCTTGCGTGACGGCACCCTTGCCAGAGTGTGCAGCCTCGGGACTGGCATCCCGAATATTGGCCCCCACACCAACATCAACGGAGGGGCCAAGCGTGCTGTCCAACGCGGCATACGACAACATCCCAGACGGATGGGAGTCCGACTCCTCCGTCTGGAAGACATATGACCCAGACAGGGCTCAGTGAATAGCTGAGCAGCCCAAAAAGAAGCGCAGGAAGTTGCGTGGCACCCTCAACAGGTACAATGGCCTAGCCATTGCGAAGGAACACATGATCAGCACATACCCATCACCGTCACACACCATTAACAACCCTGCCTTGCAGTGGCAGGTAGCGATGGTCAAGACCCAGTACATTGGCCTGCACATGGACCTGCTGCCAGTGGTGGGGCCAGTTCACCTTCCCTACCCAGGGGAAGGGTGTTGGGATTTTCGGGGAGAGAGGACGCAAGGGAAGGGCACAGCACCGACTGGGTGTTGTGGCAGGTTACAAATGGATGGGACAAATACATGTAAACTACCGTATTTGTAAGTCACAGCATGGTTACTCGATATGCCAATGAATCGACACCGCTTGCAAACCCAAAAACATCAACACACCTCCTCGAGCGGGGGAGAGTCCAATGCACCTCCTGAAAATTAGAACGCAACCCCTTTGTCATCCTCTTCTCCAGTATCTGCCAAGATGGCTGTGCCACGCCTCCTCATTCAATAGGCAGGTGATAACAATGTTGAGGGTGAGTTTATCGGTCAGAATGCTGTCAAGAGCAATGGTGGATATGGAGTATGATTCAGGATGATCTTCGCATGGGTAAGCTTTGCAAATGCGCGGATGGCTCTCTCTCAAAGTTCGAGTCGGGCATGGTGTGCAAGGCCAGGTCGATACACTTTTGGTAGGTGTAAAAAGAGTGTGGGGGGGTGGAGCTTTTGTTAGGCTCAGAGTCAGTGTGCTTTGAGTAGGCACAAGTACGGTCAATGGTTCGGCATGCTTTTGGTAGGTGTGGTGCACTTTCAGTAGGTGCAACTTTCGACGGGTTAAGCACACTTTTGTTAGGAATGGCGCACTTTCGGTAGGTGCAACTTTTGGCAGGCAGCACCTAGGCAGAGTTGTGATCCGTTTGTGTTGGGATTTTCGGGGAGAGAGGATGCAAGGGAAGGGGACAGCACCGACTGGGTATTGTGGCGGGTTACAAACGGATGGGACAAATACATGTAAACTACCGTATTTGTAAGTCACAGCATGGTTACTCGATATGCCGATGACTCAACACCGCTCACAAACCCAAAAACATCAACAAAGGGGAGATCATACCGCTCGGAGACCCACTGATCTCCGAGACAGGCTTTCTACCACGTCCTGTAGGAAAGGCACCACAGCGACGTACACAGTGGTACAACGTCTGTGTCATGACCGGTTTATTTCTCCTACCGCGCTACCTCTATGTTCCCCCTCGTCACTCCCTAGCATCTTCACCAGAGTTCGCCGCACCCACCGACCACTCCTCCTCTACATCCACTCTACCCGCTGTTCGCCCCATTCTCCGAACTGCTATTCGCTGCTCGCGCATTTCGCCAGCAGGCACGCCATCAAATATGATCGATACCATTCACCCGGCATGATGGTTCATCATTAACCCCATCACCTTCTTAATCCAACCCCATTGGGTGTTCGTATGGCCAAAGTGTGGTCGCAGGACGTCCCTTCCATAGGCCATGCGGGATCAACCCAGTAAACGAAGAGTCCGTGCAGGGTAGCATGTATGCGGGTCCCAAGACATGGTTTTGTCCATAAGTGCCTCTGCCCCCTTTACTCTCCATCGTTTCATGTTCGCATTCTCCCCTCACTCTATTGTATGTTTATTCCATCTACTTAGTATCATGACTGTGCACCCCTATCCAACCCTGACTCGTGATGGCCTCTTTCCTATTCGCTGATACCTTACGAGAATTCGATATAAGTAGTTTACATTCGCATGTATATTCCCCAGTTCAATTATTATACGTCGTTCATCTTGTGCAGCTTTGACCTCGCTGTGGTCATCGTCTTAAGCCTTCTCTTGGAGATTTCCAACTTCGACTAGCAGAGGACTTAGGCATCACTGGTGAGTTCTCATACTTCATCTTCGTTACCTTAGCCTTCGAACCATTTTCTGTACTGTTGGCGAAGGGCTCCGAAGGAGCACCTTCGCCAGTGAAGGGATTGTTGAGACTTAGACAGCCCTTCCGTGAGACCTTGCACGTTACATCGTCAAGAGCCACGGGCTATTTCGCTACGACTGTAGATGGGGGAGCCCCATTCAGGCAACCCTCTTACCTTGTGAGCATTCATTGGTTCACCTATTCGCCGAACGGCATACTTATTCGCACAAGTTATTCGGGCATTTGCTGTGTTCACTAATACACGATGTTAACGCCTGAAAACCAATCTTGACAGTCTGCCAGCTTGACAATGCACGCTTCGTTGAACTCCAGCTGCATGCAAAGGACATGCTGCAATACCTGCGCACATGCGAGATGATCAGTGTGTTCAAGCGCATCGAGTGCAAGCAATGCACTCACAATGCCAAACGGGGTTGTTTTGTGATAGTGAGCGGTACCCCACTCGACATCGTGGCCATCCTGAAGGGTTTGATCCACAACCCAGAAGGAATTCCCTCTGCCATCCGTGACAATGCGGATGGAAGCCTCAAACTTGCAGACATGGATGTCTGGATGTGGTTGAAGGCCCTTGCACCCCAAGTCAAAGGGTCACGTCACCCCTCAAGTCGAGGCTCTTTGACTTATTCGGCTCAACCAACCAATGGTTGAGCTTCGTTGATGTCAGGGAGTGTCTGACGCTGCAGAGCACCAGCCTCCAACTGTCAATCATGGGTCCATATCCCATAAGAGTGTCAAGATTGATTTTTAGGTGTTAATATCGTGTATTAGTGAACACAGCAAATGCCCAAATAACTTGTGCGAATAAGTATGCCATTCGGCGAATAGGGGAACCAGTAAATGTTCACAAGATAAGAGGGCTGCCCGAACAGAGCTCGCCCAATCTACAGTTGCAGCGAAATAGCCTGTGGCACTTGACGATGTAACGGCCAAGGTGTCATGGAAGGGTTGTCTAAGTAGTGACAATCCCTTCACCGACAGCACAGAAAATAGTTTGAAGGCTCAGGTAACGAAGGTGAAGTATGAGAACTCACCAGTGATGCCTAAGTCCTCTTCTGGTCGAAGATAGAAATCTACAGGAGAATGCTCAAGATGATAGTCACAGTGAGGTCAAGTTTGCACAAGATGGACATATGATAAATTTATTAAAAAAAAAAGTATGATAATTGAACTGGAGAATATACATGCGAATGTAAACTACTTATATTGAATGCTCGTAAGGTATCAGTGAATAGGAAAGAGGCCGTCATGAGTCAGGGTTGGATAGGGGTGTGCAGTCAGGATACAAAATAGATGGAATAAACATACAATAGAGTGAGAGAAGAGGGCGAACATGAAACGATGGAGAGTAAAGGTGGTGAAGGCTCCTATGTATGAAACCATGTCTTGGGACCCGCATACACGCTACCCTGCACGGACTCTTCGTTTACTGGGTTGATCCCACACGTCCTACGGGTAGGACGTCCCGTGAACACATCCTGCTCATATGAACACCTAAAGGGATTGGGTCGAGAAGCTGATGGAGCCAGTGACAAGCCATCATGCCGGGTAGGGGATGTCGATCGTGATTTGATGGCGTGCCTGCTGGCGAATGATGCGAGCAGTGAAGGATTGTTCGGCAAAATGCGGCGAAGGGCGAAATAGAATGATCATCGAAGAGCCATGGCCCAAGGGGAGGGCAAAGCCTTGCACATAGAGGAGGACTGGGAAAACGGATAATAGTACTAACTGGGTACAGGAAATAAATGAGTTGCGCCATTCAATCAGAGGAGCATCTGACAGGGTTTGAGCCAGGGAGGTGAGGGGACCCGCGATGGACAATCAAGTCGGAGAGAAGGCGTTGATCGAGTACAGGTAGCGCTGCTACTTGCGAATGATGCGAAAGTGAATACATGTTCAGCGCATTCGGTGAGGAGCAAACAGGGGGAGCGTAAAAGTGGGGTGTCGAGGTTACTGGGTATACAAAATTGACAGGTCATGACAAAGAGGTCAGGCTGGCCTGGACATCCCGCTCACTGAGATCACGCAGTGGATAGCCCGCTATGCCAGTGTCACTCGCAAGCACATGGCTCGCATTGAGCAATATGTTCAACACAGTCTCACGGGCGTGGCATTCAGTGCCACCGCCCGCGAGGGCCAACAGAAAATCCTCGAGGCCAGCCACATGAGAGCCGCAGCACCGCTGCCACTCACCCATGCCCAGCTCGACCAGGAGCTCGCGAGCATCCAGCCACCTCCACCGGCTGATGACCTGGCCATTGAGGCCATACTCCGGGAGGACACAGGCCCCGATGACCAGGCGGAGACCCCCGCCATGGGTGAAGCAGGGCTGCCGCCCCCAACCACCTCCACAGACACGGAGGTGCCCCAGGTGGAGACTTATGCTCCACCAGCCCCATACGATTCCAACATAATCATGTCGGAATCGCTTGAGGACTCCATCATGGAGAACCTTTATACCTCTTGAGTTGTTCATAGAGGGGGAGGGTGTAAATAACCTATGTACATAGTGCTTAGCTAATACCAGTGGGCCCCTTTGGGACCCACTGTACAGTTCATGCGTGGGAACTGGCCAGCAGTTCCCAATCACATCTTACCTTCCATTGTCAGTATGTAGCATCCAGAATACCACACATTGGTCAAGTTCTGTCTGCCCTTGTGACACAAGGCTTAAGATCTACATCTTTACAAGACAGGCACATAAAACTTCACCAATTACAGCACCAAGAATAGGCAGCCCAAGAACACCCAAAACTCTTTGATTCTGAGAGGAAATAGCATAAATGCGAGCCAGCAGAAGGCCTGTATAAGTAAAGTGTGTTAATCATTCTAATTGAGAAATATGGGTATTATCACTCACCCTGTACTCCAATCAGAACAGGAACCCCCCAAAGCATCATGTAGATGAATTAACTTATTACATTTCCTGCAAAAAATATGAGTCGCTGCTACTTCTTCACAGGAATGAAGGTCATACTAGATACTCATTAAATTCAGTAAGGGTGTTACACATAATAATCTTAGTGATCACCTCGAGGGATATGTTACATAAATTGACATATGTTTCAATAAGAAAGAACCCAAGGTCTGGTAACAAGCGAGTAAATAGAAAATGGAACCAATTTTGACGGCCTTGCACCCAATGTGCATGATCTCAGATGGCAGTGTGAGAAGAGTGTCATATATGAGCAGTGCTGTGGAACTAGCTAGGTAAATTGTGGGATTAGACGGGACATCGCATACCAAGCGCTGCGATGTTGAGAGCGATGATCGCAAACCTAGTTCAGGTCAGTTCTTCTGCATCTCACTCAATGTAGTAATCACGTACCTGCTGTGTGATAGTATCTGGATCATAGCCGAGGAGTCCGTCTGAGCCATGGCGCAAGAAAGAAAAATTGGGATGCAGATGAGGGACTAAGGTTTGTGTAGCGATGTGGGGTTGTAGTAGCAGACAGCGGAATGTGTATATACATGATTCTGGCTACGGGCGCTGCCAGATTGACAGATCTCGTCAGATTGTTCACTACTTCCAGCATGGGCTGGAAGTGATTCGGAAGACGAGTACACCGCACCGCATGATACATGTACGGTCAGTAATGCTGGGTCATGACTCAAGTATGGGTTAGTGGGCGATGGGGCACGATACGATAGAGCAGGACTCTGCAAACCAGTGCGCACGGCACGATAGAAACGCGATGCCACATAGTATACAACACGACCGCGCAGCCGGACACATCGACGTTGAGATGTAGTTGGGGTCTTGATCCAGATTCCAGAGTCCCTGGCCAGGAACCTGATCTTGATTCTGATGTCGGTGGGTGGGTCGTCTTGTCTGGATATCTCCTTTCCACGGGCGCGGGCTCCCACCACGCTTGATGCTATTACAGTAAACGTGCGCAGGCACCACCATCATCATCCAGTTTGCGGGTGTGCCCCCGAGTATGGGCTCCTAGGCCTCTTCAGAACACCCCTAATGACGCTTAACAAGCACCAGATCCTGCAGGATATACGCCTGCCATGGGATTTGTGTAGCCGGCGGAGGGCGCACATGTCCATGGGATGGGCCCGAGAGGATGGGGTGGGAGGTATTCGTGGTGCGATACCCCATCTGTGTGCACGCTGTTCTGTTGCTGGTTGCTGGACTATGACGATGTGGAGCACTTGGCTGGAGGGAGGAACAGAAATAAACACTTGCTACCCGGCCACCCACAAACACCGCGGCATTAATTCAAGGTCCCTGTCGAGGCGCCAATCCTCGCACAGCGCTCAGCAGTCAATCACCCATCCCTTCTCAGACCCTTTTCCTCCAGATATGGCGTGGCCCTCTCGTGCGCTGTTTCGCTGTGCGGTATATGGTATTCGTTCGTAGACGCACAGCCAACGCGCACGTGCCTACGTGATGGCCTAGCACGAATCAGCACTAGGGTCGAACGAGATGCGGAGACAGAGACTTCCGCCATCATGCTTCGGTGCTGATATGAATATCTGTTAACCTGGCCGCACCCATGACCAGAATCTTATAAAGACACCTGCCGCCGATTGCTACTCCAACACATCGCTACACAAAGCATAGCCCCTTGTCTGCATCTCAGGTTATCTTTCTTGTACCATGGTGGACCTCGAGGCTGATATCCAAGTGCTCTCAGACGAGTATGTTCTTACTACATCAAGTGCGATGCAAAAGAACTTACCTGAACTAGCTTTGCGTTCAACTACGTCACTTTCGCAGCACTTAGTATGTGTCCATGTCCCATCTAATCCCACAATTTACATAGCTAGTTCCACAGCACTGCTCATATACGATACGCTACTCACCTTGCCATCTGATATCAGGCACATTTGGTGCATGAAGGTCAAAATCGGCACCATTCTCTATTTACTCGCTCGTTACCTGGCCTTGGCTTCCCTTCTTCTCGTGGCGTATCCTGATTTATCTAATATATCCCTTGAGGTGATTACCAATGTTCTTGTGTGTAACAACCCTACTAATTTGAACGAGGATCTAGTATTACTTTCATTCCTAGAAGCAACATAGCGATTGAAATGTTTGAAGGAAATGTAATACTCTAACTCATCCAGCTGATGCGTTCATTGTTGCTTCTCTGATTGGAGTACAGGGTGAGTGATAATACCTGTATACATTTCAATTAGAATTATTAACACAATTTACTTGTCTAGGCCTTCTGCTAGCTCGCACCTATGCTATCTCCTATCAGAATCAAAGAGCTTTGGGTGTCCTTGGGCTGTTGATTCTTGGTGCTTTTATCCCTTCAGTGGTATGTGCTTGTCCAGACTTTACATATTTACTTCACTGGGTATAGTATATGTCTGTTTTGGACAACTGCAATCCTGCTGGTTCACAAGCTAATACAATGAATTTGTCAGTATGGACTAGGACTTTCTATTTATACTCAAACATTCTCCAGGGGTAAGATATAGAGGCCCCTCCTTGCCCAATTTGTCTCTGAATACCTTTGACAGTGGATAGCATCTGTGATGTTGTGATAATCCTATTTGACACTGGAGTTGTGATGGTAACCATTTGGAGCTCAATTCAAACCTTGAGGCTTTGGCAGAAAGGCGAAATTTGGGATAAGAAATCTCTCATTAGTCTAGTGATTTACCAAGGTGGGCATACCACATATTGCTCATATGTGTGGACATGTCACTAATCTACAGGTAAGGGTTTGTCAGATATGGGTATGGAATATTGTCTATGATATTTTATATACCTGATTCATATTCAAGTTTGTGCTTACAAGTAGTTTGGCTATGACTATCATAACAAAGGTATGGATACTTATAGACTTGTTGAGCTTCAGACTTTACTTCGCATTCTCTCTCAATTTAGGTGTTAAGGGTATGTAAGGTATTGATAATGTTACCAAAATGGCTAATATCGGCTCCTTCATCTATAAAGTCAAGACTGGTTCGTATCCTAGGCCTTCTTCAGAACAGGTATATTCTCACCAATTAAAGAATAAATATATGATAGTACTAATAGTGCACATACAGCTTGTCAGCAATTATCTTCTGCCGCTTCCATCTAACTCTCCAAGAGAGACACAGTCAACGTAACAGCCCCTCATTGCCTACTATTTCATTCTCCACCTTCCAAGCTGCCAGACAAAGTGTTCACAATGCCATAGTGGCTGAATTTGGAGACCCACCCTTGAACCAGGCTTTTAGTGCTGAGACCTTGTAGGATGATGTGCCTGTTCAGGAAAGCCAGCATGAAGAGGCTGGGCCTGCTGGGATACAGGTGGATGGGTTTCCTGGGCGACTGGATATCCTGGAGATGTAGAAATGGGGCAGGGAGGGGGGGGGCTATCGTCTCTAGTGAGCAGTTAGTCTCTCTGTCAGACACTGGCTAATTTTCAGTAGAGTCTGGAAGAATGGCACAGTTTGATGACAGCAACCAAGCTCATGCATCATAAGTGCAATTCCAATACAAACCCCCCAGTGGTCAAGACACAGACTTATATTAACCATCCCATTCTCACCTTTCCAATCTACCAATCTATTGCAGTGCCCTGCAATTATTCACCATAGAATATTTGGCTATCTCCTTGCTCTGGCCACCCATATTGTCAAAAAATCACAAATATATATATATATATACTTATATATGCCATGACACTTCGAATTTGACTGTGTTTGTAATTTATACATCAAATTTTTGGAAATGTTTATTAACCGGATACTGATAATTATTTGGGAATAGAGGTTTGCTCATGCACCACTTGCACCTAAGACAAACATGCTCACCTCCACAGTTAGCATGACACAGACATAGACATGGACATGGCCAAACCCTGACATTGTCCTTGCATGGTATGTCCATGTTGTCCCATCCATTCCTCTCATGCCATCCACTCCCCTATAGTCTCTCTCAAGACCACACATTTTACCCCTACTCCATTGAATGTCCTTATTTCACCTCCTCTCATACAACACCAACACCTTTCCCTCCCAGGCTTCATATCTCCCACAGCACTCTCCCTGCTGTGGACACAAACTCATAATAATGTTTCCAGTGTCTCTACCAGCCAAGGGCATGGTGACAAGGGCGGCACATGTGTGCACATCAGGATCTACCCACTACATTTTTATGTTGAGGTGTTCTGCTGTGGTATTGTGTCATATGCGATGTTGCATCCTATGGTGATTTGCTAGTTGGCTGTCATGTTCTATTGTCCATCTCAGTCTGTCCTGTTATATATCACATATGTCCGGCCCCCTTTGTAGTCACGTTGTTCCGTTATGTCAGATATACTTTCCAACCCCTTGTTCTTTTTCCATTGTTCTTTACTCTACCCTGTACCCCTTGTAGTCCTTTGTTCCCAAATAGTTAATTACCCTGTATGTCTATCCGACTTCCGCTTCCTCCAGAAGTTGCTTAGTACTACCCCATTACCTGTTGTCTCAGCTCTTTGTATAAAAGCCCCTCATGTATGCTTGCTATCCTGCAATCATATAATCACCTTCAATACTTGATTTCCTTCGCTCTATCTCCTGTTCTTAGCACAGCGAGTTTTGCAAGGCCTCTGTCTCTCCGCCTTCCGCCTTCCACCTTCCAACCCAACTTCTGACTTCTGTTTAGTTGGATACTGTCCGACTTCCGACTCATGATCTGAAATACTTAGGATGATAGTTGATTGGGGGTGCAACACATAAGTTGAGGCTGTTGTCCTTTCTAGTTCTGACTTGCGGAAATCTCAATATGTAACAGTTATCTACTCTATTCTTGGCTTCGGTCCATACTTACCATGTTGATGCTGTCAAGATTGGTTTTTAGGCGTTAATATCGTGTATTAGTGAACACAGCGAATGCCCAAATAACTTGTGCGAATAAGTATGCCATTTGGCAAAGAGGGTAAACCAATCAATGTTCACAAGATAAGAGGGCTGCCAGAATGGGGCTCGCCCTATCTACAGTCGTAGCGAAATAGCCTGTGACGCTTGACAATGTAATGTGCAAGGTGCCATGGAAAGGTTGTCTAAGTAGCGACAATCCTTTCGCCGGCGAAGGCGCTCCTTCGGAGCCCTTCGCTGACAGCATAGAGAATAGTTCGAAGGCTAAGGTAACAAAGGTGAAGTACGAAAACTCACCAGTGGTACTCAAGTCCTTCTCTGGTCGAAGATCAGAATCTACAGGTGAGGGCTCAAGACAATGATCACAGTGAGGTCAAGTTTGCACAAGGTGGACATATGATAATTGAACTGGAGAATATACATGCAAATGTAAACTACTTATATCGAATGCTCATATGGTAACAGCGAATAGGAAAGAGGCCATCATGAGTCAGGGTTGGATAGGGGTGCACAGTCATGATACAAATAGGTGGAATAAACATACAATAGAATGAAAGAAGGGTGCGAACATGAAACAACAGAGAGGAAAGAGGGCGAAGGCACCTATGTACGGAAATACACCTTGGGACCTGCATATACACCACCCTGCATGGACTCTTCGTCTGCTGGGTTGATCCCACATGACCTACAGGTAGGACGTCCTGCGAATGCATCCTGGCCATATGAACACCTAAAGGGGTTGGACCGAGAAGGTGATGGGGCCAGTGATGAACCATCACGTGGGGTAAATGGTGTCGATCGTGTTTGATGGCATGCATGCTGGCGAACGATGTGAGCAGCGAATAGTTGTTCGGAGAATGGGGCGAACAGTGAATGGAGCGAACGTAGAGGAAGAGTGGTCGAAGGGTGGGGCAAACTCAGGAAAAGATGCAGGGGGAGTGACGAAGGGGAATGTAGAGACAGCGGGTAAGGGAAATAGACAGGTCATGACAGTACCCCCCTCCTAGCTTCGGAGTCCAACAATGCTGCATCCTATGGTGGGAGGTGTTAAAGACGTAATGGGTCCCCCGATGGGATCTCTGAGGTCTGGGCCCTGCCTTGCTGCGTGGTCCATGCACAACTTCTCCTTCTGTTTAAAAATGCGGTGTGGAGTGGGGCTATGGAACCCATCTAAGCACCCAAGCCAAGCGTACTGCCCCTATGACAACACCCAGATACTCAGCACTCCTTGATTGATCACAGACGCTATCGAAGGTTAGGCCGGAGCTTTGGGGAGAGTCGCGTAGGGATGTGGAGCAGTGGGTGGTTGATGCAGCAGGAGTCCAAGTGAGTACTGCTATTTCCTTTCCTGTTTGTTGTTCGCTCATTCATGAGGTCTAGGAGGAGCTTTGGAAAATGCTGCAGGTTGAAGAGATGATCGACCAGGAATTCGAAAGACCACCCGAGGTGGATGAGTTAGCGAAGGAGATAAAGAAAGCGAGGGTATGGCTGGAGAGTTCGGCATCTATTTCGTAACCGGTACCCACAGAGGCTGACATAGATTCAACCCCGGCTCCTATCTTCACGCTGACATCGAAAGGGTGCGAAGCGACGGAAAGGACTGGGAAAGAACCCCAAGGTATAGTCCTCAAATTGCCTATGCGACGATGATGCTACCCTAGTTTGATGGGTTCAGTGAAGTTATCCCGCCTGTTACGCAGTCGGCCGTAAGTGTAAGAGGATCGCCGGAGGCTGCAGGGCCTATTACGCAGACAAGGTGACTGCAAATCTGCTTTGTGCCCGATGGGCAAAGTAAGAAAGCACTGAGAGTGAAGGGTATGCTTGAGGTGATGGCTAGATACGGCTTGCAATCCCCAAACACTCTCGCTAGCGATCAAGGGGAGAGTGGGGAAGAGGTCAGGGTGTCCGACGAGGCGTCCATTGGCGGGGCGGAATGAATTAAAAGAGGTCGTAGTGGAACAAGAGGGGTTTTTAGGCGATAGTAAGGGGATTATGAATGAAGCCGAGTGTCTAGATATAATATGAACAGAGGCATTTTTTCTTAGATTTCTACGAGGTTCTAAGCTTTGGGTTTCTTGGGGTACTTTGCATGAAATTCGGCGAGTCTGCGAGCTGAATTAGTAACATTCAAAGAGTAGCCTCGGGGGTATGTTCGTATCCCTTCCATTCTACTAAGTACTCGAATCTCCTTCAGTGAATGTGACTGTCGAGGATTTTCGCGATTTAGTACTCGTCGGCGGAGTCAATTTCGATAGGCAGTGGAGGGTCTGCATGTCGACCTGGGATAGTAGATGTCGTGGCGGGTTCGAGAAGGGATACATGAAACACAGGGTAGATCTGGTGAAGGTCCAAAGGTAAGCCTAAGCGAAATGCATGAGAAGATATTTAAGCCGTGATGGAATATGGGCCAAGTCTTCGGTGGTCGAGTTTCTTCGAAGGCCTTTTTGTGCGAATATTTCACAAGTCAAGCCATACTCTCTCTGTCACTGACCTGAAACTCAGGAATCGGAATGCGGCGACTGGTTGTGGCTGAAGTGTACTGAGTAATTGATTTCTTTATTTGATCTCAAAGGTACTGGTGAAGGTCCTTGAGATCTGCCGACTGGCGATAAGCATCTGCGGAGGCGACTGAAGTGAGAGATACTTCAAGCTTCAGATGGAAGCCCTTGTTGGCAAAGAAGGGTGTGACCTGGGTTGCCAAATGGGCTGTGTTGTTGTAGGCGAATTTGGCAAGAGGGGGGAGGTCGACCCAGTCATCCTGCTGGTAGTTGATGTAGACTCGGAGGTATTGCTCTAGGATTTGGTTCACTTGTTCGGTCTGTCCATCAGTTTGAGGTGGCTGTAGAAAGGTTGCCTTTGATGCCAAGGATTTCACAGAGCGAGGTCCAGAATCGAGACGTGAAGTGCTTCCCTCAATCGGAGATGATGTTGCTGGGACTACTGGGTTTAGCGAATACGTGGCGAAGGCAGAGCATGGCGACATCCCCTGAATCAATGTCTGAGAATGTCGGAATGGACAGAGCCATCTTCGTTAGCCTGTCAACAATGACAAGGATCATGTCGTGTCCATCTGACAGGGAGAGCTCGATGAAGTCCATGGAGATGGAGTCCTAAGGACGTTGGCTGATTGTTACGACCGTTCATTTCCAACTTCCGACCCTCAGTTCCACAACACCTTCCGCCCCTCCGATATTTCTGCAACACCTTCCGCCCCTCTGATATTTCCGACATTCCACCCCTTGTACATTTCCCTTGTTCTTTCGACTCTATTACTCGGACCCACCGGACCCACCTCACCGTTCATCAAGACCATATATCCGGTCACCCTTGTAGTTCCTTGTCAGATATGTTTTCCCGATCCCTTGTTCTGTGCCATTGTTCTACCTTACCCTGAATCCCCCTTGTAGTCCCATTGTTCCCAATTAGTTAGTTCCCATGCATTGTCTACTCGACTTCCGCTTCCCCCGGAATTTGCTTAGTACTACCCCATTACCTGTTGTCTCAGCTCTTTGTATAAAAGCCTGTCATGTATGTCTGTTATTCTGCAATCAGATAATCACCTTCGATACTTGATTTCCTTCACTCCATCTCCTGTTCTTAGTACAGCGAGTCTAGCAAGATCTCAGTCTCTCTCCGCCTTCCGCCTTCTGCCTTCCGCCTCAGTTCCGACTCAAGTTCTGACCAACCTTTGGTTCAGTACTTTCCGACTTCCGACTCAGTTCCGAAATACTTAGGACGATAGTTCATTGGGGGCGCAACCCATAAGTTGAAGCCGCCGTCCTTTCCAGTTCCGACTTAGCGGAAATCTCGATACGTAACAGTATTATCTGATTCCCACCCGATAACTATCACTATGCCTCCTCGTACCACAGCTACTTCAGCTCGAGCAGGAGCTGTCGAAGCTCTCTCTTACTTCGGCAGTCTTAGATTCGCAGCACCAAGGCACGCGGAACCCTCTGGCAGCTCTCGTACCGACGATGATCTCTCCGATGCTATTCCGCAACAATTCGAAGAAGTTCCCGACGCTAATCCCGACGACAATCCCGACTACGACGGAAACTCGACGAGTAGCAGTGGCGAACAAACAGCAGCGTCATTCCGACGCCCAGCCCCACCACCACCACCTCCACCAGGACCACCTCAAGGCGGTCCTCCACCTCCAATTCCACCTCAGATTCCCGCCAACCCAGTTCCGCCCGCGCCAGTTCTGGATCTTGCACAAGCCATCGCCATGCTAGCCGGACAACTCCAGCGACTGGCCCAAGCACCACCACGCCCCAAGACAAAGTTCCGCGAACCAGATCAGTTCGACGGTTCCGACCCCAAGAAGCTCCAGCCATTTCTGGTCCAGCTTCAACTCAACTTCCGTGATTGTCCCGACGCCTTTCCCGACCACGAACGAAAGGTCAATTACCCCCTTTCCTATCTCCGAGGCACGGCTCTTGACTACTTCGAACCCACCCTCATGGATCCGTTCGCTCTCGTCGACTGGGCCGACGATTACCACAACTTCGTTTCTGAACTCCGCAGCAACTTTGGACCATTTGACATGGAAGCCGATGCGGAAAATGAACTCAATAAGCTTCATATGAAAGACACTGATAAGATAGCTAAATATATCGTCACATTCCAGCAGCTCGCTCCTCGAGTCCAATGGGGAGAAGCCGCACTCCCACGCCAGTTTTACATGGGCTTACCATCCCGGATCAAGGATGAAATTGCCCGCGTCGGAAAACCCGCCACCCTTACCGACCTTCACAATTTAGCCCAATCAATCGATTCGCGCTACTGGGAAAGACATTCCGAGATTGCTCGCGAAACTTCTGCCCAGAGCAAGAACGACAAGTCTTCCGACAAAAAGTCTGACAAAGACAAGAAGAAGACTAGTTCCGGAAACAACAACTCCAGAAACAACAACAACAACAACAGTTCCGGATCCAACTCCGGCAACCGGAACAACAACTCCACCCCTCGCAATAACCAGGCCTCTGGTTCCAACACCAATGCCCAGAAGAGTACTCCGGATCTTTCCGACAAACTTGGGAAGGACGGAAAACTTACCCCTGCAGAACGCCAGCGTCGCATGGACAACAACCTTTGCCTTTTCTGCGGCAAAGGTGGACACATCGCTCACGATTGCACCCAAGCTTCCGCCTCCGCTGCTAAGGCCAAGGGCCGTGCGGCAAAGACGAAAGAGAAATCCGAAGCGGCTCCCGCTACGGATGCAAAAAAATAGTCAGCAGTCCTCCGGCCTCCGCACGAGCTGAGGGCTGTGTTGACCCCATTCGTGCGACAAACGAGGTTAAACTCAACGCATCCGCTCTTTCGTCCTCCGACTCCCTCTCTGTTCCGCTCACTTCCAACACCATTTCCGCACCCCCATTCACAGCATTGATCGACTCCGGTTCGACTCATTGTTTCCTCGATTCCGACTTTGTCTTGAAACATAAACTTCCGACCCGCAACATTCCGACTATTCCACTCCACCTTTTCAACGGGTCTTCTAACATGGCAATTTCCCAAGTCGTGGACCTGTCTATCTGTTTCGCTACTGGGGACAACCATGAAGTTACGTTTTACGTTACTCTGCTAGATGCTAGCTGTTCTGTTGTACTAGGACACAATTGGCTCACCCGATATAATCCGTTGATTAACTGGGCATTGGGTCAAATACAGTTCCGTACCTCAGATCAACTTCCGTCTATTCCGACGTCGTCCGCAAAGATGGCTCAGGCCTCTTCTGCAACTCCGCTCATGGATTCAGTTCTGCACTCCGGTCCCGCTTTAGCACCTCCATCCCTCGAAGCTCCTCGAATTGCGCTCGTTTCCGCCACCGCTTTCTGCGTATTGCAACGGCAAGAAGACACGACCGTTTTCCAGCTTCACCTTTCCGACTCGGCTTCAGTCAAGGCTCGTTCCGCCTCAACTTCCACTCCGGTCGACATGAGCTCAGTTCTGGACGAATATCGTGACTTCCCGGACGTGTTCAATAAGGCAAAGCCGACAAACCTGCTGAACATCGACCTTACGATCTGAAGATAGATTTGGAAGAAGGAGCATCTCCGCCCCTTGGACCGATCTACTCCCTTTTTCAAAGTGAACTCCAGACTCTCCGAGAGTTCGTCGATGAACATTTCAACATGGGCTTTATCCGCCCTTCGCTGTCTCCGCACGGCGCTCCGGTCCTTTTCGTTAAGAAGAAGGATGGATCTCTCCGACTCTGCATCGATTTCCGCGGACTCAACGCCCTCACTAAGAAGGACAAATATCCGCTTCTATGTATTTCTGACCTCCTTGACACCCCCCGCAGGGCGAAGATCTACACCAAAATTGACCTCTGGCACACTTATCACCTTGTCTGCATCCGGATAGGTGACGAGTGGAAAACCACCTTCCGCACCCGCTACGGTGCTTTTGAGTGGGTTGTCATGCCTTTTGGTCTAACCAATGCTCCCGCCGCTTTTCAGCGATTCATGAACGACGTATTTTCCGACCTTCTCGACGTATGCGTCCTAGTCTACATTGACGACATCCTCATCTATTCCGACTCACCGGAAGAACATCGGGAACATGTCCGCGAAGTACTCCGCCGTCTACGCAAACACCATCTCTATGCAAAAGCAGAGAAATGCGAATGGCACCATGACACGGTCGAATACCTTGGCTACATCCTCTCTCCAACAGGTCTTACAATGGCAGAGGACAAAGTCAAGGCAATTCAAGAATGGCCGGAACCCCGACGTGTTAAGGATGTGCAGTCTTTCCTTGGCTTCGCCAACTTTTACCGGTGTTTCATTTACAATTTTTCCGACATTACTGTTCTGCTCAGGCGTCTCACCAGGAAGGGTGCCCCATGGAATTTCACTCCGGAATGCCGTTCCACATTTGAAGCCCTCAAATCGGCCTTCACTACGGCTCCCATACTCGGTTTCTGGATTCCTGATGCCCAACTTGTACTCGAAACCGATGCTTCCGACTACGTGCTAGCCGCCATTCTTTCCATCATTTCCCCCCACGACGGAGAAATTCATCCGATCGCCTTTCATTCCCGCACCTTTTCCACCCCGGAACTCAACTACGATGTCCACGATAAGGAACTACTTGCGATTTTCGAAGCCTTCAAGATCTGGAGACACTACCTCGAAGGTCCAACCTATCCGATCGACGTTGTAACGAATCATAAGAACCTTGAGTATTTTGTGACTACTAAGATATTGACTCGCCGTCAAGTCCGCTGGTGTGAATATCTCTCACAGTTCAACATGGTGATCCGCTTCCGCCCTGGAAATCTTGGAGCAAAACCCGACGCACTCACTAGACGTTGGGACGTCTACCCAAAAGAGGGAAGTAGCGACTATGCCAGCGTTAATCCACACAACTTCCGCCCAGTATTCTCCACTGAGCAACTGGCATCGTCCCTGCGTGCCACAGCATTGCAGTTTCCACTACTCCGTGCCTCAATTATTATGGACACCAAGTCTCTCCATTCCGACATCCGTTCCGCACTCCGTTCCGACCCCATCTCTGCAGCCCACCTCGATGACCCCACCAGTCGTGGATGGTCCCTCGATTCCGATGGTTTTCTCCGCTACAAGTCCCGGATTTATGTTCCAGATACCAACGATCTATGACTTCGCGTACTCCAGCAAAGCCATGATCATCTGCTCTCAGGACACCAAGGCCAGAACAAAACCCTCGACATAATCCGATGTACCTATACTTGGCCTCTCCTCCACACGATGGTCCAAGAGTACTGCAAGTCATGCACCACATGTATGCGAGCCAAGCCTCAACGTCACAAACCCTACGGCCTCCTGAAGCAACTTCCGATCCCGGAACAACCGTGGAATTCGATATCCATGGATTTCATTGAGAAACTTCCTAAGGCATCCGGCTATGATACCATTCTAGTGATCGTTGACCGCCTCACAAAGCAGTCCATCTTTATTCCGACCTATGACACCATCACTTCCGCCCAACTCGCACAACTCTTCGTGCTCCACGTCTTTTCCAAGCACGGAATTCCTTCCCATGTGACTTCCGACCGTGGATCCGAATTCGTGTCTTCCTTTTTCTGCACACTCGGCAAGGCTCTCGACATGAAGCTCCACTTCACTTCCGGTTATCATCCCAAAGGCGACGGACAAACAGAACGTACTAATCAGACCCTTGAGCAGTATCTCCGCGTCTATTGCAACTATCAACATAGCAATTGGTCCGACCTTCTTCCGCTTGCGGAATTTGCTTACAACAATGCACCTTCCGCCACCACCGGAATTTCACCTTTTTACGCCAACAAGGGCTACCACCCGAATCTCGCCATCCACCCTGAACGCGACCTCGCCTCTGCAAGAGCCCGAGATTTCGTTGTGGAACTCGACGACCTTCACCAACACCTCCGAGAGAACATCTCTGCTGCCCAGAAGAGATACCAAAATTCCGCCGATCGGAAACGGCTTCCGCAACCGGCATTCGAGATAGGCGACAAAGTCTTTGTCAAAGCTGAAAACTTCCGCACCACTCGCCCCTCGAAGAAACTCTCTGAGAAATACCTTGGTCCTTACGAGATCATCGCTAAGGCTGGCAGTCGTTCTTTCACTCTCAGACTCCCTGACAATATGCGCACAGTACACCCAGTATTCCATGTCTCCATGCTTGAGCCCGCAGTTCCGAATACAATTCCGAATCGAAGACAACCTCCGCCTCCGCCAGTCGTCATCGATGGAGAACCGCAATATGAGCTCTCGGAAATTCTCAACTCCAAGCTCGACAGACGATACCGCTGCCAACTCCAGTACCTAGTCAAGTGGGCATGCTATGAAAACACCGACGAAGAGACCTCGTGGATTTCCGCCATGGAACTAGACCACGCCTCTGACCTCGTCTCTGATTTCCACAAGTCTTATCCTGATAAGCCTGGCCCCATTTCCGCGCCCTAGTCATTTCCGAATTCCACTTCCGATATCCTCATTTATTCTTACAGTTCTGGCCACACCACAATTCCAATTAATTCCGTTATGATATTTCCGACACTTCAAGAAATTATGTTACAAGTCACTTAGACCCCTACTCCTCCCTCATCGTTTCTGCTTCATCCCCGTTCTCCGCTTCCGCATCCTCTTCTGCATTCCCTATCTCCACACTGACCAACTCGGTCCCCGCCCTCGTATCCGCCACCTGACTCGGACCCGCTTCCGCCCCATTCTCCTCCTGCATCCGCAAGTCCATTCTTTCCCGAACCATGTCGTTCCACCACCGGTACTCCCGTTTGAATTGTTCTAAGACCGCCGACATGACGGTCATTTGATTTTGGAAGGACAACAACTGTTGTTGTTGAACTTCCGCCATCTCCTCAAGAGTGTTCCGGATCCCACGCTGGGATCTCCGGATACCCCCTCAATGACCTGGCGATGTCAAACAACAGCGACACCATGGAGAAGCGGTTGAGCACCGCTGACTCCGAGGTTCCGGTCACAGGAAATCCCTCCGGCTTCTTTCCGCTCGGCCCCCGGTTTCGACTTGGGGGTTTCGGGCCCCTCAGTCTCGACCCTGCGCCTTTTCCGCTCCACCCTCGCGGCACACCCATCCACCACGCAACGTCGCTTCTTGTCCCGGCACCGCTCGCAGGCCGTCTCCCGCGGATTTTCCAACCACACACACTCCAGGCCCTTGACCTCGCATGTGTCGCAAGGAGCCTTCTCCTCCTCGCCGTCCCTGGTTTTCCTTTTCCGGGTCACGGGATTCCCCGGCCCCAACTCCCGCAAAACTCCCGCAACTCCAGTATCCGGGCCATTTCTCCTTCCGAGCCTGCTGAAACTTGTCCGCCCTCCGTTTCCGCTCCGCAATGACGTTCGGCATGGGAGCACCTTCTTCTGCTTCCCCTTGCTCTCTGGAGGCGGTGTGGTTTCCGCACTGCTCTCCGCTTCCGACTCCCCCTCGGATTCTACAACCCTCTGGCAGTTTTTTCCGTGAGCTCCGGAACACCCCACACGACATTTCCGACTCACCCAGGATTTCCCTGCTTTTTCCGCCGCGGCCTTGTCTTCCGCAGCTTTTTTTCGCCGCGTCCCGTTTCCGCTGCTCCTCACGGAGGTGCGACTCCTCCTCGCGGCGTTTACGGTCACGCTCCTCCTTCTCCTTCCGCTCCTGTTCCTTCTGCTCCTGTTCCCTGCGCTCTTTCTCCTTGCGCTCCTCCTCCAGACGCTCCCTCTCTTTCCGTGCAGCTTCCTCGGCCTCGCGCTTTTCAGCCAGTTCCATCTGCGCAAGCATGTCAGCAAAGTGCTGCTTCATCTCGGCACTGGTCATTTTGGAGAAGTCTACTGGAGTGCTCATGATGGACAAAGATGGAGACGCGTTGTTTCCCGCCTATCTTTCGAACTCCGACGCGTTTGTTCACAGGTCACGTGATCCGACTTGTGGTCTCGCAGGGGCTCGACCTTAGAAGGGAGATACTGTTACGACCGTTCATTTCCGACTTCCGACCCTCAGTTCCGCAACACCTTCTGCCCCTCCGATATTTCTGCAACACCTTCCGCCCCTCCGACATTTCCGACATTCCACCCCTTGTACATTTCCCTTGTTCTTTCGACTCTATTACTCGGACCCACCGGACCCACCTCACCGTTCATCAAGACCATATATCCGGTCACCCTTGTAGTTCCTTGTCAGATATGTTTTCCCGACCCCTTGTTCTGTGCCATTGTTCTACCTTACCCTGAACCCCCCTTGTAGTCCCATTGTTCCCGAATAGTTAGTTCCCACGCATTGTCTACTCGACTTCCGCTTCCCCCGGAATTTGCTTAGTACCATATCATTACCTGTTGTCTCAGCTCTTTGTATAAAAGCCTGTCATATATGTCTCTTATTCTGCAATCAGATAATCACCTTCGATACTTGATTTCCTTCACTCCATCTCCTGTTCTTAGTACAGCGAGTCTAGCAAGATCTCAGTCTCTCTCTCCACCTTCCGTCTTCCGCCTTCCACCTTAGTTCCGACTGAAGTTCCGACCAACCTTTGGTTCAGTACTTTCCGACTTCCGACTCAGTTCCGAAATACTTAGGACGATAGTTCATTGGGGGCGCAACCCATAAGTTGAAGCCGCTGTCCTTTCCAGTTCCGACTTAGCGGAAATCTTGATATGTAACACTGATGGGTAGGAAGCGAAGAGGACCGAAGGGTTTGTGATGAATGGATTTAGCATGGCGACATTTGGAACAGGAACTGATGTAGTTGGTGACAAAGGTGGACATGTTTGGCCAATGATACTGTCTCTGAATGTTCGTCATCATCTTGCTGATCCTGGGTGGCCTGCTAACTGATGATCATGCAGTGAGCGAAGGATGTCCAAGCAAATATCATTATGATCGGGGACATATGTTCGCTGCTTGTACAACAGTGTTTTGTCATCCTCTCCAAGTGACCAGGGGTCTGGCTTCGCGCTTGGAAGGGTGACCACCATCGACTGAGACTGAAGACGGGTGATGTGGGCTGAGGACAAGGGATCGGTCAACTGGCCCTGTTGGATTGATGTCAACAGGGATGCAGAGTCAAGGATGATGGTGCAAATGAGTTGCCTGGTCTTAAACATCGACTGGAAGTTGTGAGGATTCGCCAATGCATAAGCACCATCCCCCCTTTAGGGTACACGTCGCCCCAATGGGTCAATGCATCAGGCTTTGTGCCAAGTTGCCCGGCTCAGTAGCGAATGATGTAGTTGAAACCTGACAGGTGTTCGGGCCATCGAACCTGACGTCGGGTCAGCTGCTTTGTTGTCACGAGTACTCAAGGTTCTTGTGGTCGGAGAGGACAAGGATGACATGGATGCCCGTTCGAGGTAGTTTCGCCATTGCTTGAAGGCGCAGAAGATAGCAAGGAGCTCTTCATCATAGATCTCGTGGTTCATCTCGGCTGGTGCCATCCCTCGCGAATAGAAGGCGATTGGATGGATATCGCCATCAGAGGGGGTGATCTGGGAGATGATGGCAGCGATGGCATAGTCAGAGGTGTCCGCTTTGATGACAATGGGGTTACTCGGGTCGAAGTGGATGAGGACTGGGGCTTTTGAGAATGCAGCTTTGAGTGCTTTGAAGGCCTCCTGCTGCTTCGCTTCCCAGGCGAATGGAGTATCCTTTCTGATCAAGTGAGTGAGTGGCAGGACAATGTCTGAGAATGAAATGATGAATCTTCTGTAGAAGTTCGCGAAGCCCAGGAACGATTGGACTTCGTGAATGTTCATCGGTACAGGCCACTTTGTGATGGCAGCTGTCTTTTCGATGTCCATGGAGACCCCAGCAGGAGAGATGATGAATCTGAGGACTTCGACCCAGTCCGAATGGAAGAGACACTTCTCTGGCTTTATGAAGAGGTTGTGCTTCCGAAGATGGGCGACGCCCATTCGGACATGCTCTAAGTGATCCTTCCTGTTCTTTGAGAAGATCAGGATGTCGTTGAGGTAGACTACAACGAAGACGTCAGCCATGTCTTGGAAGATGTCATTCATGAAGTGCTGGAAAGTAGCTGGGGCATTCGTCAACCTGAACGGCATGACGAGATATTTGAAGGACCCATATCGAGTTTGGAAGGCTGTCTTCCACTCTTGGCAAGAGGCAATCCGAACATTGTTGAACCCGGCGCGAAGGTCGAATTTGGTATAGATGTTCACGCTTTTGAGTTGGTCAATAAGGCTCGGAATCAGTGGGATAGGGTACTTGTTCTTTCGCGTGATACGATTCAACCCTCAGTAGTCCACACACATTCGCAGTGTACCATCCTTCTTCTTCGCGAACACAACTGGGGCACCACCGGGTGATTGGGATGAGCAGATGAATCCCTTGCCAAGCATGTCTTCGAGATATTCGCGGAGAGCCCCTAATTCGCTGTTCGAGAGTGGGTATATGGGACCATGAGGTGGTGTGCCATCATTTTCGATCTCGATGGTGTGGTCATAAGGGTGATGTGGGGGCAAGGCTTTGGCTTTAGCATGCGAGAATATATCGAAGAAGTCATGGTACTCCTCTGGGACCACAGTTCTAAACATCTCTAACTCGTCCTTCGGTAGGGGGTTTTCGTGAAGGAGTGTAGTCATAGCTGGTGCATTCATTGCCTACAGCACGAAGCGAAGTGGGTTCAGGGATGCTAGGGTGCATGTTTAATATGAAGGTTTCTTCTTCGCCGAGTTTCATGATTAGCTCGAAGGCAGCCGCACTGATTAGGCTTATATGTGGTGTTGTCCTTCTTGTCGGAGGCAGATCGGGAGTCGAAGAATGGAATGGAAGGTGGTCATCGATCAGCGATTCTGTACATGGTGTACAGGGGCGAGAATGGCTTGGAACGGGCTCTGTTTTTGGTCGAATAGGTTTGGTTTCAATTATGCTTTCTTTCGTGGCTGGAAATGGACGGATGAAAGTATTAGGAAGCGATACGGAGGACTCAGAGGAGTGATTCTCGATCGGCGTGGTTGAGAGAAGTAATGGTTTGCCATCCACGTCGAACGTCTGTTCGTAACCAGAAGGATTCAGAATAGGAGCGGGCGATGAAGTGACATCCGGTGGAAGGACCGGGATGTAGATACTAGTCTCACTTTCAGCAACGCCTCTTCGCAGGACATTTCGCTACTTGTGACAAAGTTACACCCTTCGGCCGTGATCGTTCTCAGGCTCCTGTGGCTTCGCTCTATGAGACCTACTATCGATTGGGGCTCTCTCTCAATCACCTTCCCTTCCGGCACCAATTCCATGCTCCCACATATGACGGTTGCCATGGCCTGTAGAATG
Organism: Gautieria morchelliformis; assembly: GCA_015179125.1. NCBI lineage: Eukaryota > Fungi > Basidiomycota > Agaricomycetes > Gomphales > Gomphaceae > Gautieria > Gautieria morchelliformis. The sequence goes on from WHVA01000031.1 coordinate 426,792, forward strand.
ATTTCCCTCCGGCTATCTTCGACAGTATTCCAGAACTCCACACTGCATCGATGACTTCACCACCATCAGTTCCTGGTTCACACTCGTCCCTGCCATCCTTGGGTTACGTCCCGAACACGGCGATTGGACAGGATGAGAGGAAAAAGAGCTATCAATGAAATTGGAAGTAGCACCAGAATCGATGAGAGTAGGGATGGAGTTAGAGAGACTGGGGAGGTGTGTTACGTATCGAGATTTCCACCAAGTCGGAACTGGAAAGGACAGTGGCTTCAACTTATAAGTTGCACCCCCAATGAACTATCGTCCTAAATATTTTGGAATGCGGATCAGAAGTTAGAAAATACTGAACTAAAGGTAAGTTGGAACTTGGGTCGGAACTGAGTTGGAAGGCGGAAGGCGGAGAGACAGAGGTCTGGCTAGACTCGCTGTGCTAAGAACAGGAGATGGAGCAAAGGAAATCAAGTATCAAAGGCAATTATCTGATTGCAGAATAACAGACATACATGAGAGGCTTTTATACAAAGAGCTGAGACAACATGTAATGAGATAGTACTAAGCAAATTCCGGGGGAGCGGAAGTCGGGTAGACATACGTGGGAACTAACTAATTGGGAACAAGGGGACTACAAGGGGGGTTCAGGGTAAGGTAAAACAATGGCAAAAGAACAAGGGGTCAGAAAACATATCTGACAACGAACTACAAGGATGACCGGATATATGATCTTGATGAACGATGAAGCGGGTCCAGTGGGTCCGAGTAATAGAGTCGAAAGAACAAGGGAGTAGAACAAGGGGCATAATATCGGGACTACCGGGAGGGCGGAATGTGTGCGGAACTGAGGGTCGGAAATCAGAAATGCATGGTCGTAACAAGGTGTACATGGATGATGACCGATGAATTGGAGTGCTATCGTCTTGAGCCTTCTCCTGTAGATTCCTATCTTCGACCAGAAGAAGACTTAGGCATCACTGGTGAGTTCTCATACTTCATCTTCATTACCTTAGCCTTCGAACTATTTTCTGTGCTGTTGGCAAAGGGCTCCGAAGGAGCACCTTCGCCAGTGAAGGGATTGTTGCTACTTAGACAACCCTTCCGTGACACCTTGCATGTTACATCGTCAAGTGCCATGGGCTATTTCGCTACGACTGTAGATAGGGCAAGCTCTGTTTGGGCCGCCCTCTTATCTTGTGAACATTTATTGGTTCACCCTCTTCGCTGAACGGCATACTTATTTGCCCAAGTTATTTGGGCATTCACTGTGTTCACTAATACACAATATTAACGCCTAAAAACCAATCTTGACGGCACCATAGGCTTGTCAGCAGGGTCAGTGGCCACATCCACCCGTCAACTAATTCCCTGACTACTGGTTCAAAAATGGCTGTGTCCTCAGCTGTCAGTGACCTTCTAGAATAGGTGGGAAACTGACCAGGTTCGCTAGCCTTATGTGCTTCTCGAGGGGTGTTTCACTGCCTGCCATGGCCCAGTGATGCCTGCCTTGAGCTAGGTGGGGAGCGAGGGGCATTGTGTTTGCCCACCTTAGCTTGCATGTGCTCTTGGTTTTTCTTCTTGTTATTGGCATCATGCTCATCTCATCCTCTGTTCTGACCATAGCCGCACCTAGAGTACCCCCTGCTGCAATACTGTGCATCAAGCCATTCCTCTTTAATTATCTTGTGGGTTTCTTCTATGGCACTCTTGTAAGACTCCCTGCCACCTCGCTGCAAGTGATCATAGAGGCCAATCATGGTGTACCTCTCCATGAGGTAGTCGGTTCTGTAGGGTTGCTTGCCAGGTGGTTGAGGCACATCATAAGAGGCATCCTTGTGGGATGGTGTGTGCAGGGTAGTGGTGGCTGTGGTCCACAGGGATGGTGTTGTGCTGCCCAAGGGTGTGTGTGGGAGGTGGGGTGCCATAGTATCCTGCCGGCATCACCCCAGATGGTGCAGTATATTGCTGATTCTCCAGAGAGGTGGCAACTGATGGTGAAATCACAGAGAACTGCAACATGGACTCCAATCCACTGAATGTGGCCAATACTTCAGACAGGCTGTCATCAGTGTTGCAATATGCCTTATTAGCCACATGGAAGCTCTGACCACCTAGCCATGTGTCATACCCAGTCAGGGCCAGGCCAGGGTCGGGCCCCCCTGCATACTTGTGCAGCATAGATTGGTTGTGCCAATCCTGGAGTGTGGCATGCATGTCATTGTGTGCCTCTGGATTTGTCGTCATGTAGGGGCAAGCGAGCGAGATCTCAAGTAGGTGGAAGGGTATGCAACAGGTGAGCAGTTTTTATAGGATTGGGGATCAAGACTTGTAACACCATCATGTGGGTTTCAATCTGCATGTCCAATCCCAGCTCGCCCCACGCATTGTGGACAGGAACCATCTGCAGTCTGCATGTACAGTTGATGTACACCATCCTGCCATGCCATGTATGTACATATGGTGCATAGGAACCACAACGAATATTACGACCATGCCACCCAACCATCTCCACCACCTCTGCAACACCTCCGCGCCACCTCCGACTCTATTCCACAACCTCCGCATCCCACAACCTCAACCCCTTGCTCTCCAACACCCCTGATCAACTCTATTCATCGGCCCCTGTGCTAACCCTTAGCACAGCAACATGCCATTTCCAGTTCATCAGGACTTCTGTTTGTTCCACTGTCCATTAGACTTATGTTCCTTTGTTATTTTGCCCATTGTTCTTGACTCTACCCTGCACCCCCTTGTAGTCCCCTTGTTCTGTATTAGTTACGCACCCCATATGTCTATCCAACTTCCGCTCCCTCTGGAATTTGCTTAGTACTACCCTATTACTTGTTGTCTCAGCTCTGTGTATAAAACCCCCTCATGTATGCCCTCTGTTCTGCAATCAGATAATTGACTTTGATACATGAATCCCTTCACATTGTCTCCTGTTCTTAGTACAGCAAGTCTTGCAGGTACTCTCTCTCTGCCTTTAATACTCTGTCTTCCACCTCTTCCAACCTCCATTCTCCAATCTCCAGTTCTCAACACCCAGCCAAGATCAACTTCAAATCCTCTCGACCTCCGCCTCATCCGATCTCCGGAATTCAAGTCCGAAATACCTAGGATGATAGTTCATCAGGGGCACAACACATAAGTTGAAGCCACTGTCCTTTCTAGATCCATTCTCCAGGATTTTCAATACGTAACACCGAACTGCACCCAGGGACAGTGGACAGGACCGTGGCCCATGAATGCATGTACGGCTCCCATGCCACAATCTGTTGAGTCTGTGTATGGTGCAGAGCAGCCATCCGGCGGCTCCACATATGCACAGGAACTGTCATACCATGGTGCACTGGAACCATACACCACTGTAAGGACATGGCCTTTGGCGAGTTACTTACTGGTACAACCTTTTTCCGAGCCCCAGCCTTGTGATACTTGTGCCCAAGTACTGTGATTCTAAGCCCAAGCCCAAGCTCATACCCAAGCTTGATCCCATGCCCAAGTCCCCTTAGTTACCTATCCCATTCAATCATGCATCATTAGTATATTGACCTTGCCCTGATTCCCCTGTATATGCTCGCCCCTGACCATTACTCTTGCCCATATATAAACCCCTTGTATGCACCCCTACTCTTCAGTCTGTCAGACCCTCTAAGTGAAGTCCGGGAGACTGGTGACCGGTTTTTGCGGTGGGTCCTTTGTTGCACCATCAACGTCAGCGTCTTTGACAGTGTCTGAGGCGGCAAACCCCGGGATTTTACCATTTAGGCTGCAAGTATCTATCACAAGCAGCGGACAGCAGCAAGGGAACATTTCCGCGTGATCATGTTAGCACCCGTGAGAATATGAGGACAGAGGATCACTGTACCTCGGTCTTTCACAGTAAGTCACTACAAGCTTCTGATATCAACAACAGCCATGGTGCGCCCAGGGGCTCAGTAGCACCTGGAAGTGCCACACTCAGTGCTACAGTGAAGGTGGCACAGACTCTCCAAGCCAAAAGAATAAGATACTCGATTGTCGATGGTGCATATCGTCGTATTCATGAGCCATGGACTTTACCATGAAGATATTGACAAGAGGAGAGTGTTAAGAGTAACATTGCCATAGGCGACGGTGCATCAATAGTGAGACTTTCTTTGTGGCTACTAAAATCAAATTCTGGGTCCTAGGAATATGATCAGTGGAGTGGGCTGTACAAGTTGTCCGACTTGTCCGAGGATACCAAATTTCATGAAGGCTATGAGGCCCCGTAATAAGAAATTCCAACACCAGCCGAATATGAAAGAATGGCAGTGCATCTCGGCCCCACGTTGGCTTACTGTACAGCAAAGAAAAATAATAAGTATTGAATTTTGAACTCACCACTGCTGCTGCAATGGATTAATTATGGACCTGCATGCGCAGCACATTCCTGCTGATAAATTTTGTGTTTATTGTGGTGATCCCACATACTTACTTCTAAACGGAGCAGGTCGCACCTAAGTGTGGGCGCAGCCTATCACACTCAACCTTGACCGAGTCCCTAAATAGTATGCCAGAATGCCTGGCGCAAACAGTTGTTGGTCTTAAATCATAAGCCTTGATCATAAGCTCAGGCGTACGGTCGAGACGAGATGATCAAGCTTAGCGGAGAGAGTCGAACTCGTTTGCCACCGAATTGGTGATGTTTAATGGTCTTTCGAGTTAACTACATCATGGCCAAAACACTGTGTCGCTTGTTGACGCGACGTACAGGCTGTGAGAGGTATGTTCTCATCTCAGGCGCCAGTGATGATAATTCACTCACCAGTTAACCACGCCCCGTATCCATAGTGATAGCATCACGCGTGTGGTACCATAAAGTGACATGATGACGATCACTCCCGGCCAAAGAATTTCCCTCGCAAAAGCTGTGCTCTGGACCAACTTGTCCATCTAGTGCCTAGACCGGGGATTCGGTGCTTCCACGCATCTAGGTGACATTTAGACATCTGGAGCAATACCCGATATCGTCGACGACCTTGCGCGCAAGTTTGTTGGGAAGCTGCCCCAGCAAGACTAGACCTGGTTCGGGCAGTCGCCGGTACCATCATACCAGGTGGTTGAGCATGCTTGTTTCCTGCCCATCACCTAACATTTCCCTGTCATAGTATATGCCGTCGGCTGGGAATTTCACGCCGATAGAGAGCATTATCACGTTTCTACAGCACCTGACTTATCAAGTTTGCCATTTCCCTCTCAGTCGGGGATGTTGTCCTGACGCACGGTAGATATCACAGTAAGTACATGATTATCTCTTGCTAAATCGTCCATCATTTACTCGAACACCCAGATCCATGGCGTCGTTGAGACTTTGAAGCTCTCACTCAGCGTCTGTCCCTGTCCACAGGAACATGCCGTTGATCCTTGAGAGGGACCACGGCGAGCAGAGAGGAGAATTTGAGAGGACGAGCCCAGACGCAAGGACAAGCGCCGACAGAGGATGAGGAGCAAACCCATCGAGCATGCCTACTTAAATGGTCGCGAGATCCAATTTCGTGATCATTTATATAGGGATACTGCACGCACTATTCCAAGGTGGCCACCGGAATCGTCACGATCTCTCACCAATCCCGGTTCGAACGAGTCGGCAGGTGTATCAAGCTCGCAGGTGATATTTCTGCAGTTTCGTCTGTTGCAGATGACGCCGCGATTGGTCTCCCAGGGTAGCGATGAGGGGAACATCTCCAGCCCTCGCAAAGGCAAACAATCATTGCCCTCCGTGGACTTTGCTTGTGAGTTACCAGTATTACGACTAGTGATGAAGGTACCTCTCGGCATCTATCTTCCAGAGCCCGTCTCCTGACACGTTTACCTCGGTCTCCGAGTATGTAACCATTAGTTCTACAATCGTGTGGATGGGAAATTTCAGAATCGTAATCGTGGAACCACTCTGGAAGGGAGATTAGTGGAAGTGTAATCGGTTGCCACACCGGATTTCTCAGATTGTATCGCCTTGAGAGATCAGCTGCACCAAGAGATGGCAGGTAAGATTCAGAAAGCTCTTTTATGCCCCCAAGGTGTGGTGAGGAAATATTGTACTAGTGTCATCTAGCTCTCACACGTTGTTACCCCGAAGAATATCTGCTGCGGTGGTGATGGGTATATATATGCATTGTTGATACCTGGAGAGTTGATGCGCAGCTCTCCTTGAATGCATTGAGGATCAACATCCCATTGCTCTTGGACGGGAACGCGGCGAGTATCTGAGGATGGTTATTCCACCCTGATATATCCTTTTAGGCTGTAGGACAAGGCTCGGCAACGCAAGGACCGTGAGTGGTGCCGTGTTGGTGATCCGGATCGTCCCGATATTCTCACTAATCCCAATTCAAGTTGTAGCCTGTAGTGTAGGTGCTCCAAGTTGCGTGTATCGTTGCACTGCCGGACGACGCGTTGGTGCCTGATGCGTCGATGCATTCACCGCGTTTTAGGGGTTGGTAATCGTGGTCGAATACGTAGGCTAGTCTGATATAGAAGCGCCAACTCCTAGACATTACTGGGTACTCGTGATCTGCGATGATGTCGGCGCCGCGGACGTCCAAATACCTGGGGCTGGGTTCAATCTTCTGCAACCCTATGTCCTCGATCTTCGACATAGGATCACGAGTACCCAGGGTAACCCCACATCGTCGATTGTCGGATTCTGTCATAGTACGGCTAAATCAGTCCGACGCTTGATCCCGATCAGACTTCGGCCATGTGTGGCCACGCGGTAACACATGCAAGGGCATATGATTGCTCGTTCCCGGGCTGGACTTGGGAAATTTTGGAGAGCGCGACTAGTCTCACTAGGCTAAGTATGTAACATATTAGTCACTGTACTAGTACTAGTACTACTACATATGCATAAATATTAATGATCTCGAGTCAGCGTTCTGCATTCTTCTACCGCCGCCACCCACCCAGCTGCATGCCACAGACACTTTCGGCTCACAGTCAGGCCGGGGCACACAGAGCTGTAAGTCAACTTGTATCTGCCAATTAATCTGCTGACAATATACTCCCATTAATTAAGAGACAGTCAGACCAAAGGACTGTGCTCTGCGCGTGTCGGAAATGCCGCTTGCTTCCCGATAGAGGGCTTGAGGGTCGTATGGCGATTCTCGTGGGTCATGCGTCGAGCCGAAGCAGAATCACCCTTGGCCCGCTCCCAATGCCGTCCCCACCACCTGACACCATGGATGCTTTCCAGCATGCTCATGAGCACTGGTTTGTTAGATGCATCCTTTTATTAGTAGGATTTCTCCATACTAAACACCACCTATCGTTCCGAGCATGTGGTCTGCTCCTGTGGTGCCTCCGGTTTATTTTCATATCCCTGGGCCTACTTGCGTCCGACGATAATATGCCGACTACATTGGTAAGTAGCTTTACACACCTTGGACTCCAGGATCGCTTCTCCCTCTTGGTCGTTTGTCCAAAGTGCCGAGCCGTCTGCGGTCCACCAGTCCCGAGCCCTGTACTCGATCATGAGGGTCGATGCAGCGGATGTGGGACGGTATTATACGCTGGTGTTAGTGAGTCGTACTTCGCCCAAAGTGTCTAAACTCGAGCCGTCTTCCGGAAACCCCCCAAACCGAAGGTCGTGGTTCCATATGCCTCCCTGGCTGAACTCCTCGCCGAATTCCTATCCCGGCCTGGTATGGAAGATCAGATAGAGGCCTGGAGAACTCACCCTCGACGTCAAGATACCTACAGTGCAATCTGGGATGGCGCGCTATGGAATGAGAGTAAAGGGGCAGATGGTAGGCTATTCTTCGAGCGCCGTGATGACGACGAGCTTCGGATAGCAGGAACTTGCGCTCTGGATTGGTACGCATGCACTCCTCTGATTTCACATGATCTAATATACCTACAACGTCATGTTCCAGGCACGGCGGGGTGATTTATCACCGAGTCATTCATCTGGTGTCATGTCTTGGGCCATCGCAAACTTGCCTACTGAAATCAAGTCACCGATAAGCCTCCCTATTTTTCTAGCAGGTATAGCTAATATTTTTATTTCAGATATCAAGTAGACACTATGATGATATCCACCATGACGGCTGGACCGACTGAGCTGACCGCCGACCAATTGCAATGTCAGACTAAGCGAGTCGTCGATGAACTGGAGGATCTTTACACGAGGGGGATAATGATCAAGACTCCAAGATTTCCAAATGGTCAGTCCATATATATTGAAGCTACCAAGCTATGCACTCATGTGCATTTTAGGACGACTTGTGCGCTTTATTTGCATAGGTATTGTCTGTGATCACCCAGCGGCTGTAAAAATGGGCGGATTCGGTGATCATGGCCACGCAAATCGACCTTGTACTTGTTTCCAGGTAACCCAAACAGAATTATACTGCCAGGAATCACTGTGTAATGGTAAGTCGTGTTATCTAGGTACCCAATTCTGACAAACAGTTGATCGTCCTCAGGTTTTCCTCCGCGGGATGCACGACTCCATCGGAGTCAGGCATATGAATACACCTCATTCCAGAATCCTACAGCACGCGACAAATTCTTCAAAGCCACTGGAATGCGATGGTCCGAGTTTGTCAGATTGCCGTATTTCGACGCTGTTCTCATAGACCCCATGCACAACTTGCTAATCGGTGTGTGGATGACCTTCTGTAACCAGACTAGATGACAATTTGGTGTGCAGGTGTGATCAAGAATCACTGGTATGCTACATGGATACAGGGGAGTAGCCTTCGATCGAACACTTCCAAGGTCAAACGCGAGCTTGGGTTAATTCACGAGTATCTCAATAGCGTGCGTTTGGACGGCTATATGTAATTATATGCTGATTCATTAAATTTTTACACAGTTTGAGATGCCCACTTTCGTCGGCAGACCTGCGAAGCAGGTTGGGGAACCCGCGGGAGGTAGTTTATCTGCCGATACCTACAAGGGGTTAGGGACCGTCTTCTTACCTGTAGTGGTAAGTCGCAATTTCTATTCATGCAAGCACTGGCATCAGTATGTTCTATTAGATTCCCCTTGTCTGGGATGCCTTCCTAGATCCTGCAACAAAAGATTACAATGCATCACTGAAGTATTTTGAGAAGAGGATGGCAACGTGGGATCGTAAACATGGTACGGCATACCGTTCCATGTTGGAAGCTCGGACACAGGTCTCCCAAATGGAAGACCCAGGAAGTATCCAAGGTATGTGCTTTGCCTCATTGATCTAGCCACTGACATTTTGCATTTGCATTTAAGTTAATGACGCATCGCAAGTAATTAGACAACCCTCGAATAAATCAAAGAAAGTAACAGAACCACCGAAGCCCCCTGAACGACGTATGCACCCAGGAGAAGAACGGATCTTCCTCAAACTTGCAACGGCTACGAAGATATACATGCAATATGAACTTACGCGAGAAGATGTTCAATGCGCAGGTGTCTTGATGAGCGAGTATCTTATGGGATACCAGGAAGTGAGTTTCACCTTGTCTCACACTCTAAACTACCCATTATATTACGATCTAGATGTACGGCCAAAGCAAAATGAAACCTAACCACCACTACGTCGTGCACCTTCCTGACCAAATTAAGGATTACGGCCCGGTCTACGGTTTTTGGTGTTTGCTAGGCGAACGGTTGAACAAGCTTCTCAAAAGCTTCAAGTCTAATAACTGGGGAGGCAGCCAACTCGAGGTAAGCATGATGCGCGAGTGGGGCAGGGATGTCCAATTACACCAGACCATAAGTGGATTTTTTTCTCTCATGCCATGCTGGGCTTATCTCCAGCTTACAGATGCGTCTTGTTTCTGAGCGTCTGACATGGAAGAATCACGTATTTCTCTACGTATGCTTCAGCGGCCATCAGAGGTTCGGGGAACAGTCGAGGCGTTAGCTTACGCACGAGAGGAGGCATTGCTAGATGGTAAGGTAATTTGGATGTGGAGTCAGCTTGTTGACGATTCCAACAGTCTCCCATGGGTCTTATCTGGTTCATGGCCCTACGCTCAAGCAATCAACCAGATTTATTCCACCGTCTACCCATCGAGCAATAGCCGTGTACTACAACAGGAACGCATCAGGGGCTAACAATCGCACCCCACGCGTCTGGCTAGGTCTGGATCTCACAGCCCCTGGAGATGCTGTCTATTTGTCTTCAGCAGCAACTTTCTATCAGTATGTTATCAGGAACGGTCGCAGATTCACCACTACTCTTGGTGATCATGATGCCACGACTCGACATTCGGCTCTTGTGAAAGCTAATGTGTCCGGAATGTTGTGATAAACGCAATTACTTTCACTTCAAATCGTTTATATATAAAAAGAAACTAATAAAGAAAGAAAGAAAAACAAAAGAAAAAACAAAAAGAAACAGAAATTATATTAATGACAGACGTCGGCGCAGACGACGATCACACGAGTTTATGACATGCTATATTACTCATAGATCGGGTAATATACAGGAGTTCGAGCGTCGACCACGTGCGGTCGATCAGGGACGGCGCACCTATCGAGTGATGGCATCGGCCATGACGTTGACAGGCGCCAGGCCATAGGCACCGAGGCGTGCGGGCACCAAACGCCGCAGAGAACAATATGTTAGTAATCGGGATGATGACGCCGCCGAGGCAGAGCCGGCGCGCACTTAGCCGGAGGTTCGAGATCGCTCTCGACCCCGGGTTGCTGGTGCACCGGCATCGCATCGGCACAGCAGCTCGAAGAGATTGGTAATACAATGGACATCATATTTTGTATATAAAGGCAGAACGATCTACTTGAGATCGTAGTATAACAGATTATTATATCTCCTTCGTTCCACAGGTTATGGGCCCCGCGCATAACTAAACTACTACAAATCTAACTACGCTCTATACTCCAATAACTCAACACCGATCGACGATGTCGAATAGCAACAACACGTACAAGATCGACCCCTTGAACGGGGATAATTACGTGGCGTGGCGCCGGCGGCTCGAGTGGATACTCGATGACTTAGATCTGTGGGACGTGGCTATCGGCAGGGAGACGGAACTGAGACCGACAGATGCCGACAACGTCACTGCGACCGAGCAGCAGGAGATCGACGATTGGAGAAGGAAGGACAAGAAAGCTAGAAAAGAGATTTGCCTCAGAGTTGCCGATGAACAACTAGTTTACATCAATCAGACGATGTCTGCATTTGCTGTATGGACTAGCCTACAAGCTATATTCGAATCTAAGGGAGCAGTAGGAATTGTAAATCTCCGAAGAGATTTCTTCAGGACGCTTGCCGAGGACGGCGCGAACATGGAGGAGCACGTACGCAAGCTCCGCGGCATTCAACAGGAACTGAATGCACGGGGACATTACATCAGTGACACCGAGTTCTCGAACACGTTGCTGACGTCATTACCAGATTCTTGGTCGGCGTTTATTACGGCAGTAAACGCCAGTGGAGCCGGGACAACAGCTGATATATTAATAGCTCGGGTCCTCGATGAGGATCGAGCACGGAAAGCTGGATCGGCACGGCAGACGGCGCTTAAGGCGCAACAACGTCACAGGACCAAGAAAGATGACTCAGGAGCAACAAAGGGAAAGTGCTGAAATTGCGGCAAGAAGGGTCATTACGTGAAGGACTGTTGGGCGAAAGGTGGTGGCAAGGAGGGCCAAGCACCGAAATGGTTCAAATCAGGGAACAAAGAAACAGTCAAACAAGCAGAAGAAAAGGATTTCGCATTTGTATCTAAGGAGGTAGCATACAGTGCTATATCTGCATCCGACTGGCTAGCCGATTCAGCGGCAACAACACATATAGCTCGAAGCCGAAACGATTTCGCTAGCTATGCCGAGGAACCATCTGAAATTGAAGGAATTTCACCCGGTGCGGTACTACATACACAAGGCCGAGGCACTATATACATGGAATTCAAGATCGGTGCCAAGACGAACACGATCGAACTACGTGACGTCAAGCATGCACCGGATGCACCGAACAACCTTATCAGCGTAGGGCGTTTAACTGATAAGGGCAACACGGCCACATTTTCAGGCACCGGCGTCGAATTCAAATCACGCGCCGGAGTTACCTTCGCACAGGGACAGAAGCGTGGGCGGCTATTCTGTATGAAGGCACGGGACTTTGCCGCAGCGGCAAAAGGACGGTCATGGGACAAATGGCACAGGATACTAGGGCACGTCAACATAAACTCCATAAAATTGTTGAAATCTAACAACCTAGTTACTGGACTTGAGATCGACGAGTCAAACGAGCCGAGCCAGTGCAAGGCATGCATACAAGGCAAGCGGCATGTGGAGCCGTTCCCCAAAAGAGCCGAGGACACTGTAGAACAGGTCAGTGACCTGACAGTATCCGATGTATGGGGACCTGCCCAGACCGAGGGACCATCGCGTGAGAAATACTTTTATTCTTTCACGGACATCAAATCGAGGTACACCGTAATCTATTTTGGGAGCACCAAAGATGAAGCGCTCAGACACTTCGAGACGTACAAGGCATTCCTCGAGACCCAAACAGGGCAGAAACTGAAGAGGTTTCGCTCGGATAATGGAGGGGAATATGTCAATAAAAATTTCAAGGAATTTTGTGCAAAATATGGCATTATCATGGAGACCACAGCTCCATACTCCCCAGCCCAGAATGGAATTGCCGAACGACTCAACCGGACCTTACTCGAGCACGCACGGGCAATGATATTTGCCAAGAACCTGCCAAAAATACTCTGGCCCGAGGCCGTGGCTTACACGTGCTATATCAAAAATCGATCACCCACGCGAGCGCTTGGAGATGACGCAACGCCGTTCCAAGCACTATTCGGCAAGAAGCCGAACATAGCACGTCTAGAGGAATTCGGGACAAATTGTTGGGTTATGGTGCCGGATCAACGACGAGCCAAACTTGATCCAAAGGCAGAAGAGCATATATTCGTCGGAGTAGCAGAACATGCAAAAGCCTGGAGGTATTACAATAAAGCCTCAAAACATGTTCAAATTTCAAGAAATATTACATTCGACGAAAACGACAACAAACTCTACCCTATCCCAGATAACGACGATGACGACACGGCACCGCTCGAGGGGGAGCACTCACCGCGCGAGCATGTGCCGGACCCGATCACATCTACCCCACAGATGTCATCACCCCAGACAACGCCCGTTCCTGATCCACCTGAACAAGCGCCAGCTCCAGAGATCCGACGGAGCGCGCGTATCACTCAAAGACCGGATTACCGGAAACTGAATAATTCAGGACGCACCGAGCAGGTTTACATAACGAGAGAAATCGTCACTGAACCTGAGAATTACAGAGCGGCGGTATCACGTGATGATGCGCCGATCTGGGAGAAAGCGATGGAAATTGAGATGGACCAACACAAGACGTTAGGAACATGGGAGTTAACAGAACTACCACCCGGACGAGTAGCTATCGGTTGCCGATGGGTATACGCTGTCAAAACACAACCGGACGGACAATTCGATAAGGCTAAAGCAAGGGTTGTGGCTCAAGGATTCACACAGAGGCCAGGGATGGATTACTATGAGATAACCTCACCCGTGGTCAAATTCGATTCACTACGTGTTCTATTAGCAATCGCAAACACACTCGATTGGGAAATCGAAATGATGGATGTCAAAGGCGCCTACCTCAATTCAACCATAGATGAGAGATCTACATGCACCAGCCCGACGGTTTTGATGATGGATCTGGACGCGTTCTAAGAATATACAGAGCGCTCTACGGACTCAAACAATCGGGGCGAGCTTGGCATCAGCGTTACGCAAATTACTACTCAATCTCGCTTCCATCAAGTACAGCCGATGAATGCGTCTACATCAGACAAGATAAGGATTCAATCGAAGTCATATCAGTATTGTGGACGACTTCGGACTATTTGCTGACTCCAAGGGAGGGATGATTAAGCTCAAGGGGGAGCTTCATGGAAATTCCCTTTAACAGAATTTAGGAGAAATGAAGAAAATCTTGGGAATTAGAGTTGAGAGGAATAGGGATGAGGGAACACTGATCATGTCCAAGGACATTACATCGACATCATACTCGATCGATTCAACATGACACACGGCACATTCCGTATCTACACCTCTGCATAAAATGATCAAACTCACGACACCCATGGACTCAACAGGTCCAACTGCCGAAGTACCCTATGCCAAAGCGATCGGATATCATGTATGCAGCACTCAGCACGCGACCTGATTTGGCTTTTACCGTACAACATCTGAGCCAATTCACTACTACTTACGGAACCGAGCACTGGACGGCGATCAAGCACGCGCTCAGGTACCTCAAGGGGTCACGTGACGACGGCATAATTTCCGACGAGACGCTGGTCTCGACCTCGAAATATTTGTCGACTCGGATTATGCTAATAGAAACGACGCACTATCTATTAGTGGCTATGTAGCTATACTAGGAGGGGGAGCTATCGCATGGAGCTCGAAGAAGCAGCGAACGATCGCGCTATCTACCACGGAGGCCGAATACATGGCACTTACCGAGGGCGCCAAGCAATTAATCTGGCTGAGGCGTTTTATCGAGGAACTTGGAATCGATCAAACCCAGCCCACGTCACTTCGATCAGACAATCTAGGCGCCATTACACTATCGCATGACGCAACGTATCATGCGCGTACCAAACACATCAATGTCGCATATCATTTCATCCGTGAGAAAGTGGCCTCTCACGAGGCATCACTTACGTACGTACCGACGAAGGAGAACTAGCGGACATATTTACAAAGGGATTGATTATCATCAACACAGGTATCTATTAGGGAAATTAGGATTTTCCGAAGGGACTTCTCGCTGAGGGGGAGTGTTAGTAATCGGGACGATGACACCGCCGGGCAGAGCCGGCACGCACTT